>JAJOZX010000837.1:197500-450000 GCA_023014485.1 Bathynomus jamesi
ATATGTGGAAGGAAAATGATATGCCTTTATAATATTCTTCTTTGTTACTGTAATAATAATAGAAAGCCAGAAATTAGGGTCATATCGTCGATATGTCGGTAATATTTCGCCTTATAAGTGTTATGAAAAGATAGAAGCTACACGTAAATTACTTCCCCAAACAACGTATAGTTTTTAGCGTATGGCGAGGTTGTATTCCATGTATTGTTTAAATACTGTATTTTAAGATACACCATAAAGCTATCTATAACCTTTAGCACTGTTATTCAGACATAATTAAATCTACACACAGAGAAAGCTGCAGTGGTAGTGTTCACGAAGATGTTTGGACCACAGATCCATGTACGTCTGTGGTTTGGACATTGAACTTAAATTTATATCATTCATGAATCTAGCGAGTTACCAAAAAAAAAAAAAAAAACATTTTGGTAAAGCAAAACCTGATACCAGACGAGTAACATTTGTTTATAGTACTTAAGCGGATGTAATACAATAATATTATCTAGGAGGGCCAGAAACTGGCACAGTGCCCAGGCCAATTAATAGGGATCATTGCCCTATCTCCCGTATTATTATTATTATTACTAGCATCATCGGGATTCGAACCCCGACTTCAGTGTCTTCACTTAGTTTATAGGGAAACGGAGTTACGAGTGCTCACTATAGCTGCGGACGTTGACCAGACGTGGTGTAACGCTGTTAAGTACAAAATAAGATCGAATTTACATTTATTGTTACATTCCTTCAGGTTACTGGATTCAAGAACTTAGTATTAGTGTACATTATCTTAGCCCTTAAAATTTTTACAAAAGAAAATTCTTACATATATATATATATATATATATATATATATATATATATATATATATAAAGTATCTATTTGATTGACGTCGGTATTTGGGATATCCCCATTACCAAACCTCTCTCTCTCTCTCTCTCTCTCTCTCTCTCTCTCTCTCTCTCTCTCTCTCTCTCTCAAGTAGGTTTCACCTTTTTTTAATATATATATATAATATATATATAGTAGTGGACAAAACTGTGGAAAAATACACAAACATTTTAGTAGGAATTAATTCACACATTAATAGCTTCCATTTTTAAAGCAATTAATAACTAATTAGTGTTTTTACATATAAACTAAAGCTTTTAACTATTCCTTTCATTATTTGTAAATCAATTGTAAAACAAAGTAAACCGATGTGCGCGCGCATACTTGGTCACATTTAATATTTTGTTGCAATTTCTTTGTTTATAACTTCAATTCTGTGCTTAGGATTTAATCAACGAATCTTTCAAGTTCTGTTGGAGTGATTGCTATGAACCGTGATTTAATTATAGCCTCAATTAACTGTTGTTTGTCGTTTTTCTTGTAACGTGTGTCTTTATACGTGACCACACATTTTGAATTATGTTGAAGTATGGACTATTACCTGGCCATTTCATACTTTGAGTGCTTTGTCTTCAAGCCTTCCTGCTGGAAAATGTAATTACCCGAATTTTAGGGGAAAAGATCTCTAGAATTACCCTATTAAGGATGCCTCATGGTGGACTCTGGAAGCGAGTCTTCACCACTTCTGCGACCCACATAATTGTTGATATTGGTGTTTCCTCACCCCATATGACCTTCGCCCAATGAGCTAAAGTCCAATTTCGTTGTCCTGGATCCCCATTCAAGTTTATTCCTTCTCTTTTTAGCAGTTCATCAAGTTTCTTTTCTAGAAATTCTTGCTTTCAAACCTTTACTGAATAATTCTCAAATATTCCTGGCATATTCTTGTGTCTTCTTTTCTTGATAAATTTTCAATTAAATTTGTAGCCTCAAATTAAATGCACAACTTCCTATAACACTAGATTCAGTGGACCCTTCACCAAGTCTTTCGGCAATGGTTTCGTCTGTATATATATATATATATATATATATATATATATATATATATATATATATATATATATATATAGGGTGAACCAAATGTAGGTGGACAGTAAATGATAACGTTTATTTGAGAATACATATTTAATTTTTTTGTATACTATAATACAAAATAAAATTTAAATAAATTTAGTTATAATATTTAATATAATAAAACACAAACACCATAGTTATAATGAACACCATAGTTATAATATAATATAACACAAACCGTATTCAACCTACTGTCCACCTACGTTTGGTTCACCGTGTATATATATATATACTGTATGTATATATGTTTACATTACATATAGCTATTACACTGCATGAGTTTCCTAATATACAGTAGTGTAACGGCTATACTTCTTTCTTTGGCGACTAATCAGTTCTTCGAGTAACCGTCACTATTTTTAAACGTTGTTTCATTTAATTAAAGTGTCATTGAACATGACTCTTTGCAAGTTTGATGATGCAGCTCACGGAGAGCCTACACAGCTTCTGTCCGCGAAGATGTTGTTTCCACTGAAATATGCTGGAGAATGTTCTGATTTGATCTGTGATGGAATGCTCTAGTGCAAAAACCTGAGTGGATGGCTGTTATGCTTTGAATGGCCAATAGTAGCAAGTAGTTTAACCTTACCCCGTTGGAACGCGCACGTGTTCCCTTAAATACTGATTTATAATTCCTTCTACAAATAAATGTGAAATTTAAAATTAATTATTATTATTAAATATATAAAATTATCAAATATTTTTCTATGATGAGATTTGGCATTTATAATATTATCTTAAAAGAAGAAAGTGACTTTAAAATAGTAAGAAAAAGGTTGTTTCTTTGAAAATGCCCACAATTTTGGCCATTAATCTAATATATATATATATATATATATTATATATTACATATTATTTATCTTAATTACACTGTAAATTTACATCATCCATATTTTCACAACGATTTTACAGTCACATATTTTCACGAACGAAATTTCTGTAACTTCAAAGTCACTCAAAAAGAAAAACTGATGTTTGGCTGAAAGCTGATGTTGGCTGATGTTTTAGTTGAATACTAAACATTTAAAATGTTTAATATACAATACAAAACGTTTAACCCAGTATCAACCTTCCTTCAGAGTGTACACAGCTGGTTACAAAATTCAAGATACTCTCGGTCATACCTAATATATATACCTTACAGTTCAATATATATCCAGTCTTTTATAACTGGTTTACATAAAAACGCTTTTTCACACTCGGAATAAGACTAGATCCACGTTTGTTTATAACCGACGAGTTTTGCGAACTAAAAATATATAAATCTTCTTTCTCTTCTATCAAGGAAAGAGCTACAATTGATTTTATCTTTCTCGGAAATGCATTTACAAACAGTCAAATCAGAGATCCAAGTAAACTACTTGAGTAGCTGATATAGCCCCGCAGAAGGAAAGTATCGCCGCTCCACACACTACCGCGGTAGTACTTCCTACAGCAGATATGATCGACCCCATACAGGAAGACAAAATAAACTGGGCGAGGAACACCATGGAAGAAATGATAGCTACGTCAGTCCCAAGGCCTCTGACCTGTTCTTCAGCACTATCTTCTTTACCTCCTTCTACGCCATTCAAGTTGAACTGAAACAAAATTTTAGTTTAAATTATTATTATTATTATTATTATTATTATTAGCAGTAGTAGTAGTAGTAGTAGTAGTAGTAGTAGTAGTAGAATAACGTTAAGTTCACTTCATTTCACGTCCAATTTCGGTAAAACTTCCTCGAAAAACAAGAAGCTTCAAGAGCTCCCCAAAATTAATAATTATAATAATTTTTTGAGAGATTTTAAAATTTTCGGTTTTTCGTCAAAGTTTTTCCAGCAAGAGTAGATTTCATAAAAATAGATTTAGGCAAAAAAAAAATATATATATATATATATATATATATGGTGAACTTAGGTTTAGATGAAACATTTATAGGTGTCAATTCAGGTACAAGGTTTATTTCCACAACAGTTTCGATGCCCACTGGCATCCTCTTCTATATCCACCCGAAGAGGATGCCAGTGGGCATCGAAACTGTTGTGGAAATAAACTCTGTCTATTAGAGTGGATTTTTATTATCATATCAGGTACAAGGTACTACTGTACGAGATTTGCTTTACATTATCCCATTTTTCATACATCGTATTCAATTTGTCTGTACATACCCATTATGAAACACCCTTCAGATATATACATACATTCGTATTTTGCTTAAAAGTGCGTGACTTTACCTCTCTGCCTCTACACTTCGCCCAGAGTTTGCGTATTTTGGTAACAATCCAAATATCTTCGCACTTGATCTGTACAAAAGGAGAGAAGCAGACAGTTTTCCTGAGTCTACAAGGGTAGTTTTAGTGCTTCGAAGGGAATTCAAGCTTTCAACGCTATATGTGAAAAAAGGTTTAGCAAATTTAAGGCAACAGAGGAGGTGTTTTTGAGTTTAAGAGTAAATAAAATTGTTTCGTATCAGCTGGAATGAAATAGTAAAGTTTTACAGTATGTAGCAAAGAGTTAAAATAATTTTCTAAAAGTTCTGAGAGAGAGAGAGAGAGAGAGAGAGAGAGAGAGAGAGAGAGAGAGAGAGAGAGAGAGAACTGACTGACTAATGTGTTTATTTGTTTTTGTTTTAAATTATTATAATTTATTATAATTATTATTATTATTATTATTTATTATTATTATTATTATTATTATTATAAGTTCTACATTATATACAGTAATTATAAAAATACTAAAAATAAAAAAAAATCAGTGCACTGCAACGTTTTGATCACCCTGTATAAAACGAAAAGATGGCTATGAAGCCTATAAGAATATACTACACACTTTCTGCAAATGTACCTATAAAAGGGGGGGGGAGTATCTGACAAGTCTCTACCCAGTGGGAATTACATTAATTAATTACATTACGACTGACGGCAATCCCTTTTCTGTACCTTCCTACGTTCTCTATACTCTCTAGTTTTGCGAGCCCCTCCTTCCTACAAAAAGTAAAAGTACATTAATATGCTTTAACCTGACTGGGGAACATTATGAATGTATGTGATGTGCTTCCATAAACATATGTGTTTCCCATCCGGTTATGAGTTTCAACGTATTTCCCCACCAGGTAGAAACTTGTCGAAAAGCCAAGCATTGAAATGCACATTTTAATCAAACCTAAACCTACAATACTTTATTAAAACCGGAAATAAGCTTACAGTCCCTGATGCGTGGTAGTGTGCCACGAGAAGGTAGGGCATCGTGAAGAGGGTGGAATACATGATTCCTGCAGAACAGGAGAACAAGATTACAGCTGCTTTGTGTCTCAGAATAGCCATCATGACCATGCCGAGACTGTAAGCTATTTGGCCCCATATATACACTGGACGAGCTCTGCAAATAAATAAATATAAAATAAGCCTCAAATTGTAATTGTAAAATTGTAAATTGTAAAATTATTTTTACAATTAAAGTATTCAAATGTTTAATTTTAAATTTACTTTCTCTATCTAGAACGAGTGATCCTATCCTCATACCTGAATCTTTTTATTAATTTCTCTATCATGAAGGAGTAGAAAGAACACGAGAGAGAATACAGTGCCATACCCCAACACCCAAATCGAACTCCTTCTTCGTATATTTCTTTCAATGCCGATCCATCTGGTGCCTGAGGAACAAGAAGATGCAAAAGGTTTCAATAGATTTAACATTTCTTGTAGTACTCTCCTGTCTCGGTTGTCAAGGAATCAGGCTGCGAAGGCCTGGGTTCGACCAACACCACCGACTCCGAGGTTGGAGTTGAACCGGGCACCTACTCTGTGATTGCCCGGATTCAAGTGTCTTCCGGAATTCACGCCCACCCTTATCCGTTGGGGTAAAACGGGGTGTTTGGGTGGAATGTGTGTATCCAAGACGACATTCATTTACGATAAAAAATACTCAAAATATCTATTAGCAGTTTTTAACCCTTTGTTTAACTCTTTACTGATTTTACCCTGGCTAAAGCCAGACGATTTTATTCAATCTTAGGGCCGAGTTTTGTAAGCAAGAAAGGGGTAATTAATTTTAAATGTTATTTCAATAAATGGGGGGGGGGGGATACCTTTGCGGGTGTTCACCCTTGGCCCGTCCTTCTTGCGTAAAAAATAAAAAAAAAAAAACGAATTATTATGTTTTATTTTGCATTTAAATTCGCTTGAAAGTCGACAAGTCAGTAAACTGGAATAAATTTTAGTTGAACTTATTATTTGAATGACAAAGTAAATCTGATTACCATCGGATCCCCTCCAAAGACAGCTTCTCCTACAAAATCCGTAAAATAGAGAGAATAGCAGACTAGAGACATCCAACAGAAGAGATTCGTGAGACACAATACTCGAAGGGACTGAAAAAGAAAACTGAAATATATTAGCACTAATATTAACGTAATGACCCTCGTAAATATGAACACTTTGAAAGAAGATTAAAATCTGCAAATTATCTCCCTCAAACACTTAGAAAAATGATTGAAAATATCAGAAAATGGTTGAAAATATCAAAAATTGATCGTACGATTACCAACAAAGAATCTATTTAATTTTGTATTATTGTATAATTTCAAGATTTTTAATTGCGCATAATTTCCGTTACTTTTGGCATATATACGATGGAGAGGAGGTACTGGCGAAGAGTAGCTTTAGCAACGGCCCCTTCTTCTTCTTCGTAAGATAGAACATCGGTAGAGGAGGATGGTTCTCCAAGTTGTTTCGGTTCCTATTGAGATCAGATACGAGATTAACTATGAGATTATTTGAATTTTTTATATAAAGTCCCTCGCACCTCACGCTTCCACAAAGTTGTTTTTATCAAGCAATCCTGCCCAGAACTTCCGTTCATTTGTCAACCAAAGTTTCCTGTCTATAAACAAACTCTTAATGATATATATATATAAAAAATTTTATATATATATTATAGGGTTCGAGTCGTATGCCTATTTACTCTATATGAAATGATATCAACACATTTATGATGAAATAATTACCGTTCAACTCCTATGAAAAGAGAAAACATTTACTATTTAGTATTTATTATTAATATTATAAAACATTGAATGTATCCCTCTAAAGCGAGGGGGGTCACTTAGAAAAATTAAAAATGCAATTTCTCACAGCAACCCTTTCGTGTCTGAGAAATATATTCGCTATTTTTATCACATTTTATTACCGCTTGACTGAAGGACGTTTCCTGCTGATACGATTCGTCATAGGAGGAATCCTGATTGAAGGGATTGTAATTGGACGATCCTTCGCCGCTGTGATGACCATTCTACAAGGAAATAAATTTGTGAAAACTTTTTTTTATTTGTCAAAAGTGGAGAAATTACATTAGTATCCGTAAACATAAATGAAATCTATTAACTTTGGTTACGACAAAATGGTTGACATATTTGAGAATAATGGAAGTTATATTTTTAAGCCGAGTTATTTGTCATTCTTAGTTTTCATAACTGGTTCAGATCGGAGGGTTACGGTTTTGTCAGAAAAGCGCTTATAGAGTCTTGAAATTAACATACATTAGTTCTTCTACGCGTCTGTAAAATCTCATACACTTTGGTGAAGTCTAAACCAGTCCGTCGGTCAATACATTTACAAAATACTACAGCTATCAAAATTCTGAGTTTCGAATTCTAAAATTGTGAAGCTGCATTTAAAATCTAAGTACCTCGTGGGATTAAATTAAATATTAGTCTCTCACTAGATTAAAGATTTCTCTTCAAAATCTTTTCTATAAAATTACTGATTAGGTGTAAGTAAACTTTGGGAGTCTACCCAAAGACTACTTATAAGAAATGAAAATGTGCCCTCAAGAATAAACCAGAAATTCACCAGCTAACACCATGATAAATTTCTTGCATAAAATAAAAATAATCCTATCTACGAAATGGATTGAGACTTTATAAACACCCTGTACTATAAGGTTGTTGTTTTTTTCCCCTGTATCATTAGGGATGGGTTATCAATTGTAATGAATCATGGATTAGTTAAGCTTTTTCATCAAAGGTTTTTTGTTAGTAAGGATTATACTGGTTTTGAACGTACGGTTTTGTCAATGACGTTATATGGATGTCAAGTGAAGGGTTTGTACTTCAATTCAAACTTACCGGGATGGTGAGAGAGTGGGGTCTAAGCGGAAGCCCCGTTTCATCCACTGCGCCGTAACCCGCCTTAGTCCCTTCTTCAGTCTCATTCAACATTTGTGCCTCCGTCATCGTACCCTGTAAATTAACAGTTACAGTAGAGTTTACAATAGAGTTTAATCCAGCAAAAGACGTTGGATAAAAGCGTCAGGTTGAGAGTGAAATTAGACAAGGAACTTTTTACCTGAAATAACCACACCTGTAATTTTCTTCGTATAAAAACAGTCATTAAAAGTACAGAAAAAAACAAAAAAAAGTTAAAATTCTTAAATTACTTCCTTAATTTATTTATGTAAAATTGGATCTTTGTACTTTGTCGATTTTAGTCTTTCATTAATTACTAAAGTTTACTTTGAAACTAAAAGAGTATTTGGGAAGCACAGAAATATAAGAATGCTAAAAATGCTAAAAGTGCTAAAACAAATGCTAAAAAACGCTAAAAAAAATGCTAACAAATGCTAAAAGTGCTAAAACAAATGCTAAAAAACGCTAAAAAAATGCTAAAAATGCTAAAAATAATACAAATGCTAAAAATAACATCATTAAATGATTTCTCGTTTTCACAAGCACGTTAATCTACGTCATTACTTAACTTAGTTAATAATTCAATGACTAAAGTAATAACCGGAGACAAAAAATAATTAAATATTAGACCAGTGGTATTCAACCTTTTTCGCACTGTTACCCCTTGAGCTAGCCAACAAAACCGTAATTACCCGCCCTCCCGTTCCTCTTTTTAAATGGCAAATATAAGAAAAGAAAAATTAGGAAATAATAACAAAATCTTAGTGAAACCATAATTCACCCTTTTTTTTTAACAGTGGCGTCAGTTCGTTACCCTTTGAAAAAGGCCGAATTACCCACCGGGGGGGGGGGGGGGTAATTATCCCCAGGTTAAATACTACTGTGTTAGACGATAACAAACTGGTCAATTTCTAATGTAGTATAAGTTACATAATTTTAATATATATATATATATATATATATATATATATATATATATATATATATATATATACGCGTATACATATATTATTGTCATAGTTTCGCTATAAAGGTTCTGTAATATGTATATACAGGGTGTCCCAGAATTAACTATCTATTTCAATGAAATCGGACAAATTTAATAAAAACTGACATCATTTTGTGTTTATTACTAAATTATGATACAAAAACAAATAGATTTATAAATCATAAGTCAAAACCTTATTTACTTGAATGTGATAAGCCTTTTTCATCAGTGTCGAACGCAAGATTCTATGAACTGTTTGTTGTCTTGGATATGTTGAGTCTTCGACCGGCCTCCCTAACCGAAGTTGTTGGTTCATCCTCAAACAATTGTCGTACTTGTTCGGTACTGTTACGTGCTGTCCTTGGGCGTCCTCTTCCCACCTCGTCGTGTACGGATCCAGTTCTTTTAAATTTGTTCACAAGTTCACGAATCGCTTTGTCTGTAGGACCGGTTCTGTGGAATCTTCTTGTAAATTTTTCTCTGATTTCATTACATTGCATTCCTTTGATACGGGATGTTACAACAAAGATGCGTTCTTGTGTATTCATTATTAATAGGGTTCTGAAAGAGAATGAAAATAAAACTATGAAAAACTATGAAAAAATTATGAAAATAAAATTATGAAAAAAATTTAGAAATTTATACATTTTTAACACATATTAAACACGATAAACATAAATAAAAGTGTGTTTTTAAAAAATTTGTCCGATTTCATTGAAATAGATAGTTAATTCTGGGACACCCTGCACAGTACAGACAAAGAAAATGTTAGATTTCCCTTTGGACTTAAGCAAGGAATTTAGCAAATATATCAAGACCACACAATATTATATTTACAATTTTTTTTTCGTTCGGTTTTAAATATATAAACGTCCGTTTGGTGGTAATAGTTTATTATTTGTGTTGTTATACGCTTCTGGGTATATCAAAGACCATATATATATATATACAGTAACAACTGAAGTGAAAATATACAGATATGGCTTTCTTGACAATATGAATGGCTAAAAAACTAAAATCTCTGTAATTGGTTACGAAATATAGAGTCATTAGTAATGATATAAAATAGAGTATTATTAGTAATGATATAGAGCAATGAGTCACTGATTTGTTTTTGTTTATATTAAACAAAAACGTAAATACTGACAAACTTATTATTTGAAACTAAATTTCATGAGTTAAATATTGGAAAGTATTTTTGTTAACTTTTGCAACTTCGCTTTTTAATCTTAAATATTATGTCTGAAAGGAAAAAATTAACTTTGTAATTCAATTTATATAGCAAAATTTTGATCCTGAGAATGGTGTGTGTATATATATATATATATATATATGAGGTGTATATATGAGGTATGAATAGTATTTGGATGGGTTACCATACTCTGCGTTCAGATGATGTAGCGACCCGTGGTTCGGATGATTCCATGTAAAACTGTAGGATCCCTTCCGTTACATGACCTTTGATGTTACGAAGGAGGATAGATAACCAGATATCCCTATACATCGTTATGATGCCTCATAACTACTGTACCATCAATTCTAGTAGGCGAGATACACTGGGCGTGACCTAATGGTATCCCGATCTTAGTAACGGATGGTGTGTATATATATATATATATATATATATATATATATATATATAAGCACACCGGACAAAAAATTAGTCACCTCTCAGAATGTACCTATAACGTGTGACGGCGCCTCTGGCCTTGATAACCACACGAATCCGGCGAGGCAGAGACTCTACGAGGTTGTGCATGTACTGAACATCGATTTGCTGCCACTCGTTCATCAGCCGGTCCCGAAGTTCCGCCAGAGTCCGTGGGTGTCTATTCCTGCGCTTCACTTTCTGTTTCCAGCCTGAACACCTTCGACGCATTCAGGATTAAAGGCTTCATTGGACCTGCGATGTACTCGTCGCCTCCCATCATTGGAGAACAAACAAAAATGGGACTCATCGGACCAAATTACACGTTCCAATCTGCCGCAGTCCGGTTTTTGTGCCTCTGAGCCCATTTATAACGTGCCAATTTGTGACTTGCTGTTAACAGCGGCCTCTTCCGTGGTACCCTGCTCCAGATGTCCATCGCATGCAGTTCTCGTCGCAATGTCCGTTCGGAAATTGGTTCGCTGGAGAACCTCATTGGTTTCTTGGAGCAATTGTTCTCTGGTTTGAAGACGATTTGCAGTTACTAGACGAGAAACATGGCGGCGGCCCTATTGTCGAGAATTGTTTTCCGGCCACAGTTACGCCGTCGATTGTCAGTTGATTGCGAACTACACCACTCTTTGTAAACTCGCTGGACAGTACGCGTTGACACACCAACAAATTGGGCTACTTCAGACATTTTGTGTCCGTGGGCTCTGCCAAACACGATGGCTCCTTTTTGCCACTGAGTAACGTCTGCCTCACGACCCATTTTGGGCAGACATATCCAACACACCACTTGTTCTTCACCACCTCACGAAACAGATCTGATCCTGTGTGCTACGTCACCGCTACTTGTCACTTACCAATGCTACATCAGCGCCCTCTGTGTGACCTTGAACTTCCTACTATCGGTGCTATTAGGGGTGACTAATATTTTGTCCTAGTGTGCTTATTTGCAGTATACTAAACACATAGCTAATTAAAATATTCATCGTAATACTTTTGTAAGGTACGTTTCGACCTGGACTGCAGGACACTCGAGGAATCTCTTTAAAGGAGTAAAGAGTACAGAAGACGCAGCCGATGAACAGGAATGTGATAATAGTAAATACAGCCCTGACATGACCACCAAACAACCATCCTACGAAAAAGCTTGTTAGTGTATAGGTTTTGGGAGTCCCTTCCTTTACAAAACGTGTATATATATATATATATATATATATATATATATATATATATATATATATATATAATATATATATATAAGAAACATACTCTCACTTCAAATTCTTTTATGAATGGAAGTAAAATTTGATAACGTTGTGATATCCCAAAACCCTTTAGGATCACCTGAAGATCAAGGCCCCCAACCTTCGTTAGTTAGCCTTATAAGGCTAACTAACGAAAATATCACGACCTTAACCTAATCAATCGTCAAGGACGTACAGTTGACCTTACGATTGGTTAGGTTAGGTCGTGATATTTTTGTTAATTAGCCTTATAAGGCTAACTAAAGAAGGCTGGGGCCCCTGATCTTCAGGTGATTCCCCCTTTAAGTAAGGTGTAGCAAAAATCTTAACTGGTTTTAGGGATTAAGAGATAAAATTTTTGATCAGTTTAAAACACTGAAAGAAACTGAATAATGACCGATATTCTTTCCTTATGTTTCCAACACCAATTTAATACGATTTTGAAAGGAACGCATGAATCAACGAAACAACTCTTTGTCATTCTCGATGCTTTGCAAAGCTAGATCAGGCTATCGATATAGTCTTGTTTAAACCTATAATTAATTTAGGTGAAGTATGTGATAATTGTTTGAAAGTTAAACTCAATTGCGTGAATAATCAACTTCTTCGGAGTGATAAAAAATGTGTGTGTGTGTGTGTGTGTGTGTGTGTTCAGCTTACCAATAAATGTAGCATCCCAATTTATGCCTCCCATAGCATAGCCAAAACCTCCTCCGAGACCAGCCATAATGGTAAACGTTGACAATCCAGTTGCGTGATCCTCTGGGAGAAGTGAAATAAAATAAAATTTTAAAGGCTGTAAATGTTACTTGTCTTGTTTATAGGGGTAGAAAGAAAGCTAATGAGAGAGTGAGAGAGAGAGAGAGAGAGAGAGAGAGAGAGAGAGAGAGAGAGAGAGAGAGAGAGAGAACATAAGATGTTACAATTATTTAAATTAATCATTTATGTCTAAAATACAGTAACTTCTTTACTGTTGCCAATGAACTACTTATTACTGAAATTATTCTGTAATAACTATCAGCAAAATTGCTTCACTATAAACTACCTCATAACCGACGCGACACCTTGTATTCATTGGATGAAAGAGAGGGTTGATTTCAGGTCCTCTCTTTCCTGACTGACATACCCGAAGGCTAAATAATTTGTGGAGTACTTTATGGGTATGATCCCAGTCGATGTCATTCCCATTTCATTCGATGCCCAAGATGAGAAAACTATGAGTAGGAATCTCAAAGGAAGCAATTTTCAAATCGATCTATTTTCGCTTCATGCTATTCCCATTTTCATCCACGGCTTTCCATTTTGATCCAAGTTAGGTTAGGGGTTAATGTTAGGTTAAATTAGGTTAAGTTCAGTTAGGTTAGGAAATATTAGCCTTCCTCATTTGGTGCCTTTACAGCGAATACAAATGGAAATGACTCTTCTTACTCAAATAAAGAAACACTTTCCTCAAATTTGGGTTTCTCCTTTCGAGCATTTTTGACTTGCGGACAGTTAATACGAATTGGGGATGACAGCGAGTGGAAAGCAATCATTTTATAAGTGTATTTATTTACTTCACTGCCATTTTGTGTTCCACTTTCCAGACAATTTGGTTAAAAAAAAAATTATCTAAAAAACGATAATAGTTTATTCTCCTGCCCAAAGAGGCAAATTGTACCACGGATTACAAAGCAATAATCACCTAGGATATGGTACGGTTAGATTAGGTTTTGCTTAGCAACCAAACGTTGCTAAAGTCATTTTTTAGGAATTATCATTTAATTCATGCAGAAATTTGTAATACTTACAATGTATATACTAATAACTTAAGATTCAGTACCAATGGCCAAACTATTCTTTAGAAAAGTTCTTAGCAACCGTTGGTTGCTAAGCAAATTATTTCTTATTGAAGTGACCTTTCTGGTTGTAAGTTAATATTTAGTTATATATATATATACTCTCTGTTATTCAGGATACCTGAATGCCTTCCTCATTAATTTTATTTTGCTAATGTTGCAGTTGAGGATTTCCCCTTTTAATAAACTGAAATCCAAAATCCACAATGCCCCCCCCCCAAAAATTCTAACAGTAATTAACTGAAATAACGTAATCTCAAACTTTAACGAAGAAAAACTAAATATCAAAAAATGTATCCATTCAAATCAATCAATTATACAGGTAGCCCTAAAGTATCGCTAATACGATACTCTGGGTTACCAGCGACTGAATCACCCTGTATATTGGGTGAGTTTTTTTAATAAACATCTGACGACACTTTAAAAGATTTGTATCTTTTAATTTTTAGTAAAAACATTAATTGTTACTATACTTTCTCTATAGATGGGAAATTTGTTCCCTAGTTCAAAACATGCTCTACAGTATGTACGTCCTTTCAGCAAAGTGACTCTTTTTTACACGCGAACAAAAAAATTTTGCGATACTCTAGAGACAGAGTATCTGTTCAAATCTGAGAAATTTCCCGTTCACTTGATGATGTCACTTCTTTTATTGTTTGTGGATATTCTGTTTAAACGCTCTATCTTTTAAATAACCTCAGGGATAAAAATCACAGGGGTTTAGATGTTAGTGATGTTGTTGTTGTTGTTGTTGGTTAGCCGATCAGCCCACCCTGATCGAACAGTCCGGCGGCACGCATGTGCCGCATGTGATCGCCCTCTCCGGAGTGGACCAGAGGTTCAGCGCACTAGTGATGTTGTGTCGTGTTCTATGTTGTGTTAGTGATGTTGATGATGTTGGTGACCATGATATTCCTTTAGCATAAACCGCAGGAAATCTGTTGGTCAGTTCGCTCCGTCGAAAGTATCGTGTAAGTATTGTGAGGTGAAAGGACATCACATAGAACACGTTTGGACCTAGGGGCTAATTCCCGTGTGTAGAGAAGGTACAGTAAAAATTTCATGCTTTTATTTCAGTTAATAATATAAAAAAAATACAAACCTTTTAAAGTGTCGTCAAATGTTTAACAATATCACTCATATATATATATATATATATATATATATTATATATATATATATATATATATAAATATAATATATGAAGAAATAAATCTTTCTTTGTCTTTTTATAGGAGAATAAAGAGCGTTGAGAGAAAGAAATAAAACAGAAACCTTCCCAAACTAAATCCTTATCAGCATTGTGACTAGTGGGAAAAATCATTAGTGCCTCGTTTGTGTAAATGACTGCTGCCAGTAGAAGGCAAAAAGTGCACACATACACGTGTACACACTTAGGGGCACAAACACACACACACACACACACATACACACACACACACACTTTCAGAAAACTGGATGCTTTCACAGATGTAAGCACATTTATGCTACAGTGTGCTACAGTGCTACAGTGAATTTATGCTACATTCATGAATGTTTTGTTTGTATGTCGGATACATATATTGCATGCACTATAAATGTTGTAAAAAATGTTGTTAGTTAACATTTGAACGTTGATATATATATATATATATATATATATATATATATATATATATATATATATATATATATATATATATATATATATATATATATATATATATATATATATATATATATGGTGTGTGTGTGTGTGTGTGTGTGTGTATATATATATATATATATATATATCTATATATATATATATATATATATATATCTATACTATATATATACTGTATATATACTATCTAAGTGGCACTGTACCTGGCACTGTAATATCAAGAAGATAAGCTCTGACGGACTCTGACAGGCATCAGCATCGAAATCGAGGAGCATAGTTCCCAAAATAGTGAAAAATACCCCCCATGGGTGGCTGCCAGCAGACTGGTTCTCTAAATATCAAAAAATAGAAAATCTATATTAAAATATTAAATATTAGATTTATGTTAAAAAGTTCTGAAGGTGTTTCTGTCACTAACGTTTTAGTAACGTCCGTTTCACAAACTGGATTTTTAGAGATGTTAAAAACGATGATTACTTCCCATTCATTGGCACTCTCATTCTCATCCGTGGTCCGCAAATGCAAATGCACAAAAATTTACTCCCAATCAACGTCCTTCCTGTTTCACTCCGCGGCCAAAAATTGTTGGAGAGTGAAAAAGTGAGAATTTCAGACGAGGTATTCTCATTCGGTCTATTCCTAATTCATGTCATTTTCATCCACGACTTTTCCCTATTTTGGTCTAGGTTAGGTTAACTTAGGTTACGATTGGTTAGGTTGGTTAGGTTTGTTTAGGTTAGGTTAAATTAAGTTAAGTTAGGAAATATTAACTATTCCCACTTGGTGCCGTTTCCACGAATGAGAATCGAGTGACATTGTTTCCCAAATCAAGAAACTCTTTTTGTCAAAGATGGATTTTTCACTTTTGTACATTCTCATTCATGGACCACGAATGAGAATGTGAATGATATTGAGTGGGAAGTATTCATGTGAAAAATCTACATTCGAGAAACGTTTTTCTCGATTTGAAAAACAATGTTACTACATTCCCAATCGCTGCAAAGGCGCCAAATGAGAATGGTTAATATTTCCTAACCTAACTTAATTTAATCTAACCTAACTTAACATTAGCTTAACCTAATTCAAACAACCTAACCCAAACAAACCTAACCCAATCTAACCAACCGTAACCTAAGTTAATCTAACCTAGACCAATCGTAAACTTAACCTAACTCCGACCAAAGTGGGAAAGTCGTGGATGGAAATGAAAATAACATGAATTGGGAATAGACCGATTTGAAAATGCCTCTTTTGAGATTCTCATTTTCTCACTTTCCCATTCCTTGGCGTGGAATGGAATGGGAATGATGGTGAGTGAGAGTAAACCAACCGAAGTAAACCCTCAAAGACCACTTTTAACTCTGAGAATACCAAATAGTTACGATGTTTTTTTTTAATTAACAAAGAGAATTAGTAATATCGTTACTCGCGGTAATAGCGAGTTATTTTAACTCAAATTATGTTAAAACAAACCTTCGCCCCATTAACCAGTTAAATTTAACACATCACTTGAGTAATTCTGAAATCAAATATCAAAAAATAAATTCTTTTTTTCAAGTGTGTAGTAATCTTAACTGTATTGAAGCTTATTAACATCAGTTTTAGTTAAATCAACTCGATAGTATTTAACAATATTGTGTTAAACATACATTGAAAATACTATTTTTAAAAAATACACAAAAAATAGTAATTTTAAGTAATTGAGCAAACATTAATAATAAATGACAATAACCCAAAACTTTAGAAATTTAAGAAAACATTTAATTAATACAAAAAAATGGGGTCACCTGAAGATCAGGGCCCCAGCTTTCTTTAGTTAGCTTTATAAGGCTCACTAACGAAAATATCACAACCTAACCTAACCAAACGTCAAGGGGGTACAGTTGACCTAACGAGTGGTTAGGTTAGGTCGTGATATTTTCATTAGTTAGCCTTGTAAGGCTAACTAAAGAAGGCTGGGGGCCCTGATCCGAAAAAAGCACTACGAAAGAATTATTTTTGAAACGATAAACATTAAACCACAAGCTTTTATTTTCTTTAAACAACACATTTTTGTGGGGGGGGGGGGGTCGATAAACTAATTACTGTTACAAAACTATCATCAGGTCCCACCCACCCGTCTCTCCTAGTTTTGTTAAAAATTAACTAAATAAATGATGTTAATTTAAAATATAGTTGGTTTAGATTGAATTTAAGAGGATATATTTACTCGCAAATGGATTTCATTGACTTCATTTGGAAAATTTTGAAAATGATGAATTCCAAGTAAATAAAATCTTATATGTTTAATATAAACAAAATGTATTTTGAAGTAACATCAATTATTTAATTCAGTTTTAACAAAACTTGGCCTGATAATTTTGAATACAGTATTTTCTTAGATTAAAATCTAAACAAACATTTTGTTTAAATTAAACAGATTTTTTTTTCAGTTAAAAAATATCGTTATTATTATTATTATTATTATTATTATTATTATTAATTAACCACATCTTCTCTTAACTTGACAGGTTTTGGTGTAAAAAGTTTGGTGACACACACACACACACACACACACAATATATATATATATATATATGATGAATAAAACCACTAAGGAAAGGAAACACAGAATGGTGCTCAAGCGTTTTCGTCTAATGACATCCTCAGGAACACTGAAGTACATAAAGAGTTACAGCCTATATATAGGTTACAGAAAATATATATATATACAATAAATGGAGAGATAAAAATAAACAAATAAATAAATAAAAAAATTATTAAACATTAAAGGATTGTGGGAGGAGCATACAAATTTGTAAGGAAAAACTACCGATTTTTAGCACAACATCAAATGAATTGTTTCCAACCAATGTTATAGATAATTAAAAAATAATAAAAATACAAATTTATACTGGAAATCTGCCCGGGTTTTAGCACTCTGCCCTTCTTGTTAAAGTTCGATGTCTATAAAAATAAATTGAAAAATAAAAGTTATTAGAGTAGCATACAAGTTTACCAAAGATTTAGCGTTCTACCCTTCTTATCTAAATCTGTTCTGAAGGAATTCAAAACAACAGGATCGAGTTGAAAAAGACCTTTGCTTATGTTGAAGTTATTTGTAAGTTGGATAATGGCAGACTCAAGAATATTTCTATTAACAATGTTGCCAGAGTGAAATAAAACTGAAGCATTATTCCAATCAATACAGTGGGATAACTCTGACAAATGGACAAAAAGGGCACTGGACGACTGTTCTGTTCTAACGGAATATTGATGCTGTTTATACGTGTGTGCAAATCCTTTCCCGTCTGACCTATGTAAAAGGAATCACATTGTTTACAACCAATTTTATAGATAATGCCTGAATTATTGGTAGGGCTATTTTTTACTATGATATTTTTCACAATATTGTTATATGAAAATACTACATTAATATCCAAAAGTTTAAGTACATTAGCAATGCCTAAAAAGCCCGGGAAAAATGGAAGTTGTAAACAATGTGATTCCTTTTACATAGGTCAGACGGGAAAGGATTTGCACACACGTATAAAACAGCATCAATATTCCGTTAGAACAGGACAGTTGTCCAGTGCCCTTTTTGTCCATTTGTCAGAGTTACCCCACTGTATTGATTGGAATAATGCTTCAGTTTTATTTCACTCTGGCAACATTGTTAATAGAAATATTCTTGAGTCTGCCATTATCCAACTTACAAATAACTTCAACATAAGCAAAGGGCTTTTCAACTCGATCCTGTTATTTTGAATTCCTCAGAACAGATTTAGATAAGAAGGTAGAACGCTAAATCTTTGGTAAACTTGTATGCTACTCTAATAACTTTTATTTTTCAATTTATTTTTATAGATATCGAACTTTAACAAGAAGGGCAGAGTGCTAAAACCCGGCAGATTTCCAGTATAAATTTGTATTTTTATTATTTTTTAATTATCTATAACATTGGTTGGAAACAATTCATTGGATCTTGTGCTAAAACTCGGTAGTTTTTCCTTACAAATTTGTATGCTCCTCCACAATCCTTTAATGTTTAATAATTTTTTATTTATTTATTTTTTTTTATCTCTCCGTTTATTATATATATATATATATATATATATATATTTTTCTGTAACCTATATATAGGCTGTAACTCTTTATGTACTTCAGTGTTCCTGAGGATGTCATTAGACGAAAGCGCTTGAGCACCATTCTGTGTTTCCTTTCCTTCGTGGTTTTATTCATCATAAATATTATTCACGTGTTACTTTCGTGAAATAATTTTCATATATATATATATATATATATATATATAATATATATATATATATTAATAATTTAGGGTGATGCAAAATAACTTATCATTTCAAAAACTTGAAGACACCCTCTAATTTTATTTAATTTAGTGTAAAAACTGAACATGCAAAATTTCAGCACAATTGAAGACATTTTAGAGGTTGCTACCATCCATTGAACATTTTGTATATTGTTATTTTTCAGTTTGTATTTATTGTACATTTATTTATTTTGCAGATTTCATCAAAAATGGTAGTCAGCAACATATAGCAGTCATAACAGACTCTGAACCTCTTTCCGTAAACCTTCTCATCCCTTTCATTGCTATAGACGCCGTGGCCGAACATTCTAGAATCATTTCTTTGCTGTGACGTCACTGTGGCGGCCGCGTCAGTGTAAGTGCGGCGTCACTGACTCAGTATCTTTGCTGCCTTCGCTGAGAGTGGTTGTATAGCAGTTGCTGAGTTGCACTCATGGAGCGGCATACGCGTCACAAAACAGTTGTTTGGCTCATAGGACATCCTATAGAGTCCTTCAAAGAAACCCAGCTTCCATCTAAAAGGGAAACATTAGCATTGTTTATGGACTACAAGATCAATAAAAAGCAACAGGTGAAAACAGCGGCTTTGTTGACTGCTAGAGATGTTATGGATGTGTGGGAAAAGGCACGCATCCCAACAGTGTTGAAATGTCATGTCGTGGAGAGAGTAAAGAAACTTTTCAACGAGTGGGAGAAACTAAAGAAGAACAGAAATAATAAGAAGAAGCAATCACCTGCACTACTTCAAAAACAGAGAGCTGGCAAAATGACTTGCAAGATCTGTTTGACATTGCACATGCAAGTGCTCTTGACATGATAAAGATATGAAGATCGTGAGTTTTTGATGCTGCAACGACAAAAGGAAGAAAAGGCAAAATGTCTGGAGTGGATAAAGTTTTTTCACAAATGGAAGAGATTGCTAGAGAAAAGGAAACATTGCTTGAAAAGAAAAGAAAGAGGGAAACAGCCGTTTTCGAAGCAGCAGTGCTCTCAAGTTCAAGTCCTTCAAGTTTGAATGAAGATAGTTCAAAATCAGAAGAAGAATTTGTTGCTGACCCTCAGCAGCCATCAACTTCGAGACAAAGTAGATCAAAGTCTAAGAGTGCAAAGCTTATGGATTCTTCAATGCTTGTATCTCTTGATGCTGCAAAAGTAAGTGATAGAGCTGCTTCGGAAATCTTGATCCCAACAATCAATGCTCTTGGGCAAAACCCTGAAGAATACAGTGTTAGCTATTCATCGATACGGAGAGCAAGACAAAGGAACCGCAAGACAATGGCAGAAAATTTGAAGCAGGATTTCGAAACAAATTGCCCTCTCCAAATACATTGGGACGGCAAACTACTGGAAGATATTACTGGTCATGAAAATGTTGATCGACTGCCAGTTCTAATTTCCGGCCAAGGAGTTGATCAGCTTCTTGGTATTCCCAAACTTGCCAGAGGAACTGGTCAAAACATTGCAGATGCTGTCCATCAGTTAGTATTGGAGTGGAATATATCTGACCAAGTGAAGGGCATGTGTTTTGACACCACTGCCTCCAACACAGGTTCTAAGAGTGGTGCTTGTATGTTACTAGAGCAAAGATTGGATAAAGATATGCTGTGGCTGGCTTGCCGACATCATATTTTCGAAATAGTGTTAGAAGCTGCAGTTTCTGTCTCCTTGCCATCTTCTAGTGGCCCTGACATACAACTGTTTAAGAGATTCAAAGCAAAGTGGGTGGAAATTGACAAGAACAATTACCAAACAGCAACAGATGACCCTAACATTGCAGAGAAAATCTCAGATGCTGAAGAACTCATTCAATTTGCTCAAGCTCAGCTTGATGAACAGCAGCCTCGTGATGACTACAAGGAATTGCTCGAGCTAACGCTCATTTTCATCGGTAGTGCCCCCAAGTCAGGAATCAGCTTTAAAGCACCCGGAGCTTATCACAGAGCACGATGGATGGGCAAGCTAATTTACTGCATTAAAATTTGGATGTTTAAATCTCAGTTTAAACTAACTGAGAGAGAGGAAAAAGGACTGAGAGATGTTTGCTGCTTTTCAGCTGCGATATACATCAGATCGTGGTACCTGGCACCCATACCCTCATGCGCCCCCCGTTCAGATTTGCATTTTGTGCAAAGTCTGCAGCTCTACAAGCAAAAGGATGACAAATTGCAAGTGCTGCACTCAATAAGTTTTTGAGACATTTGTGGTACCTCTCTGAGGAGCTTGTGGCGCTTGCATTTTTTGATTCAGCTGTTTCGCATGAGACAAAAAACAAAATGAAGCATGCTCTGCAGAAACCAGTTGACTCAAAACCGAGCAAACGAGCATCAATAAATCCTGAATCAGCTGGGCAGAAACAACTGCAGGATTTCGTTACTGCGAACACAAAAAGATTCTTTGAAATCCTAGAGGTGCCTTGCACTTTTCTTGAAAAAGATGCTGAAGAATGGAATGATGATGAAAGTTATGCGAATGCAAGAGATATCGCATATGGACTCAAGTGGTAAACGACATTGCGGAAAGAGGTGTACGACTGATGGAGGAATACAACAAACTGATAACCAATGATGAAGACAGAACATACCTTCTTCAAATTGTTAAAAGTTACAGGTCGTCACTCTCAAACAAAAACAAGAAAACATTACTCTTGCTTCACAAAAAAACGAAAATAAACATACATAAGTGGTTATGATATGCCTACTGGGGAAACTTCCACATAAAAAAAAGTTAACGCGCTATACGCTGTACCTCAGAGGGTGGTGCGGAAATCAGCGTGCCTATTATTTACTATTTTATGAGCTCACTACGTACTATAGTCTAGAATGTCATCGTTTTTTTTCAAACTAGGTTAACTAGGTACATATCAAACCGGCTCCAGCGAAAATATCAACAAAACAATATTTTTTAGCACAAACTGATATACATTTATTTTTTAAAGCTTGGTAGCAACCTCTAATTTTCTCTTTTTCAACCCCAAATTTCGCATACAATGCTTTCTTAGGAATATGAATAAAATAGGAGGGTGTCTCCCTGAAAATTGAAAAAACAAAAATTTGACCCCTTTTTTGCATCACCCTAAATTTTATATATATATATATATATATATATATATATATATATATATAATATATATAAGGAATTTTACCCCTGTATATTGTTACGTATAAATTATATATATTAATTTATTTTATCGTATATATGTTTGTATAAGTAATGTAAGTGTATACTTATCATACAGATAAGTATACACCGTTTGAGGCGTAAAAACTTGTGTTTCACGTTTGACTGAAGAAGATGTGAGACGAGTGGGCTCATAGCCTCAAAACTGTTTACATGCGTAACTATTTTTATATTTTAATATTTTTATAATGAAAGACACCTAATTTATTAACTATTTCATTGGTTCTTAACCGTTTTAAAAAAGGCTGCGACCCAAATTCTGGTCGCGTGGCTAGCTCGGCGACCCATGCTTTCAAACAGTTCACTCGTAATAGATAATAAAATAGTTAATGGCAAAATTATCAGGGATAACATAAATAAATGTTAAATGACAATTTAATGACCCATTTAAAATGGCTGGCTTGGCGACCCAATTTTGGGTCGCGACTCGGAGGTTAAGAACCATCGAACTATATCAATATCTTATTTTACTGCGCAAAAAGTGTAGAGACATTTATTTGAAACTAAATTTGCTTTCGTATTTCATCAAGAGTTTTGAGGATGGAAAGCGATTAGCCGAAATGTTTAGTTTGGCTAAATTAAATAAAATAGTTATTAAAAACGCGCCTTTTGGTTTCCTCTTCAGATTCTTTTGAAAGGACTTCAACATCTCAACAGTCATGTTCAGGGTTTACGCTTTAAAGGGCATGAAACTATAATTCATTTCGTATCAAACGCTTTGCACTTTTATTATTATTATTAATATTATTATTATTATTAATATTATTACTATTATTATTATTATCGTTGTTGTTGTTGTTGTTGTTGTTATTGTTGTGGTGATGTTACTTACCTTCGTCAGGGATGGTTGGGTCGATATCATTTGGAGCTGAATTGACGACATCTGCGATGACAGTTGCATTAAGGTCCCCGAATTCAGTGGCCCTCATCAGCTCTGAAAGCTTTCGAGTGAAATACTGTTTAGGACACAGCAGAGAGAGAGAGAGAGAGAGAGAGAGAGAGAGAGAGAGAGAGAGAGAGAGAGAGAGAAAGCAGCACACATATATCCATTTAAAATAATCAGTTTAAAGTCACAATTATTATTTGTATACTAAAATACTGAATAAAACTGTTTGTATTTTCTCAAAATATTTTTTTACAATTCATTTACATTTCACTTAAAATAATCGTAAATTTTACGTTATTAATTAATAATTATCAATAATTAATTATTAATTATTATAATTAATGAAATATACTTACTTTATCTGGGGGAAGAGTCTGCGTAATGTAATTGGACGAATTCTTAGGGGGCCATTCGTCCCCCAAACTGATTCCGATTTCCTTCCCGTTCGGAACCAAAACCAATCCTGAAGGAAGAACATCCAAATATTGAATTTTGAGCCACTTTCGTTACAAGCTTAAATTCTTTCATTACCTTTATTACAAAGGGGTTTATTTTCCTTTTCTAGGGCTAACGCTCCCCAGCAAGCGTCACTAGCGAAGTAGCGAAGTAAAGATACTGAGGTCGGGGGTTCGAATCCCGATGGTGCTGGTAATAATAATAATGCAAGAGTTAAATCAATGGACCTCATTCTTGGCCTGAGTCCTGTGCCACTTTCTGGATTCTTGACTGATTATTGACAATACTCTCCGTTAAATCTGCGAGGTTAAGCGACGTTCACTCTGTTCAGTAACTGCATGGATGATCATCTTCTGCGTGGGCTACGTCTTGGCCATGTCGCACTATCACTTCCCGTAGATCATAGAAGTGAAGTGACAGTGGGTCTGGAGAGTAGCTGAATGGGAAACCATCCGCCGCGTCCAGATTATGTGGTGATCCGTAGTTCGGATCTCGAGTAAAGTTGTAGCCCCCCCCCCCCCCCCCCGCCCCTTCTGTCATATGACCTTTGATGTTTCAAAGGAGGTTAAAGAACCTCAAATGTTATTTATTGATCATTCTTATAATAGGTTTCCCCCATTTTCCTTCAGAAGGAATGAAGAGGAGAAGAGAAGAGAGGCTCAAAGAAATGCATGAAAATCATTACAAGTGGATTTTTCTTAGGAAAAAAAACGATATATACAGGGTGCTTCAAAAAAAATTTAAACACTTATATGGCGGGTATTTCCGAGGGAAATGTGTCTCAAAGCCGTTAACGAGGCATTTCGATGAATCAGAACTTGTGTTGATACTCATGGCGAGCGTGTTGAAAGCCATGGATAAATATATAAACAATAAATACACAGTATTGAAATATATTTTTAAAGCACCTCCATAATAAGTAATAGCAGTTTTTGAAGCACTCCCATAATAAGTAATAGCATTTTTTGAAGCATCCTGTATATGTGTATTTTTTATTTATTTTTATCCCAGAAGATATAGCACAAGTTTTGAAGGATAACGAAATCACATTCACTACATGTCCTGACAAATGGCCTCCTTGTTGATTAAATAGTTACACCCTATATTCGATATGGAGAATGTCTCTGGACACAGGAAAAATACCGAGCGAGCTCTTGAAAAGGGCGAACATTGTCCATATATATATAAGGGAAGGGGATAGGTCTTGAACGAAGAACTATACACCAGTGTCACTGCCATCACATCTCACCAAAATATTTGAAAGAATAGTCAGAAAAAAAATCTATGACCTTTTGGAGACACAGGAAAGATTCATTGAGAATCAGCACGGATTCTGATCAGGAAGATCGTGTCTATCACAAGTAATAGAGCACTATAACAATATCACAGATGCACTTGAGAACAATCGTAACTACGATGTCATATACACGGATTTTGCTAAAGCGTTCGACAAATGTGATCATAGTATAATAGCACATAAAACGAAACATACGGGAATAACAGGCAAAGTGGGAAAATGGATCTATAATTTCCTCAGAACGTCAGCAGGTGGTAAAAAATCCAAGGTATATCAGAATCGGAAGTACGCAGCTCAGTACCACAAGGAACAGTATTGGTCCCACTCCTCTTCATTATGATGCTAACAGACATATTCAGTGAAGTAACCAACAACAGTATAGCAACATTCTTTGCTGATGATACAAAAATCAGCAGAGAGGGTACAGAAAAATATGCAGATGGGCAGACGACAATAACATGAAATTTGACACCGAGAAATTTCATCTCTTGAAATATAGAAGAAATGAAAAACTTAAACAGACAGCATATGATGTCCCAAATAGACAGTAAATTCAGAGAAGCACGGAAGCAATAGATTTAAGGGTTATAATAACCGATGATGAAAAATTTGAAACACAAAATCAGATAGCGATAAACAAAGCAAAAAGAGTTACGGGACAGTTACTGAGAACCATTAAAAGGAGGGACGAGAAGGTAATGATTTCTCTGCTGAAAACACTGATCGTACTAAAATGAATACTTCTTAGTCATGACGCCCCCATATAAAAAAGAAAAAATTAATAAACTAGAAAATTTGTTTTTAAAAATTCACAGCCAAGATTGATGATGGCTGCAAAAGAACTCAACTACTGGGAAAGACTACGTAAATTAAACCTATATCCGCTGTAAAGAAGAAGATAAAAATACACCGCAATTTACACATGGAAAATAGAAAAATTGGTACCTAACCTCAAACTGAACCAAGCAACTACCCAAACAACACTAGAAAATAGGAAAGTTAGAATCTATAGCGTTCACAAACTAAAGGTCAGGCAAGAGACCCTCAACTCTGAAGGAAAATATCTTGGCTGTCAGGGGAGCAAAACTTTTCAACCTGCTTTCGAAGGACATTAGGAACATCACTTGTGTCAAAGTTGAAGCTTTCAAAAAAAGGACTAGACGCCTGGCTGTGTGCGGTGGAGATTGCAAGAGAGCAACTCGCTCCTCCACCAGGCCAGGTCTAGAGGTATGGGCTACCAGCTTGACCTTCGTGTGAAGAGAGCCCGACATACGGAACTACTATCAGGTTGCCAGATATATATATATATATATATATAGAGAGAGAGAGAGAGAGAGAGAGAGAGAGAGAGAGAGAGAGAGATAAGGGCAGCTGTAATTCTGATGTCTATAAAAGAAAAATATAGTGGTTTTAGATAAAGAAACAGGCAGACGATAGGTAAGTACATGGATAAAAGGTAGGTAGATATCGAGCTAAATATTATGCAAGTTGACACGTAGATAGATGAGTATGTAAGAAAGTAATAATGATATTTGGGATTGTTTAACCCTTTCATTACGGGCAATGGGTATAGCTTTGAAGCGAATTATATCCCCCCCCCCCCATTTTCAACCCCAGATGGTGGAAAGAGAGGGATATACCCTTCATTTATAAATTACACCCGAAGTTCAGAAAAGATTAGGAGTTGGTTTATTTACCACACCCGGATCTGAGCCCAAATTGGACGTGTAGTTTACATGCCACACCCGGAGCGGAAGGGTTAACCGCCTTTGTAACGGCAAAGATCACGTGATGGAGAGAACCTACAGCTTTACGTGGAATCCGAACCAGTGGTCGCTACATCATCTGAATACAGAGGACGATCACCAGTCCAACTATTGATAAGACCCAACGTCATTTAATCTCGCTGATCTAATAAAACTGTGTGATGATGTGGCCATGATGTAGCCATGTAGGACAGGTGCCAAAAATAGTCGGGAAAGGCAATGAAAGACGTGTATTATCTGAGAACTTTAATAACAAGGCTTCCACTTTAAATAAAATTTTCATAATCACATAAAATTGATTATCTTCAGTTCTATCGATTTGAAGAATATTTGTCGAATGAAAACTAAGTTATTTAAGAATGTATAAAAGGTTTTGCCTCACTGACACAGTCAAGAAAAATTGTGTAGATGGAACGTCCAGTGAGATTATTATTATTATTATTATTATTATTATTATTATTATTATTATTATTATTATTAATAATAATAGTAAAGTAATAGGCGTGTCATTAGTATGGCTTAACTCCTATTCAAATAAAGACAGCAATACGTGAGACTAAATAAACATGAATTATAATGTACTTTCACTCACAAACGGAGTACCACAAGGTTCGATATTAAGACCTCTTCTGTTTCCATGTTATGTAAATTAATTGCCACAACGCAACTAGTGTTCAGTATACAAATGAAAATAACACTCCTCGCAAATGATAACGACAAAGCTACTCTATACAAGAAAGAACAAACATGGCGCCCATCTTTTTTTATAAATGACTAACTGTAAATAAATTACCCTGAAATCTGTCTGAAACTTTAAATATTATTATAACTAAAACTAGAATATGAATTTAAAGTATACATATAGATAATATTATAATTAATAGAGTATCAGAGATGAAAATATATGGTGTCATTTTGGATGAAAAGCTGACTTTCAAAGAGCACATCAAACACAAACATAAAATATAGTGTGAAATTCACTTGTATATTGGACAACTGAAAATACCACATTTCAAGATATATATACTGCACTATCTGTATACACCTTTGCATACCTTTACCTCCTATATAACATAGTTTGGGGAAATACATGCCATTATATTATTTATATCTTAAACGTATTGCATGAACGGTTCTAGGGCAATTGCGTCCTGGTCAAGTGCGTCCCGGACAAATGCGTCCCGGTCATTGGCGTCCCTGGACAATTGCGTCCCGGACAATTGCGTCCCGGACAATTGCGCACTTCTCCAACTACTTTATGAAGTTTATTTATTAGAGAAGTGAATAGAAAGTTAGTATCGGAATTTCAAATATACTTTTCATTTTAACCTATTAAACTTGTTATATGTTCATAAGTTCTGTTCGAAACTGTTCTCTAAAACTTTATCCATCATCAGCAACATCATTGTCAAATTTTATGGGTTACGTCCACTTAAGATAAAGTTAGTTTCGTTAGTTTTAACGAAAATATCACAACTTAACCTAACCAATCGTCAAGGGCATACAGTTGACCTAACTGGGCATTCAATTAATCTAACCGGGCATTATATCCCATACAAAATTACAATAACAAACATACTCGTCCCTCGTCATTGGCGTCCCTGGACAATTGCGTAGGTGAAGTCACAATGAACTTTCTATTCACTTCTCTAATAAATAAACTTCATATTGTAGTTGGAGAAGTGCGTAATTGTCCGGGACGAAATAAAACAGGACACAATTGTCCAGGGACGCCAATGACCGGGACGCATTTGTCCGGGACGCACTTGACCAGGACGCAATTGTCCTGTCACCTGCATGAATCAACCAATTAAGCATATCATATCAAAGTACTAAGTAAGATACGTAATTATTCTTAGACATAATAGCCATTATTTCCAAAAACATAGCTTGCATTAAAAAAAAAAGATCGAATGATAGCCAACATTCATGCAAAGATGACGACGTTTGGAATTATCTGTAAACAAAGTTAAAAGCGATGCTTCTCATACATATTTTGATGTTCAATTAAAGAAATAGAACTTTAGATAGAAATTATCTTCTGTCCCACTTCACTTTTAATTTCTTCTTAAATCAGGATAAGTTGTAGACACGTGGCAACGCCGCTTTCCTTAGATCAGCGAAGTTAAACAATATTAGGTCTGGGTAGTATTTGAATGGGTTACCGTCCTCTGCGCCCATATGATGTAGCGACCCGTGGTTCGGATCTCACGTAAAGTTGTAGTTCTCGTCCGTCACATGACCTTTGCTGTTACGAAAGAGGTTAAACAATTCCAAAACATTATCATTCCCTTAAACCAGTGGTTCACAACTTTTTCTAGTTCACGGCACAACAATGCCATTTGTCTGCTTTTGCGGCACTCATGGGATTTTGTGTCTTGTTTCGCTGCTCCCCGCCCCCATGAAGTTTCGCGTATGCCACTATTTAACCTGCAGCTCCTCCCGAAGCACCATGCAACTTGAAACTGAGCCTACTGTGAATGTCACGTTGCCACGTTTTGCCAATTTTTTAGATAAATTAAAAATCTGTCGTTAACTCGTTAAGAAAATATATATATATATATATATATATATATATATATATATATTATCTGTACTTTTTTTTAAATGAATTTGAATTCTAATTTTAATTATTATTATTGTTAATCTTATTATTTTCATCATCATTATTATTATTATCATTATTGTTATTAAATTCACAAGACATTTTAAGTATTTATTTTGGTATTTTGACTAATATAATTAATTTTATTTGTTAATTATTTTTGTCATTTACGGTATTTTATTTCCGCTCATTAAATGTTAAGTAAGAATTTTATTAAAAACAAACATTAATTTAATGTAGGAAATAATAGTTCCCCTTGAATGTAAATTTTATCTTTACATTTTCTATTACGAGCAAATGTCAGTTTTTGCGTCTGAAATATAAGAACATTTTCCAGGACAAACTTTAATTACATTTTATTTTCATTTTCAGTTATAATTCCTCTCTCTCTCTCTTCTCTCTCTTCTCTCTCTCTCTCTCTCTCCTTCCTGTAAATTCTTTCCTGCTAAAGTCCGTAACAGGTGAACAGGAAATGAAGAATTGGAGACGCTGAAGAGTTTGATCGGAATTGAACACGAATACTTAATTTCTGCTCAGTATTTTGCATTATGATAATCGTCATTCTTCACTTTTAAAGTTAACAGGATTCTCTCTCTCTCTCTCTCTCTCTCTCTCTCTCTCTCTCTCTCTCTCTCTCATTCTTTATTCTATAGAACCTTCATATATGATTATTATTTACACTTAATACACTCACTTACATCTTGCTGCTGCATGAATGAAGATAAGCCTCCTATATTCCTTATATTATAAAACATTGGTTAACTTAAAAAAAAAATTCCCCAAACAGATTTAAGCATTACAGTACTTCATTCTGCAACACTGAAGGCTTAAATCATAGCGTAGTACTCACTATCACATATTACACTAAAAATTATATAACTCTAGTGAATTATAAGGATATTTTATTAAAAGGTACAAAAACTGTCATTTTAGAACAGAAAGTAAAAGAAAATTACTAAATATACTTTGAATATGAAATATTTAAATTAAAGTACACTTGGTAGGCTGCATGAAAGTACAGTATAATGCAATTGCCCTTGCCCACCAAAATATACACTTTTCCAATGTTTCTACGCATTCTGAAAGATGTTGGTTGGACGTGCGTCAACCAATCACCAACATCTTATACATAACGCGTCCGGAACACTAGAAACGCTGTATTTTTGGTGGGCAAGGGCAACTGCATTATACTGTACATTAAGCGTAAAATCAAAGGTTTTCTTTAATACTTGGAAGTGTACTTTTTGTATTTTTCGTTTAGTTTCAGATTATCTGACTTGTCAAGAAGAGACCCGCTTCTTTTCTGTAGAGCTACTTTTGTGGAACTGTCAGTGTACTTTTGAAATACTTTTGGGTTTTGCAGATCTCTCTCTCTCTCACTCTCTCTCTCTCTCTCTCTCTCTCTCTCTACTTACCTATCTACTTACCTACCAAATAAACCAATAAACAAAGGTAACAAAAAGTATGAAAACATCAAGGAGAATTTTCAAATGAAAAAAGTATGTAAAGAATCCCCCAAAATGAAGCTCGATTTTAGAACAGGAAATTGCAACAGAAGAACAGACGTCATAAGATGGCTTCAATAAATAATATAAAAGAAGGTCCTAAATCTTAATTTTAAATTTAGCTTTTTAATTTAAGTTTAAATTTAAATTTTAGGAATTACTAATTTAATATATATATACAGGGTGGGGCACGGGAATCAAGTGTTTTTTGAATAGCTAGTAATCGGCCATTAGGAATGGGAGGGGCGTGCGGTAGGTAGCATTCCATTCCTGGGTTCATAGCATTTAACTTTAACTAACACTCACCTTTATCTTTCAGGTGCCATCATGGAGCAGTGGACGTTAGAACACCGCATGTTCGCGTATGATCATTTTGTTAGGAGTGGCGAGTCAGTGACAGCAGTTCAGCGTGCGTTTCGCCGCAGATTCAACATTCATCGAAATGACTCTGTTCCCGCTCGTGACACAATCTTACGTTGGGTTAACAATCTTCGAACAGGAGGCTCAATAATGAAAACAAAACCGAAGGGGCCGCAACGCACTGTGCGTACTCCAGAGAACGTTGAAAGGGTCAGACAAGCGATGTTGCAAAGCCCAGGCCGCTCTGCTCGGAGACATTCAGCTGCACTCGGAATCAGCAATCGTACTGTTAGACGGATTTTGCATGAAGAATTACATTTTCACCCATACAAGTTAGCGATGGTGCAGGAATTGAATGTAAACGATTGCCCCCAACGACTGAATTTTGCACAGGAAATGCTTGCACTTTATGAGCAGAATGAAAACATGATGGTGGTAATGAGTGATGAAGCCCATTTCCACCTTAATGGGGCCGTCAACAATCAAAACTGTCGGTATTGGGCTGCTGAAAATCCGCGACAACTCCATGAAAACCGCTGCATAGCCCTAAGGTTACAGTTTGGTGCGCGGTGGGAAAGTTTGGCGTCATCGGTCCCTATTTCTTCGAACAAAATGGGGTTACCGTTACCATAACATCTGGGCGTTACATTGAGATGGTGAACACCTTTTCATCCCTGAGTTACGAAGAAGGCGTATTGCTCGTCGACATTTGTGGTTTCAGCAAGATGGGGCCACGCCACACACCGCCAGAGCGTCAATGGCTGTTCTTCGCCCCCTGTTTCCCAACCATCTCATTTCGAGATTTGGTGACATTGCATGGCCCCCTCGGTCCCCTGACTTGTCCACATGTGACTTCTTCTATGGGGGTACCTCAAGTCACGTGTCTACGAGGACAAGCCCCGTACATTAGATGCATTGAAGGAAGCGATCCGTCAACAAATCATCCAAATCAACAGAGACCTGCTGGGAAGAGTGGAGGCCAATTTTCGTAAACGCCTTCAACAATGCGTCGACGGCCAAGGACATCATATGCCAGATATAATTTTCGGTACATGATTATTATGACATGAAATGCTATGTTCTTACGAATGTTGTTCTACCAATATATTTTCTTTACAAAAATAAATATCATTTTCCTGATTATTCCAAAAACACTTGGTTCCCGTGCCCCACCCTGTATATATATATGTATATATACTCAGCGTGTTGACGGAGATCAAATTGAATTTTTAGTTTTGAATTTTATCAAAGGTTAGTGGAGCTTAATTAAGAAAAAAAAAACTTATTTTTTTGCAATATGTACATTATCTGAACACACTCTTAATTTAGAAATTTAACACTGACTCTGAATGTTATAATTACTAATGTGTCATTGTAATTACTTAACACTATACTTAACTACAAGGTGTTTCAGGTCGACCCTAGAAATAAACATAAAGAAATATTACGGAATTACTATGACAAACTTCAAATACCAAATACAAACTACAAATTCTACCAATTTCCATATTTGTAGGGTCGACCTGAAACACCCTGTATATTTAACACGCTCTAGTTTATCCACATCTCACATACAATATTATCCCATATGAGAGTACGTGTCATTACATCATCAACCTTTAAATCATAAACCAGAAGAGAATTAGTAGAAAAATAAACAAGGGTGATTATTATGCTCATAAATCAGAAATCTTCAAGCAACTGCGTACATTAAAATTTAAAGGCATACTTAAAATACAGATGCGCTCCCGAGTGTTCAGAGTTACAAAACAATCTGCTCCGACCAATTAATCGAGAATATAATGAACAATTAGCTACGTCACGAACATCAAACAAGGTAAATGAAGAGTAAATATATCTCAAAAGCAAACAATACTCTTCAATGTAATAGAAATTCTTACACCTATTTAGCGATGGGATTATTATGGAACAATCTACCGAATGAATTAAAAATAATCAATGCTCTCTCTCTCTCTCTCTTATCTTTTATAAGCGATTAAAACTTAACAAATTTCGAAGTTAATGAAGGCACTCATTTCTTTTTCTTTGCTAAAATTCTCATTATCCTTCTTCTAAAAATCTCTCCTATTACTTTTCGCTACACCTCACATTTCATTATTCTTTATATTAAGGGTCTAGTAAAAGTATATGTCCTAGTCTGTAAGTTTCTTACAGTTTTATGCTGGTTTCATTATTCGTTGTATTTAGCTTCTAATATAATTATATGTCTTAGTCTGTAAGTTCCCTTAAGTCTTTTAAAAGTCTATTATAAAAATCTATAAAAATCTTGTAATTATATCTATTATATAATAATTATAGTTACATCTAATTATATCTAATTACAGTTGTAGATTTCGGCCTGTAAAGCCTCGTGCACGCTTGCTAAAGGCAATTTACAACTGTATACAGCATCTCTATTTAATGATAAAATTATACTTATCTATGAAAATTGTATATATTTACAAATAAATAAATAAATAAAATAAATAAAATAAATAAAAATAAAAACTCCCATTTTATTTTTAAACTTGGCCTTCAATGTAAATATTTAATATTGACTCAGCCATTAATTATTCAATAACTTTCAGCCTTAAAATTTAACACCTGCTCTCAGTCTAATTATTCAGCATTGACTCCGGCATAATTATTCAACACTGACTCCGGCATAATTATTCAACATTAACTCCGGCATAATTATTTAACACTGACTCTCAAGATAACTGATTAATGTTAATTCTCAGTAAAAATTATTTAATAGTGATTTTCAGTTTAACTGTTTTGCAAATACTTTAGTTTAAATATTTAACAATAACTCAGTAAAATTATTTAACAGTGACTCTCAGTTCAGTCGTTTAACACTGACTATCATATAACCGTTCAACAGTGACTTTCAGTTCAGTTACTTAACACTGACTATCATCTAACTGTTCAGCTGACTTTCAGTGTAACTAATTTAAAAAATTGTTATCAGATTAATTTGTAATTAATTAATTAAATAATTTCAATTAGTTTAAAACTCTTTAAGTAAACTGTATATTTTATTAATAATTAATATACGTTATTAATAATTAACACGTTTATGTTATTATTATACTATTATTAATTAACACATTTATGTTATTATTAATAATTAACACGTTTATCAATTACTTTTTTATATTTCTTTAAAAAAGTAAATAAATTATATTTACTGAATTTACTGATTAATAACAGTAAATTTTAATCTAATCTTTAAAGTCAAATTAATTCAACATTTTAATCACTCTTTTAATAAATAAAATGGTTTATCAGAAAATGTTTAATTGAGCGAGCAAGCAAAGAAGGCCGGTGTAATTCGGGGGAATGTTATATGGTTTCATATGTTCTATATTTACTTTATTAAAACAATGAAGATGTAGAGAGTAAAAGAGAGAGAGAGAGAGAGAGAGTGTGTGGGAGAGAAAGAGAGAGAGAGAGAAAGAGAGAGATTATGAAAAAGTTAAAAAAAAAAAGTTTTAAGCCAATCACAAAATTTATGACTTTTCAGTCCTTTGATATGCGAAATTTGTGTGAAAAGGTTTTCCTGTTCCAAACTTCGTTTTCTTTCAAGTTTAAGAAGGGAGACTTTGGTAGACAGTTATTATTAATAATAAAACATCTTACATGAACTTAATCTTTTTTCTTTTGAATTACGCAAGCGTATTGTTATACTGTTTATTTGGTTAGACTAGGCATTCATATCCCAATAAGAGCATTTATATATATATATATATATATATATATATATATATATATATATATATATATATATATATATATATATATATATATATACACACGTTCTATGGGAATCTAAATTATTTTTCCAATGACTTTTCCCCTTTAATTAAAATATTAATTTTAAGGGAAAGACATTTTCTTTTTTAATTCCTCAATCGAAATGTCTCATTTTGGGAAATGTAATTATCTCGGGGATTTGATTGAAGAGAGAGAGAGAGAGAGAGAGAGAGAGAGAGAGAGAGAGAGAGAGAGAGAGAGAGAGAGAGAGAGAGAAAATGATTGAGTTTGGGAGACAAGCGGTGATCGACTAAAAAACAAGAAAGATAGGCGAGATGAGAGATCGAAAAACAATATGAGATAGTGTTAGAAGATGAGACACATTTCGAAATAGAGATAATAACGAGGCAAAAAGTTAATAGAAATAGTAAAACAGAGGAAATAGAGTTACAAGCAGGAGCATAAAGACGAGGAGAGACATATAAATAGAGAGAGGTTGAGAAGTAAGTGTGGTGAGAGGAACAGAGAAGCTAAGAGATACACAGAGTAAATAGTAAGAAGGAGGTGTTGAGGTGAGTAAAGTGGTACAGAGCAATACGCATAAAAAAGAGACTGCGTCTTATTCGAAGGAGATAAACACACACACACACACACACACACACACACACACACACACACACACAAATAGGGATCTTATAGCCAGCCATTCCATATGCTAAGATTCACTTAAAAAGTGGTTCAACAGAAGTCACAAAATGAGTCTATTAGATCTTAAATACTTATTACAACGAGCAGTTGAAAATAAATCAGAGGAGGAACCTAATTTTGTTCCAACTACTGGCGACATTGATTACTGCCCGCTCAATGTCATTACATCTTATTCACATCGCAAATGGAACATAGAACAAAAGTTCCAAGAACTTCTTTCATGGAATCCAAGTTCTTTTAAAAATGGAATTCCTTTTGCGCTGAGCCCTGACATTGTTTCTGTTAACCCTCATTAAGTCCTCAAGTGACAGCCATTTTTCTTTTCAAATAAATTTTAAAAATACAGATTTACTCCTCTGTTGATAAAAATAAACCACAGTTGTTGTGAGTCATTTCATTCTGTAGGGGCATTCGCTTACTGTTTACTTATACGTTGTTTGAAACTGTTTCAAAATATGTTTCTTGTACTCTCAATCGAAAAGGGAACGAAACGTGGGTTTCCTCAAAAACCACCCATAATTAGGAATGTTTATCTCAAAAGTGTTCACACTAAACGGAATTTCGAGGAAACTCGTTATTTGGAACAGAAATTTCATGAAAAATGCATTGTGTGAACTCCATATTACAAATTATGATTTTTTCCGTTCTAATATTGTTACCTAAATTCAGTGAAAAACTAACAAAGCTTCAATATTAAGTGGACGTCTCAATTTTAATGTTCGCACGAGAATTCATTCAGTACATAATCCTAAATACAATGTAAGTAATAAGATGCATAAATAACAGTTAACATAACACGAGGTAGGTTATTACTTACTGTATTTATTCCATTATTATTTTAATTCAGTTTGACTGTACATCCCTCTAAACTAGAGATGACATACCGATGTGGAGTCAAAATAAAACCTTCTAAATTTAGAACTTATAACTTCTTTTAGAGGGTGCATTCTAGGGGAAGGTTCTCCTTCTATTGGGTATCAAAACTTCTTATGAGATTCTATAATAATTTCTTGTAATGATACATAACTTCTTTAGAAAGAAGAAAAGGGCTTCAAAACTTCTTTTTTTTTTTTGACTAATTTGAAACAATAGAAGATAATATTTCTAACTCTAGAAGGATGCTAGAAATCTTTGTTTTCTATGTGAGTTTAAGGACAGTATAGAAATAATGAATGTATGGTTATGTTTATAAAAATTATCAACAAGATATAGAAATTAGTTTGAAGATGATTAATGAAACGACGACAAATATTCCTCTTCGTAAATAATATTAAAAAAGAGAACCTAAAATAGGTTTGTTCTTTCCACATGTCCATTTCACTTCTCAAAATACGAGATGATGAGAATAATTCAACTAACGAAAGCTTTTGTATTACTAATAATTTTAGCAACTTTACTTTCAGGTATATGTATAAATACTAGTATGAAAATTTGAGTAGGTATAGCTCCAGATATAGGTAAAAAAATTATTTTTGTATACACAGGGTGTCCCAGAAGTCTGAACCCATAGGAAACATAGACATTATATTTTTAAAGTGAAACAAACACATTTCTAATGTCAGTTTTACGTATTTCAGGAAAGAACAATACCCTGATGGCTCAGTATACCAATCAAGAGAAGGTGGAACTGGTATTGCTACATGTTTCCGGAAAAAGCTAGAGGGAGGAATGTTCGTGAAATAACTGACATGCCTTCCTCTGGCTTTTTCTGAAAATAATGTAGCAATATCAGTTCCACCTTCTCTTGATTGGTATACTGAGCCATCAGGGAATTTTCTTTCCTGAAATATGTAAAACTGATATTAGAAATGTATTTGTTTCACTTTAAAAATATAATGTCTATTTTTCCCTGAGTCCATAATTCTAGGACACCCTGTAAATAAAAGTATAAAATTTCTTCGAAGGTATAGGTATAGATATAAGTATAAAATTTCTTCAGAGGTATAGATATAGATATAAGTATAGAATTTCTTCAGAGGTATAGATATAGATATAAGTATAGAATTTCTTCAGAGGTATAGATATAGATATAAATATAGAATTTCTTCAGAGGTATAGATATAGATATGAGTATAGAATTTCTTCAGAGGTATAGATATAGATAGAGAAAAATATAGAATTTCTTCAGAGGTACAGTGTACGTACAAAAAAGCCTTCAAATAAAATTCCTGCTTTAAACATATAGGAATAACACTTTCATATAAACAAAAATTAAATAATATATTAAATCTAAAATACATAATGATATGTACGTTTAACCAAGCAATGTATTAAATCTGAAATACATAAAATACATACCTAAAATAATTCCTATGGAAAGTAATATGATGAAAGGTCTTCGACGTCCTAACCGGGATTTGCAGTTATCTGAAAGGGATCCCAAAATTGGAGTAAGGAAGAATCCCACAAACGGGCTTAGGCACCAAATGAGGGTCATTTCGGCATGCCTCACCCCGATTTTGAGGAGGGTGGGCGAAACGAAAGCGGTCTCAGCGGCGTAGCAGAATTCGATACCCATGACTGCTGCCGAAATACGAATCATTTCTAGTCGTGTCTTGCGCCTAAAATTACGGATAATTGTATCGATTAACGAACCAGTAAATAAACGTTATTATACAAAAAGTTGCAAGCTGAAGATTTAACTCCTGGCACATTCCTATGGGAGTGGAAAAATTTAATATTTCGCCTATCCCAAGCAGGAGGTCTAATTGCTGAAGGAATTGTGTTCTCAATGACCATATGTCCCACAAAAAAGTAAACCCAACTTTAGATTGTACTAACTCCTCCAAAAATTGAGATATTTTGGATCTGTTTGTTTGATTTAATATAGCAAATTATTCTTTGTTAACGTTCAAAATTTATTCATGTTTAAACGATTTAGTGTTTAAGCATCTGCTTTTAACTGAAGGGTACAGCAAAATGGGTTGCGCCGAATGATCATTTCTCCCAGCCAGATAGCTCCTCTTGCTTTAACCAATGTGCTACTTTTACGTCGAAGGATATTGCAAATATTTTTTTAAATAATTCGAACTTTTCTATCTAAGATACGAGTCATACATATAAATGAAGAATCTGAATTACTAAATTTATAAATAACTTTGAAACCCTTATCAAGCAGTTTACACGAAGGCAGCGCGTTCTCATGGTCACAACTTATCTGCAAACTAAAAGCTTAAAACAAGTTCAGAATACCTTCGAACTGCAATTTCCCGATAGAGCTTCTCCAACTAAACATACACTTTTGAAGAATGTTCGGAAATACAAAGAAGAAGGAACGGTCCTCAATTTGAACAAAGGACGTTCAGGCCATCCGAAGACGGCAAGAACAGACGAGAACATTCAGCATTCAGCCCTGACTTGACCCCGTGTGATTACTTTTTATGGGGTCATTTGAAAAATAGAGTATTTGCATCACAACCTATCAATTTAGATGATTTGAGGACTCGCATCACAGCTGAAATCAACTTGTCAATCTTTTCATTACATCGATAGCACACACATTATTTTTTCATTGACCAATTTTGCGCAATCCATTTTGTTGTACCCTTCAGTTAAAAGCAGATGCTTAAACACTAAATCGTTTAAACATGAATAAATTTTGAACGTTAACAAAGAATAATTTGCTATATTAAATCAAACAAACAGATTCAAAATATCTCAATTTTTGGAGGAGTTAGTACAATCTAAATTTGGGTGTACTTTTTTGTGGGACATATGGTATATATATATATATATACGGTGAGTCAGAAGTCTGGAAAAATAGGAACTATGCTTTTCAATGCAAAATATTCACCCTGTATATATATATATATATATATATATATATATATATATATATATATTATATATATATATGTGTGTGTGTGTGTGTGTGTGTGTGTGTGTAAAAATTATAAAATACATATAAAGAAAAAAGCTTTAAATTTCGTTAAACTGTAATTGACAAACACATGCAACATTTCGAGTTATAAACTGATAGACAACATCAAGTAAACAGACAAAAACATTATAATACATTAAGAGAACTAATTAATTTTCCCAGTATTTCAAAGATGTAAGTAAATTCAATTATTACATTTAGAGTTCATTCAGAATTTTAAAAGTCAAGTTATATAGCTCATTATCATCTGCTGGCACACACACACTATATATATATATATATATATATATATATATATATATATTATATTATATATATATATATATATATATATATATATATATATAGAGTGTGTGTGTGTGTGTGTGTGTGTGTGTGTGTGTCCTGCCAGAATGAAAAGACCATCCTCCTAAAGCAACGGATTGGACATGTGACACCGTCCTCTTGATGTCCTCAGGTGAAGTATTACATTCAGACGTCCCTCTACGAACACAAAGTCAGCTTTCCAAAGTGCTAAATGCCTGCCCACACCATAACAACAAAACCACCGAATTTTACAGTGCGTTGCGCCAGTTTGGGATAGAACACAATCTACAGGCTTTGCATACCCAGATCCGCTTACCTGAAGCAAACCGCTGGAAACTTGATTAATTTGAGAAGACAACAGAATGCCAAAACTGATCAGACTTGTCCTTCATTTGCATGAAACACTCATATCCTTTCCCTTACTAGTCTCAGAGAGCGTCCTACATAGACTCATAGAGCGCCTACAGAGGACGTGTTGCTATACAGAAGCTATTGATTGCTCTCTGAAACTAATAAAAGGAAATGATGTGGATGGTTCATGCAGATGAAGGACAAGTTACAATAATTAGTTACATATCCATCTTGAATAAGAACCTCCTGCCTTTGTTTCGGAATGGAATACTTTCCCTTGAGGATTTTATTTTCAAGAGGACGATGCCACATGCCCATTCCATTGATTTACGTTTTATTCTGGCAGGGCACTGCATATATATATATATATATATATTATATATATATTATATATATATATATATATATAATATACATGAGGGCCACTCAATATATTTTGCCCCACCTTTTTTGTTCTTTCCAAGTTTCCTTGTAAGTTCCAGAAATTTTGAACACAAGTAGTTACATACCTTTTTTACAAGTTTTATTTTCCACATAGTCGCCATCCTTTTCTACGGCTTTCCTCCACCTCGAAACAGGGCCTTTATTCCTTGCTGGTAAAAGTCCGCTGGGTTCCGCTAGAGCCACCTCTTAACCTCCTCAACAACTCATCGCCACTCTGAAACTTTCTTGCACGAATAGCATCCTTCATTGGCCCAAACAAATGGAAGTCTGAAGGTGCCAGATCGGGCTGTATGAAGGGTGGGATAACACAGTCAAGCGCATTTTTGTGATGGCCTTTCTTATTTGCAAACTGTTGCGTGGTCTTGCGTTATCGTGCAAAAGAAGGACGTCTTCTAGTTTTCCCTCCGGTCGAACTCGCTTTATACGTCTCTGGAGTCTCTGTAGGGTAGCAATAATGCCTTTGAATTGATTGATTGTCCTTTCTTCATAATGCCCACCAGAATCACCCCTTTCATGTCCCAGAAGATGGTGGCCATAACCTTTCCTGCAGAAGGAGCCATTTTGAACTTTTTCTTGCGTGGAGAGTCTGCGTGATGCCACTCCATGGATTGGCGTTTTGTTTCAGGTTCAAAGTGGTGTACCCAAGTCTCATCCCAGTCACAATTCGTGAAAGGAAGTCATCCCCCTTCTGTCTCGTATCGAACCAACGACTCAGAAGCAATTACTTTTCTTTGGGCTTTGTGATCTTCAGTCAGTTCGCGAGGAACAAACCGTGAACACACTTTTGAGTATTCCAGTTGCTGAATTATCGTATTCACACTTCTTTCACTAATTCCTAGCTCCAGTGATAGCTCCTTGTATGTGACGCGTCGATTTGATCGAATGATGCTGTTAGCACGTTGCACAGTGTTAGACGTCACAGCCGATGCCGGGCGACCGCTGCGTTGCTCATCATCGAGGCTGGTTCTCCCTCTTTCCAATGATCTCACACGTTTAGACCAGCATCCAACTGTGCTTCGATCAACAACAGCATCTCCGTAAACGTTTTGTAGACGTTTGTGAATATTTCCAACTGTTTCCATCTCTGCGGTTAAGAACTCGATAACAGCTCTCTGTTTACGACGCACATCACTGTCAGACGCCATTTTCGAAACTGCGTTAACCATTGGTTTTATACAAGGGCGTTTAAAAGCGGTTTTATACAAGGAGGGGAGGTTCAAACTGGAAATAGGCAGTTATGTGAAGCGCAGAAAGTTCAAACTTACGGCCCAAAAGACATTTCAGCCCCATGGCCTATTATTTAGCTAAGAAAAAAGGGTGGGGCAAAATATATTGAATATCCCTAGTATATATATGTGTGTATATATATATAAAACATGTCAAAAGATTAATTTCAAATCTGAGGAAAGGTTTCGCTGTTTTCCACAAAGTACCACTCTACTCATACACCCATTTAGCTTACGAGCAAATCACTCTACTCATACACCCATTTAGCTTACGAGCAGATCACACTATCATTGCTACCTACATCGAGGATCAACGTACAATATATATGAATATATAAATGTAATGTTTACCTGTAAATATGAGAATAATCTTCATCGTCTCCTTTGTTTAAATGGCGAATGGCTGACTGTCTGAAGCCATCAACCTTCTCACCAGTTCTAGCCTTCAGGTCGTTAACAGCCCCAAATGATCCTTGCTCTTTTAGGGTCCCCCACTTCTCCTTCAGGTACGTCGTAAAGATATGAAGTCCTCCGGTGTAATCAGCCACTTTTTCAGCCATTTTTTATTTCTTCTTTCGCACTTTATTCACTTATTTAAGGGGAAACTAAGCTTGAGGTGTAAAATTTGCTTGTACCGTAAAACTTGCTGGAGGCGTAAACTTTAAATTACGAGTAAAATCCCTTTGAGGCGTAAAATATTGCCTGTGCTTAGAATTTTCTTTTTTGACTATTATATGAATCAGTCAAAGGGTATTTGGTGAAGGAGAAGTTAAGAATTAAGTGTAAATTATGCATAGTTCACGAGAACTTCGTATTAGTTAGTAATCAGTACATAATAATTTGAAAAAAAGTCTATTTTTTCACAATATATCTACGACCTCCATTTTTCTTTGGGGGGTTTTGATGTATTGACATTTACAATTTCACAAATAAAAATATAAAAATAAATGAAAAATACAACTTCATTTAAAAACTATTTAATTGCATCCTATACGTTAATTCAATTATAAATTTAACCCAATCTAGTTGAAAGTTATTTAATTTAACCAACATTTTTAACTGGTTTAAAAGTTGAATTGGAGGTCAGGTGAGGTGAGGTCAATTAATGCCTTTCAAAATCTCTATGCATTCACGTAAAGAATATATATAGAGGCTTGTGTACAGAAAAATTTCAATTCTCGTCATAGTTCTTGCTGCTGTCGAAAGATCTCAAGATTGAAGTTGAATCAATCCCAATTTTAGATGCTGATCGAAGTTTAGAATTTTGGACAATGTTGTTTAGATTGGTTTTAAGTACTTCTTAGGCTTTCAGCTGAAAAGTAAAAAAAAATAGGAAAATTAAAAAGAATACGGAAAATATATTGATTTTCTAATAATATATATATAATATATATATATATATATATATATGTATATATATATTATCAAGTTCAAGGCCATAAAAACTATAATTCGGGTACCGCTGTCTTAACAAACATAATGGCAAACAAATCTGGATAACAATAATATAAAAACGTTGTACAAAATATCGAATAGTGATTGAAGATTCTTGTTGAACGGTGATGGAAAAGATAGAAGGTGAAGCGTCTGCGATTTCGATGGAACGGACTTCAATTGCCATTCGGAAACACGACCCTACGAGGGATGGGATTCAAGTGTTCCGTAGAGACGTCGAGCCTTCGTTGGCATCGAGCGTGATCGGCGGAGAAAATTGAGTCTCAGAGAGAAGATGTGTCTCGGAGGAAAAAAGTGTACAATAGCACTTGTTGCTGCGGCTGAATTCGATGAGCTAAAAAACGGAAATGGCTGTGGAACGAGTGTCTTTTATCTTCAAAATACTACGCGAAAAAAGTGTTGGCGAGCCAGTGAAAATGGAGTTTCTGAATGTTCGTATAAAACAAAAGACGAAAGTTTGAAGCACTACTTTACCAGGCGTCACAAAATTTTGTTAAGAATATTTTGTGGTTCATCAGGCGCATTCTATATAGGCCTATAATTTTTTTTTTTAGTTCCGAAAGAAATTTCATCAACAGGAAATTTTATCAACACCATAATAACCTAATTTAACCAAGTTTAACCTAACCTAACTTAACTTAAATTAACCTAATTTAACTCAAAACAAACTTGCTGATTATATGTGACGTTGATTGGATTGTCGTTAGACCGATTTTTGTTTATCGGATTTTATTCATTTTCATTATTCATTTTGGTCGATTCTAATTATAATTAATTAGTCCTTTCACAGCTGGAAATTTTCTCTATCAAATACCAGCTTCGTCAGATGGCATCAGATGGTGATAACAGAAAATTATATAAAGAATGAATAGCTTCGCGCTAATGGAAATATTTCTTTAGATTTTAATATTTTCTAAATAACATATATATATATATATATATATATATATACAGGGTGTCCGGGCTTAAATGGCCATAAAATAAAACATTATAAATGTATTTTATTGCCATTTAAGCCCCGGACACCCTGTGTGTGTGTATATATATATATATATATATGTTTTCACATTGTACTCACTATAAATGACTGATCGAACTCCTTTCTACCACTGTGGCAAATTGGTAAAAGTTGGTCCAAGTGTCAATTAAAAATTAATTATGGTATATATGCAGAAAACACTTAAAATTGGCCAAAGTTACTTCATATTACATGTTGTACATATATGTAGGATTATTATTATTATTATTATTATTAAGTTTTTATGGGAAACTTAAATGTGGGATCATTTTTGTCTATTTATAAACTCACCACCTTTATTCTACAAACGTAATTTTATAAAAAGTATGGAAAAACCGGGAAAAACCCATACAGTGATAAGAAAACACAAAAGTAAGTTATACGGACATGTTTTACGTTCAAAACTCCGTTAATAATAATTGGTTGAAATCAATTTTTAAATCTATTTTTGTGTTAAATGAGGTATTTGCAAGTTTTCGCTGCTCTGTACGTAAGAGCATAAGTAAACATGCGTAAAACTTTACACGTCTCGCTCGCCTGGCCACATGGACCAATCACTTGGACTTTTTTTTTAGGAAAAGGAGGGTTCTAAAATTCTGAAATAATTTTCAGTCCGAATGAAAGGCTATATATATATAATAGTGTGTGTGTGTGTGTGTGTGTGTGTGTGTAGTGGTTAGCATCGCTGACTACGAATCTACCGGTCCCAGGTTCGGTTTCCGGAGAGGGCAGGCAGCGATCGGCTCACCCAACTGTTTATTCTTCCATACAGTAAATTGACTGTACATAGTTGGATACCCTGGGTAGCATAGCGGTTAAGAGGTCGTGAGATCGAGTCCGGGTGAGGACTTTGTAAGTTTTGACTTCCCTGGTGGGTTGTGGTTCAGATTCCACGCTAAACTGTAGGTCAAAAGTGGAGCAAGAGACACGCTTGACCATCGTCAGAATGAATAATTCGGACGGAAGCAAAACTTAAGTTGTATCTAAGTTTTATATATATATTCTTAAGACGTCAATAACTTTCTCTTTCGACGTTGCCAAATCTTACCTAACCTAACCTAATCTAATTTAACCGAAACTGACCTGGAATCAGTTGTCAAGTGAATGTGGCACGATCGTTTTGGAACAAATAGATTTTTATTTATCTCGAACACACACACACACACACACACACACACACACACACACACACACACACACACCAAAAAATATGTATGTGTGTATAATATATATATATGCAAGGGTTGACAAAAGTAAATAGATACCTTTGGTCCCAAAGTTTTTATTTGATAACAAAAGTGAATCAATAATAACAGACTTATTGAATGAATATATTTAGAATCGTGTTGCTTTCCTCTTTCAAATATGTAAAGCTGACACAAGTTCTGGCATTCCACTGATGATAAACTTTGCCACTTGTTCTTGAGGACGATCATCGCAGTGTCTATTTAATTTGTCAACCCTCTGTATATACGAGTGTGTATATATATATATATATATATATATATATATATATATATATATATATTAGGGTGTCACTTAAATGCAAAGTTTGAAATTTTCATGCTGACACCCCGCGAATCTATTCCATTGGTAAAAAAACATGGTGACTGAAAAATCTTTTTATTTGAATAACTATAAAAGGTCGCCCCCGCCTTCCAAAGTTTAATGCTTGCGCGGCGTCTCCATAATCGTTCATTAGATATCTATATATCTCTATATATGTGTGTGTGTGTATCTGTGTGTGTCTGAATATCTGAGAAATAAGTGAACAATACTTAACGATTCACCGTTTCTCATTTCAGCTACGTGATTTCTGGTGATGGAAACCCGGAAGTGTATATACCTATTAGGGGCAGCGGTTGATGAGGTGAAAGGATGCAAGCTTCCTTCCTACAGGCAAGCATTCGGTTACTTCCTTTACCTTCACCATGAAAAGAAAATGACAATACGTGACGCGTTGAGGAAGTCACTTCGAGCAGTGATGTCCTTCTGGGAGAAAGCTCACATTCCAACCAGACTCGAGACACACTGCGTCAGCAAACTGGATAAAGTCTTCGAGGAGTGGAAAGGACTCAAAAAACACGCCTCAAGGACGAGCGATTCACACAAGACGAAAGAAAAAGAATTCATTGAACGCCTCGATCGTCTCTTTGACATCGCCCACGCTGATTGTGAGAAATTGGTCAAGTACCCAGAGATTGGGAGTTCCTTCAGCAGCGCCAGAAAGGACGTCCAGGTTCAATGGCAGGTTTGGACATGACCCATCAGCGCAAGTCAAAGATTGTACTCGACGTCGGAGGAAGAGGAGAAACGAAGAAAGCGATCAGCAGCTGAAATGGAGGCAGTATCCAACGAAGCGGTTTTGGAGTCCTCATCCTCCAGCTCAGATGATAGCGAAGAAAAGGAGCATGTGGTGGTTCGTTAGCGTCTAAACAAAGAGCAACGAAGAACATCATGACATCGGAATTGGCGGCAGCGCTGATCGCACGCAACTCTCGTCAAGAAAGGCCACATATCTGCTGTTTGAGGCAGCTTCCAGCTTAGGGCATGATGCTAGCGACTACAACATCAATCGTGGATCCATTCATCGTCAGCGTGAAAAATTCCGTACCCTTAAGGCTCGGCAACTGAAGAGCGAGTTCCAAGGCAATAGTCCGTTGACTGTTCACTGGGACGGAAAACTCATGCAAGATCTGACGTCACGAGATATGTTGACCGCTTACCTATTCTTGTATCTGGCTCCGGGACAGAGCAGCTCCTCGGGTGCCAAAACTTCTGTCAGGAACGCGCTGGCACAAACAAATGCCATCATAGATTGCCTGAATGAATGGGGAGTGACCGATCATGTCAAATCTATGTGTTTCGACACAACCGCGACAAACACAGGCCACCGTGGAGGAACTTGTGTTCTTCTGGAAGAAAAAGTTGGACGTGACCTGTTACACTGCGCGTGCAGACACCATGTACTGGAGTTGGTGCTACAGGCGGCATTCGCAGCATCGCTAGATTCAGTATCTACCGGTCCAGAAATTCTGTTTTTCAAGCGCTTCCATGATTATTGGACCCGCATTGACCAGCAACAGTTCCAAACTGCGGACACAGATGCGTTCACCAAAGCAGCTATTTTTAAGCATAGAACGGAGCTCATTGAGTTTGCAAAATCACAAGCACTTCAAGTTCGTGATGACTATCAGGATTCCTCGATCTTCCGTCATCTTTCTTGGAGGAGTTCCATACAAGGGACTAAACTTCCGCGCCCTGGTGCTATGCACCGGGCGAGATGGATGGCTAAGGGGCTCTATGCCATCAAGATCTGGCTCTTCCGAAGACAGTTTAAACTGACGAACACTGAGGAACGCGGAATTCGAGATATCTACCTCTTTTCTGTTTCTAGTTTCATGAAAGCGTGGGCAACAAGCTCATCTGTCCATCGAAGCTCCGCTGAATGATTGGGAATTGATGAGGACGCTCCTTCGATACCCGCACAAGAAGATCTCTGATGTACCACCAAGAAGCTGTCTGCGCACCTGTGGTACCATTCGGAGGAGGCAGTGGGTCTGGCGTTCTTTGATGAGAGGATATCGATGGAAGTGAAGTGCAGCATGGTTGCAGCGTTAGATCAAGAAGCCCCTCACATGCCGCCAAAACGATCTTTGGTTCTTGATACTATGTTCCTCAGTGACAGCAAAGGACTGGAGCAACTGATCACAAAGAACACCCGAGGATTCTTCTCAAAACTTCAGTTGCCAGATTGCTTTCTGCTCCACCCATCCCAGTTCATGGACGTCAAACTCTGAATACGTGCAAGCTCGGGATGTGGTCTCCAAACTTGCAGTGGTGAACGACAGAGCAGAACGGCCGTGGCTCTGGTGAAGGAGCTGAACGGAAAGTTGACAGTGAAAGAAGAACAGCTCCAGTTCCTCGTTCAAGTGTCACTGACCACAGAAAGCAACACCCAGCTCCGAACAAATCAGCATTAGTGAGGACGCGAAAGAACTAATCACTGATCAGCGTATGAGCACCAATTATTCTGCTACTGTATATGTATTTTATTTCTCAAAGTTTTGCTTTTGTTGCTTCTCCATTTTACCATTATTCGCCAAATTATGTCTTCTATTTTGATTATATAATAAACTGTTTGTATTCTTTGCGTTTTTAAGTGTCTTACTTTCGTTATTTCACCAAATTGCCTGTTTTTTATTATCTGGTTCGGCCCAAGCTGTGAACACTGAACAGCTTGTTGACGTCAACAAATGGGTCTTGTTTTCAGTGACGAGGGCGACCTTTAAATGATGACCAATCAGGACCAAATTTCTCTTCCGTATGTTTTACACCAAATGGAACAATTTTAAGGGGGTGTCATAGGAAAATATCCATCGTTTAATTTTCCCCCTATTACGTAGTGACACCCTAATATATATATATATATATATATATATATATATATATATATATATATATATATATATATATATATATATATAATATATATATATATATAATAAATCCTTTAATAACAAGGGTCGAATTTACTTTTTGTATGTGAAATTCTAGAGAACTAAATAAAGCGTTCAGATTTCTTTGAAGAAAATTGCAAATCAAATAAATATCGAAGATTTGGTCATTGATGCGATGTAAAGCAACCAATCAGAGGATAGCAAATAAGCCTGTCACAGTGACGTCATTGTTGATTCAAATCTGTTTAACGGATTAGAATATATTTGAAAAAAGTGAGAAAATTGAGCAGCAATTGATATATATATATTAGGAACACATATCATATTGACAGTTGCAAGGCTTTTTAGGCAAAATTAATGGAATTAAGTTTATTTATTACATAAAAACTGAAAGTTGCAACTGATAGCAATAGTGATAACAACATAATAATGATAAGTACAATATAAAGGTTACAAAATATTGCATAACTTTAAATTAAATGATTTATTGTATGTTCAGTAGAAAATAAATGATGTTTAATAAAAAATATAAGAAATATAAATTGCGAAATTAAAAGTACTTAATGAAATTAGTGTATTTTAAATAGTTTATTATAAAATGTGAACTTAATTACTATGGTAAAAATCGCAGTAGTGAACTTATAGTATACATCAGTAGGAGCTAATGATGTGCTTTTTTAGTGATTTGCGAAATTCATTTAGTGATGAAGTCTACCTGATATGTATGGGAATTACATTCCATACATCTGTTCCTTTGAAAGAGAGTGCATTTCCTGCAGTTTCTATTGTGTAATTAGGGTTGTGTATAAAATCACTTGGCAGTCTGTGTTATAAGGATGGTATATTTGATAGTGGGTGATTGCTCTTTGAATGGGTGATGTATGTTGATTTTTATTGATAACTTTGAACATATCGAGAGCAACATTGAATTTGTATAAATCACTTAGTTTTAAAATATTTAGCTCTTTAAGCGTTGGGGAAATGTGACTTTGTCTGTTGTCATATTCGAGAGAGTTTGGAGACATTTTTTTATGAATTACTTCCAAACTATGTTTTATATATTATTTTAGCTATCCCATGTTGCAGTGCAATATAATAAATGTGGATGGATGATGGAACAACAAAGGTAAGAAGTGCGTTTAGAGGAAGGGTCATTTTTAGTTTAAATAATATGAAGAAAAATCCTAATATTTTGGATGTGATACGTTGCAAGTGACTTTTGAAATTTAGTTTTTCGTTTAAATTAATGCCAAGTACTTTAGTCTTATTCAACCTTGCAAGCGTAGTATTTCCAATTTTTATTTGACAGTTTGGTTTATGTTTTGTGGTAATAATCATATAAGATGACTTTGTCAGGTTACAAATACAGGTTACATGAAAATTACAATTTCATATTGCATGAAAATATCAAAAAAATGGTTGCCACTTAGTTTTTTTCATAGAACCAATTAGAACCAATTAATTTTCTGAGTTCTGTCAACTTTCATAAGACATCTGCCAAATCTGTCCATCAAGCAACTGTGTAAATAACGAGGTGTCCAGCTTATTCCATATAGGTCTGTGTTTGAGACTTCGAGTGAGTGGCGTGCAGTGTGACCTCACTGGTGAGTGATATATTTAATCCTTTATTATTTTATCTGCATTTTACACGTGTATTATGCATTCAATCATTATTAAATTTTATTTACGAGTCAACAAACTACAGTATAATATTACTCTTATATTTTACGTAAAATCGTATATTTTTCGGGTGAAGGAACCTAACCTATTTTCCAATAAAATCTTTACTCATCGATAACGCTGACTGCGGTATCGAGGGCGTTTCTCGGAACGTATAACCCCACGTTATCAGCGTATTTCACTGTATATATTCTATCGTGGTTCGTGTGTATTAAAACGTTCATAAGATTTACCAAATGAGAGTTTGTATCATTAATAAATTTTCAAGATTACCATACCATTGCCGAGTATATATGGAAAAGATCTTCTGAGTCCATTTTCTATATTCGTTGTGTGTCGAGCTCACTCTGCGAATTTATAGTGTTAAAGGTGGCGAATTGGTGTATAAAATGGTAAAAACAAGAAAATTAACCAAAGGTAAAAGTACCACATAGTATTACTGCTACAATCAAGAGTTGTTCTCGTGTTGTAATGGAAACACTTTAGTAAAACGCTCCAAGATGCGTGATGTTCAAACTACATTAAAACGTTGAACATTTATGAAGATTCTAAAGATAAATATTAAACAATACGAGTCTTCATCGAAATGCGACCTATTGAACACAAAAAACTAAGACATAGGAGAGGATGGGCAATGACATTTGCAGTGACATACATCGAAGGGTTAAAGAATCAACAAAAGCGAATGGAAAACGTACGAAATTTAAAATATTATCATATTTCCAATAAAATTGTTTCTAATATTTATAACAATAAAATTTCTCCTGGCCGTCTTGTCCCAATTTTGTGAGGCTGTATAGTTGTATTACTAGGTTTCAGGAAATTATTATTATTATTATTATTATTATTATTATTATTATTATTATTATTTCGTATCGACATACACTCAAAATTTTGAAAGAAAAATTATCAAACTCAAAATTCAACGGGAAATTTCATCGACACTCTAATAACTTAATCTGATTTAACTAACCTAACTTGACTTAACCTAACCTAACCTAGCCTCTCCCCAACGAAAAAAAAAAATTGTCCACATAACGTCTTTTCGAAGAAATGATATCAATCCGGATTGAGATTCAAAGACTTAGAAACTCTTAGGAAATATCTACCACTATTTCAACATCTTATTTTAACGTCATAGTTTAGTTAACATCAATAAAACTCTTCTTATTTAAATTCTTCTTCTTTCTTTTACCATTTTATTCATATTTCCCTTTTTCGCAGGCTTTGTTTATACCTTTATTCATTTTCTATCGTTCCTCTTCAACACTTCTTTTCGTTATTTTCAATCGCAATTATTAAGTCAGCTTTGTAAGGTTTCGTCTATTTTAATTCTCTCTCTCTCTCTCTCTCTCTCTCTCGTATATATATATATAATATATATATATAATCTCCAAGTCTCATATGTCCATTAAAGGGCGTTATCAATCTTTTCTTAAAATTACTATGTCAATTGTAGCTTAATTACAAAAATAAAATAAAATACGTTATATTATATATATATATATATATATATATATAGATATATATCAATACGTTTATATATGTTTATATATACAGTATATACGTTTTATAATTATTATATATCAATGTTTTGGACACAGACTTTTTCTGGATTAAGCTGTAGATGGAAAGCAAAGGCTTCACTGCTTTTTCAAGCACTGTTCCATCCAGACGCCCAATGAAAGTACGAGTTGCTCGATGTATTATTGCCAAGGATATAGAGAGTCAGTGCACTAACGATGCTTCCGTACGTAATTCATCACTACTGAAAGCAATAATGCTTCGATTTATTATATTCAAAGTAGTACATTTTAGGGGTACTTTAGGAGTATCTTAGGAATATTTATTATATTTAAAGTAGTGCATTTTAGGAGTACTTTAGGAGTATTTTATGAGTATTTTATTATAGTCAAAGTAAACATTTTAGGAGTATTTTAGGAGTATTTTATTATATTCAAATTAATACATTTTATGAGTATTTATGAGTATTTTATATATCAAGTAATACATTTTATGAGTATTTTATGAGTAGTTTATTATATTCAAAGTAATACATTTTTGGAGTATTTATGAGTATTTTATTATATTCAAAGTAATACATTTTATGAGTATTTTATGAGTATTTTATTATATTCAAAGTAATACATTTTAGAGTATTTTAGGAGTATTTTATTATATTCAAAGTAATACATTTAGGAGTACTTTAGGTAATCATATAAAATATTTGTCTAATCTTACTCTTGGTACCTAAATTACTGTACATTTATTGCATTATTTATGCATATGCATATATAAGTATACAGTACATCGATATATTGTATGTTTATATATGTACATACGCAAAATAATGGCTATACTTTAGGTGTTAAGCGTACAATTGGAGAAAATTTATACATATTGTTTAAAGTAGTCCTATAGTGCCAAATTTAGAGGGTACGCATTGATAGTCTTTTGTATCTGTATTTGTAGTTAATTTGAATTATACGGTCGCTCTAGTTACTATGATAGTCGATACCATGATCGTCAGGAGCAAGATACACTGGGTTCCCTTCTGAGGCTTTTAAAATATCTTCCTATATATATATATATATATATTATATATATATATATATATATATATATATATATATATATATATATATATTATATATATATACCCAGCAAACTAGACTAAAAACCCCAAAATGTCCATAATTCAAAACCTTCTCTTTGTATATTGTTTCCATCTCAATTAATATCTAGGAGAATTTCCTAAAACAAAATTCTCCTAAATCCATAGCAAAATAATTAATTCCTATCTAACTATTAATCAACCGCGTCTACCGCAGTAATTAATAACGTGACGTCACTACTTTTTTCCTTCATTATTAATCAAAATCTATTAAATGGTTAAGTATAGTAATTAATTTAAATAATATAAGTCATTAGGAAATGTCAATCAATGGCAAAATTTACTTCTTTACTTAATTAACTTAAAATTAATGTTTATTTTGAAGTGAATTATTGCTTGCGAGCTATTTTTATGTATTATTACTAAATATAGTAATTAATTATAGATTTGGTATAAAGTTTCATTACATAAGGAAATAATACTGTATTATTAATTATACAGCATTATTAATGCAGTAATAATACTGTTTTGCTAGTACACATTAAATGCAGTATTATTAGTTACGTATAATATTAGTACAGTATTATTAGTTACGTATAATATTAATAATTACAGTATTATTAGGTACGTATAATATTAATAATTACAGTATTATTAGGTACGTATAATATTAATAATTACAGTATTATTAGTTACGTATAATATTAATAATTACAGTATTATTAGTTACATATAATATTAATAATTACAGTATTATTAGTTACGTATAATATTAATAATTACAGTATCATTAGTTACGTATAATATTAATAATTACAGTATTATTAGGTACGTATAATATTAATAATTACAGTATTATTAGTTACGTATAATATTAATAATTACAGTATTATTACAGTATTTATTTTAAAATAATTTGTACAGAGTATTACGTAAGTTATATAGCAGTCTAGTATACAATAAAATGTAATACTGTCTCTGTATAATACAGGGTGTGTATAAAGTAACGGGATTGAAGAGACAAGTTCGATTTGAACTGGTTTAAACTAGTTTCAACTTGTTTTTAACTGGTAAAAACATTTGCAAGACCTCATATAAACCTTACTATGGAATATACAGTCGTTATAAAGTACATGTAATAAATATTACTCGTCCATGTTTACTCGCGTTAATATAATTCAAATCGGATTTGTCTCTTCACTCGCGTTATTTTATACACACCCTGTATTAATAAATTATTGGATATTTACCGGATATTTTGCGAATCCAATTGAGGCTTAAACTATAGCTATTTCTGTGACAATAAAACCCACACTAATAGACGGAGTTTATTTCCACAACAGTTTCGATGCTCACTGGCATCCTCTTCGGGTGGATACAGAAAAATGAATGAGCAAAAGTAAGAAAATAATCCAGGAAAGGTAAGGAACATTCTAGAATGTTCCTTACCTTTCTTCGATATATATATATATATATATATATATATATATATATATATATATTATATATATATATATATATACACACACATATATTTACATGTTTATATATAAACATGTAAATATAAATAATATTATGCACAATATAAAGATTTTATACAAAATAAATGACTAACAATAAATCTCGTATTATGAAGCAAACTGAGGAATGCTAACTCGATCACAAAGGATTTTAAATTACAAATCCCTCAAAAACTGTGGGTGATGAAGAAAATCTGATTTCATTTTCGTAATCATCGTAAAATGGAACATGAGAATTACCAACAGTTATAAAAAGGAGAAAAGCTTTCAACAGTTCAATTGTTGCTGTTGATGGTAACGAAGTGACATAAATGTTCACCTCCCCTTGATTTTACCCATTTACCAGTTATTCAGAAGTCGTAGTTTCAAACCGTAGGTGATAATTGTATATTGTAATAACTGTACTTGGTTATCCTCTGTACCTTTCTTCGGACCAGTAAGGAATTTGAATTAAAAAATTATTATTATTATTATTATTATTAACTGTCAGTAGCATATTAATCAGTTTACATAGGGTTTTCTTTACGTTATATACACACACACACACACACACACACACATATATATATATATATATAATATATATATTGTTGTGTGTGTGTGTGTGTGTGTGTGTGTGTGTGGTATTAAAAAATAATAATAATAATAAGGTGAAAGCGGTCTTCTTTTCATTTGAAATACATCTCTTTAAAAGGGAAACTTAAAAGAGAAAAGTCAATATTTGGCCACATATGCATCTGTATTTGTGTGTCTATGTGTGTACGCACAGTGTGTGTTCCTCGGGAGAGTGTGGGTAAAGTACATTAAATAAAATATAATGTGAGCAATATTTAAACATAATTATTTCTTTAAAACATGAGTTTACAACATGAGATTATTTGTTTCGATACGAAGAATTTGTGTGTGTGTGTGTATATATATATTATATAATATATATATATATAGATAGTGCTGCTTATAAATATTCGTACAGAGAAATATTTCAGTTATGTTTGTCCTTATCTTTTGTACCATGCGTAGGATAGTTATGAAAAGTTTACCGTTCGCTTGGAAAATTTTAACAAATAAAATGTTAAACTCCGACATATAATGTAAAACATCAAAGAATTTGAGGAAAATTAAAAAAAAAGTTAAGGTGCAAAAGTTTTCGTACATTTATTTACAAAATTATTTAATACTTTCTGTGTCCACCTTTTGCTTGAATGACTTCAGTGATTCGTTTTGAGTATTTTTCTACGAGGTTTTGACATCTCTCAGTAGAAATTTTAGCCCATTCTTCTAAGGAAAATTGTTGCAATTCATTCAGATTCGAAGGGTTTCTCTTGCAGACACCTTTTTTTCAAATCAAAACATAAATTCTCGACTAAATTGACATCTGGGCTTTGACTATCACACTCGAGAAGCTTGAAATTCTTTTGTTCAAACTATTTTATGGTACTCTTACTTTTATGTTTTGGATCATTATCTTGTTGCAGTATCCATTTGCAACCCATTCGCAACGACCTCATTGAAGGCAATACATTTTCTTCTAAAATTTCCTGATATTTCTTCGAATTCAAGATTTCAATGATGACAACAAGCTTTCTTAGACTAGAAGCACTAAAGCATCCCCAAAGAAGCAAACTACTACTACTACTACTATGTTTAACCATAGGAAGGTTTTTATTTTCCTCGAATGCAGTATATGATTTTCGCCAAAATACCATTGCTCATTGTTCCGAAATAATTCAATTTTGGCCTCATCTGTCCAGAGAACTTTCTTCCAGAATGCAAATCCATTATTTTGATGATCCTTGGCGTACTTTAAATGAGTTTCTTTGTGCGCTTTCGTAGCAGAGGTTTTGTTCGTGCAACTTTTTCATGCAGACCATTCTTCCTCAATGTACAACGTACAGTAGAGGAATGAACATCGATCTTAGTCTTAATGTATAACAAATATCACCTGCAGTCACTCATGGATTCGTAGCAGCCATTCTTCCAATACGTTTAGTTGTAAGTTTTGAAATCTAACCTTGATAGAGTTTTGATTGTTCCAAAGTCTTTACATTTCTTTATAAGTGCAGCAATCGTCTTAAGTGGAATTCGAAGTTCGTCTTCTATCTTCCTATAACTCTCCAGACAGACTTGTGTGCAGCAATACCAGATCTCTTAAGATCTGTAGACAGCTCTTTACTAAGACGACCCATTGTTTCCATGAAGATTCACACAGAAAATTCTGGAATTCAGAATTGCCAACAGTCTCTAATCAATAAAGAGCCAACTACTGATAAAAATTTTATATTCATCGAGCCTATGGTGGGACGCACAAAGTATTATTAAGTAAATGTATGAAACCTTTTGCATTTTAACTTTTTTATTTTCCTAAAAATTTTTAATGTTTTACATTATATGTTGGAGTTAAACTAATTTTTTACTTGTTAAATTTTTACAGACGACTTTTCATAACTATTCTTTGCATGGTACAAAAGATAAGGATGAATATAATTGAAATATTTCTCTGTACAAAACTTATGAGTGCCATTATATATATATATATATATATATATTATATATATATATATATTATATATTAAGTTTCACGGAGACCAAATCACACTAGATTAGGTCATTTTATTAAATTGGTTAGTTATTTTCCACGTGACCAATTTTGGCCAATCACGATCTTTGTAACAAATTTCGACTTTATTAAAAACAGTGGTCTCCGTTAAACTTAATATATATATAACAAGTGTCCCAAAAAAATGTCCCTACTTCTAAATAAATGTTCCAAGCTAAAAAAAAAAGAATCTAGACACGAAGACAAAACGTGAAACATAGGAGCATATTGACCTCAATTAAACAACATTATTCAGTGTAATCGCCATTTTTTTCTAGCACAATATTCAACCTTCCACAAATGTTTGACATAATTTTTGGAAATAGCTCACACTTCGGTCTTTAGGTCTTAAAGTACTTTAGGTTTGGAAGAATATATCCTGTCGTTTATGTAACCCCGCAAAAAAAAAAGTCATGGGGTGTGAGGTCAGGTTAATATGAGGTCCATTCCACTGGCTCATGAAGGGAGATTAGTTGCCCGGAAAAATGTTTCCTCAAAAAGTTGCGAGTTTCACAAACGGTGTGTGGAGGTGTTCCATCTTGCTGAAGACTAAAGACTTAGTTTTCCTTAAAGACTATATTCTAGTATGACCTTACTATGATATAGTCTAGTGGTAGCGGTATCGTCTTTTCCTAATTTCATAGAAATTTCATAGAAATGTCATAGAAATTTCATAGAAATTTCACAGAAATTTCATAGAAATTATTGCCTTAAGTTTTAAATGGTGAAAGAACGATTTTAATATACAATATTTATTAGTTAAGTAATGACAGATTAGAAAAGTATAGGTGTATATACGAAATGAAAGCCCCAATCTGTTACCTTTCTGAAGAAGGAACCACAATAATATAAATATACATCTATCATAAAATAACGAGCAAATAAAAATAGGAGCATTTTTTGGGGACACCCTATATATATATATATATATATATATATATATACAGGGCGTCCCAAAAAATTTGTATATACACTTTAACAGCTGATAGCTCAATTGATGTTTCTTTCTCTTTCCAAGTTAAACCCATTAGAATTAATAATGGCAGTCAGACTAAGCTTTGAACAAAGGAAATTCATTCTAAAATGCTACTGGAAGTGTGAAAACGCAGTTGAAGTGCAAAGACAGTTTAGGAGGGAGTTTCAAACAGATCCACCAACGCGACTTACCATCACTCGAATTAGAGATAAGTTTGAAGCCGATGGAACTGTTCAGAATGTCCACAAGAAGCGTTCCGGAAGACCACGGACATCGGCAAGCCCCACAAAGCAAGAAAGAGTACTGGAAACGTATCACCAAAGTCCAAGAAAATCTGTGCGGCAAGCGAGTAGTGAGGTAGGAATTTCAGAATCGTCTGTCCAACGCATTTGAAGCGCTGTCAATGGAAAAGTTACATTCTAAGATTAGTCCATGCTATTAATGAAGATGATCCGGACCGAAGAGTGGAGTATTGCGAGTGGTACTTGGCACGATGTGGATGTGGATTGGACGAAGGGGTTTCGTAGAATACCCTCCGCGTTCACCAGACCTCACACCACTAGACTTTTTTTATGGGGATACTTAAAAGACAAAGTCTACGCTATAAAACCTGCAACAGTCGCTGAATTGAGAGCAGCCATTGAACGAGAATGCACACAAATACCAAACGAAATGTTTCGTGATGTTTGCGATTCCATTGCTTCGCGTTATCAGCAGTGCCTGGACCAGAACAGACGTCAGTTTGAAACAGGCGTTGACAAAACAATTAAATAATGTCTGTAGATTCTATTACATTTTGAAAATGAAATGTATTTTAATAAACACTGCCTTTATAATTATTTAAAGTGTGTATACATTTTTTGGGACGCCCTGTATATATATATATGTGATCAAAAGTATTCGGACACCGCATGGTTTTGGGAAAAATGGTTTTATTATGGCATTTAGTAACCAGTAGGTCCACCCTTTGGTTTTATTACAGCGTCAACACGTCGAGGCATACTTTCCACCAGTTTTTCGGTAAGTCTGTGCAGGAATGGCTCGCCATTCCTCTTGCAGAGCTGATGCAAGAGATGCAAGTGAAGCCGGGCGTGGTGTGCGGTTTCGTATACGTCGCTCCAGTTCGTCCCACATGTGCTCGATTGGGTTGAGATCGGGGCTCTGAGCAGGCCAGTCTAACAAATCCACCTTATTTTCACGAAACCAGTCCTGCACACGCCTTGCAGTATGGCAGGGAGCTCGATCCTGTTGAAACAAACAATGGCCATCTCCGTAGTATTGCCACAGTGTAGGGAGGGCCGATTGTCCGAACGTCGAGATAAACGTCAGCGTTCATGGTAGTGGGTATAACAACCAACGGGCCGAGCCCTAGCCAGGAAAAACAACCCCATACCATGATGGACCCTCCACCGAACTTCACCGTTGGACGTACACAGTCAGGAAGAAGCCGTTCTCCGGGCTGTCGCCACACTCAAACACGCCCATCAGACTGGAAGAGTGAATACCGCGACTCGTCGCTCCAAAGAGCAGTTTTCCAGTCCTCCACGGTCCAGGAACGACGGGAGACACACCAGGCCAAACGACGCGTGGCATTAACTTTTGTAATCAGTGGCTTGTGTACAGCTGCTCTACCATAATAACCGAGTCTGTGCATCTCTCTGCGGATAGTTACAGTACTAACGGAGGTACCGGATGCTCTTCCTACCTCCTCAGCGATGGAAGCGGCAGAGGACGTGCGGGACTTCTTGACATGTCGTACCAGACTTCTTCTATCACGTTCCGTCAGTTTGCGTGGTCGTCTGGAACGTTTTTTGCGTTAGTTGCACCGTCGTGCTTCCTCTCATGATAACATCCGCTACAGTCGACTTTGGTATATCCTGTTTGGCTGCAATGTTTCGTATAGAAACGTTACTTAAATAACATCCGATGACGAGTCCACGTTGGAACTCGGAGAGTTCACGTCCGCGCGGCATGGCTTCACAACAGTTACTGATAACTTAACAGAACACCTCAGCATTATAGTTTCGCCACGCTTTTTCCCAGCATACCTTTCGGCGAAGGTGATATTTGCAGAAATGCGGATTTTCCGGGGTGTCCGAATACTTTTGATCATATAGTGTGTGTGTGTATATATATATATATATATATATATATATATATATATATATATATATATATATATATATATACACAGTGTGTATATATAACAAACACAACCTGTCATACATCTAAACAACCTAGGAAACGCAAATGCTTTACGTGATTACGTGAGTTTACGTGTTTTTTAAATTATGACTAGTTGTGTTGATAATTATTCGTTCGTAGTGTAGTAGCTAGCGCCCTCACCTTCTACTCAAAAGATGGTAGGTTTGAATCCTGGTCGGGATAATTTTTTCATCATAAAAATTCGTTTATATATATATATATGTGTGTGTGTGTGTGTGTGTGTGTGTGTGTGTGTATGCTCACAAAGTACAGTAGTAGGTATCTTGCTGTTTATAATAATGATATCAGATATTAATGACAGTATCGTATCGCATTTCGAGCATGACACAAAGATATGAAAGGAAATATCTAATGAAGGGGACATACAAAAGTTACAAAACGACACTGAAGCATTAGACAAGTGAGCGGAAGACAACAATATGAAATTCAACGAAAAAAAATTCAAATCATAAGATGGGGTAGCAACAGGGTACTACAGAATAAATGGTACAAAACACTATACGCCAAACAGATAATACCAAACCCACACAAGTCAGAGACTAATAACGTCATCGGATGCAGAATTCAGAGAGCACTATAACATTAAAATCACAACAGCTAGAAAAATAATGGGAGTTATTTGAAAGATTTTCCATAGCAAAAAACCGAACATCATGCTAAAATTATGGAAGAGTTTAGTCTTACCACTAACTGCGTACTGCACAATACTCTCAAGCCCATACAGAAAACGAGACCTTGCGAACATACTAGAAGCCATACAAAAGACTTTTGCGACTATAGGAAACGAAAGATGAAGGTCTCGAAGGTCTCGACAAAGGTCTTGACTACAATCTCTAAAATTCTACTCCCTGGAAACAATACGAGAGCGGTATACAATAATATACATATGGAAACTACTCGAGGGTCGTGTCCCTAATCTTAGAAATGAAAAAGAAACACATTGGAATGAGAAAGAGGCGGTGGGACTGGTGGGGGGGGGGGGGAGGGGGCATGAACAAGAGGGTGGAAAATACTGTCAGAATACGAAGCCCAAAACTTTTTAATGTACTGCCAAAGGAATTGAGGAATGTCCAGCACAACAACCTCCTGAATAAATTCAAAAATCAGCGGGACAGGTTCTTGTACGAAGTCTCTGACCAGGAGAAGAGCGGAAACCAATCTCTTCTCCACCAAAGCCTTCAAATGAGGCGCAGTGCTGTAGAGGGGTCGTTTGAAGTCATCGTAATAAGACATATATATATATATATATGCATATATAACTGCAATGACCGCGCAGTATATAAATGAATAGAAACGACATAAGTGTTAAGGAACGTTTCTGCACACGAGGAGGAGAGATAACGAATAATGAAAAATGAGGCGAACCGCCCGGGAATCGAACCCAGGGCCTTCCAATTGCCGGTCGGACGCTCTACCATTATGCTACGGACCTCACTCAATCACAAATCGAAATTCTCCCACATAGGGCAGAAACCAATACCCTGAGAGGGCACCCTCGCAAATCGTGAATATGCGCATATAACTGCAATGACCGCGCAGTATATAAATGAATAGAAACGACATAAGTGTTAAGGAACGTTTCTGCACACGAGGAGGAGAGATAACGAATAATGAAAAATGAGGCGAACCGCCCGGGAATCGAACCCAGGGCCTTCCAATTGCCGGTCGGACGCTCTACCATTATGCTACGGACCTCACTCAATCACAAATCGAAATTCTCCCACATAGGGCAGAAACCAATACCCTGAGAGGGCACCCTCGCAAATCGTGAATATGCGCATATAACTGCAATGACCGCGCAGTATATAAATGAATAGAAACGACATAAGTGTTAAGGAACGTTTCTGCACACGAGGAGGAGAGATAACGAATAATGAAAAATGAGGCGAACCGCCCGGGAATCGAACCCAGGGCCTTCCAATTGCCGGTCGGACGCTCTACCATTATGCTACGGACCTCACTCAATCACAAATCGAAATTCTCCCACATAGGGCAGAAACCAATACCCTGAGAGGGCACCCTCGCAAATCGTGAATATGCGCATATAACTGCAATGACCGCGCAGTATATAAATGAATAGAAACGACATAAGTGTTAAGGAACGTTTCTGCACACGAGGAGGAGAGATAACGAATAATGAAAAATGAGGCGAACCGCCCGGGAATCGAACCCAGGGCCTTCCAATTGCCGGTCGGACGCTCTACCATTATGCTACGGACCTCACTCAATCACAAATCGAAATTCTCCCACATAGGGCAGAAACCAATACCCTGAGAGGGCACCCTCGCAAATCGTGAATATGCGCATATAACTGCAATGACCGCGCAGTATATAAATGAATAGAAACGACATAAGTGTTAAGGAACGTTTCTGCACACGAGGAGGAGAGATAACGAATAATGAAAAATGAGGCGACCGCCCGGGAATCGAACCCAGGGCCTTCCAATTGCCGGTCGGACGCTCTACCATTATGCTACGGACCTCACTCAATCACAAATCGAAATTCTCCCTCATTTTTCATTATTCGTTATCTCTCCTCCTCGTGTGCAGAAACGTTCCTTAACACTTATGTCGTTTCTATTCATTTATATACTGCGCGGTCATTGCAGTTATATGCGCATATTCACGATTTGCGAGGGTGCCCTCTCAGGGTATTGGTTTCTGCCTTATGTGGGAGAATTTCGATTTGTGATTGAGTGAGGTCCGTAGCATAATGGTAGAGCGTCCGACCGGCAATTGGAAGGCCCTGGGTTCGATTCCCGGGCGGTTCGCCTCATTTTTCATTATTCGTTATCTCTCCTCCTCGTGTGCAGAAACGTTCCTTAACACTTATGTCGTTTCTATTCATTTATATACTGCGCGGTCATTGCAGTTATATGCGCATATTCACGATTTGCGAGGGTGCCCTCTCAGGGTATTGGTTTCTGCCCTATGTGGGGAATTTCGATTTGTGATTGAGTGAGGTCCGTAGCATAATGGTAGAGCGTCCGACCGGCAATTGGAAGCCCTGGGTTCGATTCCCGGGCGGTTCGCCTCATTTTTCATTATTCGTTATCTCTCCTCCTCGTGTGCAGAAACGTTCCTTAACACTTATGTCGTTTCTATTCATTTATATACTGCGCGGTCATTGCAGTTATATGCGCATATTCACGATTTGCGAGGGTGCCCTCTCAGGGTATTGGTTTCTGCCCTATGTGGGAGAATTTCGATTTGTGATTGAGTGAGGTCCGTAGCATAATGGTAGAGCGTCCGACCGGCAATTGGAAGGCCCTGGGTTCGATTCCCGGGCGGTTCGCCTCATTTTTCATTATTCGTTATCTCTCCTCCTCGTGTGCAGAAACGTTCCTTAACACTTATGTCGTTTCTATTCATATATATATATATATATAGCGGCTATTGAAGTGGCAGAGACGTTTTCAAATACCTTAGCAATGTCCATCAACACAAACACGACCAAGATGACGTCACACAAGCACGACTAAGATGACGTCACAACGCGGGAATATTTCAAGGCATCACACCTCAACCTCGTTACAAGGACTACCTCAAGCATTCCACAACACCATCGAACCTCGAGTCGACTCACCGAAGAATCAGTGACACGCAAACCATCGCCATGTGAATACCATTTGTGGGGCCCCATATTGGCCTGATATCATTCACCTAACTTTATATAAAGACTAATCATTACCTCGCGCGTTATTAATAATATTGAAGTCATTATTCAAGTGTACACATTATTTCAACTGTAAACAATCAACATATTTTTTCTCATTCATGACTCATTTGTTTTGTTTAATAAAGGAAGAAAAATCATTCTATCAGTCAACCAATTAACCATTATTATTGTTATCATTATTACTATAGTGCCGACATTTACTCAATAAAGTGGTATATACATATATATATATATATATATATATATATATATATATATATATATATATATATAAGATGGCGCAAAAGTCGCGCATCATAGGAATTTTCAGTGTTGACTACAGTATAATATATTATTTTTTTCTTGTAGGTAGGGGATGGGTGCGAGATTAACAATAGATGAGAGGGTGAGCTTGGATTTGTTGTACCTGGTATTCCATACACTAAAACCAAGCTCACCCTCTCGTCTATTGTTAATTTCACAGCCATTCCCTACCTACAAGAAAAAAATAGTATATTATAGTCAACACTGAAAATTCCTATGATGCGCGACTTTTGCGCCACCCTATATATATATATAAAGAATTTCACTATAAAATATTGGTAACCAAAGAAGCTGCCAATAATTCAATATATCTACTTTTCATCTCTCTCTCTCTCTCTCTCTCTCTCTCTCTCTCTCTCTCTCTCTCTCTCTCTCTCTCTCTCTCTCTCTCTCTCTCTCGTTTTACAAACACACTCGCCCTCTTTTTTTTTGTTTATAAAAAACCCAAAGGCTGTCGTCTGTATAACAAAATAGTCCATATCAGTTGCAATAATTATTGACTTATCTCAAATTGGAAAATGATCTTTTAAAATTGTTTCTAAAACTTCAAATCATTTTCGAAATATTAAAGAACATCTTTTAAAATTAAAAAACTTTCAAATTGGATTGAAAGTCAAGACTTTCGATCCAAATAGAAATATAAAAGTAAATTACATCTTCATCCTTTTTAAAGCGCGGATGTGTGTGTGTGTGTGTGTGTGTGTGTGTGTGTGTGTGTGTGTGTATATATATATATATATATATATGGTCTCCCATAAGTCTGGTCTCATAGTTAAATTTATTTTAAATTAAATTTACAAAAATAATACATTAAAAGTGAAACAAATGTTGAAATTGATATCTTGTTTTGGGACCTTTGTTTTGTTGCAGGTAGAATAACACGCAATGGTTAATCTGACAGTGAGTTACACTCGTGAGGAAACGGCGGAGGTTTATCTCACGATATTATTTATCGTGAATATTTCAAGGAATATTTCGGGAATATTTCAAGGCATTACACCTCAACCTCGTTACAAGGACTATCTCAAACCTTCCACGACACCATCAAACCTCGAGTCGATTCTCCGAAGAATCAGTGACACGCAAACCATCGTCTTTGACAAAAAAAAAGGTCCCAAAACAAGATATCAATTTCAACATTTGTTCTAGTTCTGATGTATTATTTTTGCAAATAAAATAAATTTAACTATGAGACCGGTCTTATGGGACACCCTGTATATGCAGCTTTGGCTGAAAAAGTTGTTGCGGCATTTTACAATTTTTCTGGAAGGAAAAAGGTATTAAGAGAAATTACGTATAACATCATTGATGTATTTTCAATACTGTTAAGAAATTTAGTAACACCCTTCAACATTTGTGATTTTCCTCAGAAAGATATGATGATATTATTATTTTCTATATTTATGTCATACTTTTTTATGGATCACCTGAAGATCAGGGCCCCCAGCCTCAATTACCAAATTATATCTTCGTTAAAACTAACGAAAATATTACGACTTAACCTAACCAATCGTCAAGGGCGTACAGTTGACCTAACCGGGCATTCAATTTAATTTATTATTATATTTGGTAATGTAAAGCAAACAAGAAGAATACATGGGGCCCTGATCTTTAGGTGATCCTTATTTATTTAAACTACACTACAGGGTTCGTTTCACTTTACCAGCCAAAACTTAAAAAGTTCAAGAGAAGTGTAGCTCTTTGAGTCAAAGTTTTACAGTATATGCCTTAATTAACTTTCCTAATGTTTGCTTTTAAAGTCTGTGGGGGAAATAGGAGTAAAAGCCTTTGGATATACATTTAATAATGTCATTTATCCCTTTTTGACAGTAACGCGAGTCAAAGCACAAAAAGAGACTGAGATTTTAAGGTGATTAAACTCTTTTGGCCAAACCTGTACATATATATATATATATAATATATATATATATATATATATCGTCGGAGGTTACTGTAATTTATATCCGGGTTGATTCTGATTTCTCACCGCAATTTGTTGGGAAATTTTTTTTATCGTAGATATGTAGATAATACATTCTTACTGTTTAAATCAATTGAACACGTTCCTCTCTACCAATTGAACACGTTCCTCTCTCGTTAATTCTAAACATGATAATTTGAATTTACTTCCAAAGCTGAACTGCATGAATATCTTTCATTTTTGGATATGTTGAGTACTCGTACTAATAACAATTTTAAAACATCTGTTTATCATGATGCGCGAGGTCAACCAAACCAACCAAATTTTACCGGCTTGACCACTAGATTTGAGTCCTTCACCCTTCTGAAATACAAGTACATCTTCGTTGCCACGCTGATAGAGTATTTAAGATTTGCTCAAATTGTTTACTTCTTCACTTGGAATTTAATTTCCTTAGAGGAGTCCTGAGTGGAAACGGTAGCCCATGACTTATTAAGTCACTAATAGGTACTAACTTAAGTAAACTATTAAACTTTAGTTTGACGCATACTACTACTAACACTGTTTCCAGGAATACAGATTATCTGTCCCTCTTTGCTTTGCTAATGATACAAAAATTATCAGAAAAATTAAAAACCTGACTGAAACAAAATTCTTTACTGGTTAAGGGGATTTTCTGTAGTTTAGACCAGTGGTTCCCGACCATTTTTTTGCTGCGACCCTAAATTGGCCCCCCAACAGAACCTCCCGACCCTCAGGCTTATGATAAAATTTAAATATGTATATAAATATAAATTGAATTAAGAAATAGTGAATATAGCGACCCTACTTGAGGACCCCCGCGACCCTGATTTCGGTCGCAATCCAAGATTGGGAACCACTGGTTTAGACAAATGACAGTGTAACAATTTCTGAAAAGTTAAACTCGAAGATGGCCTTGAAACTCGCCCGATTTAAATCCGTGCAAAAATCTGGGCGCAATTGTCAAGCAACGAGCTGAAGTGGCTCTTTACAATATTCGAAGAGGCCAAGACCGAAATTCAAGAGAAACGCCGATCACAGTGCTCAAGGAGGTTTTGCAAGGCATCGAGACTACAAAAAGTTATTTGGTCGATTTCTGCCGTTTTTCTTTCAGAACTGTGTTAAATCACTGTTGGAAGCACAAGGAAAAAATATTTGTCATTGCTGGAGTTTGTCAGATTATTTTTAAACCGATCAAAATATTTTTCACTTATTTCCCTAAACCGGTAAAGAATTTCGTTACAGCTTTAGAATACTTACAAACGAACACAAACAAAATATACAGATAGACACAAAGAAGAAGAAGAAATGAGTAAATAAAAGCTATAGTTTACTTTGCCCCAAATGGAGAGTAAGTTCAGTGAAATTTAAAACCCACAAGATTTAGGAGTTATAATGACTGACGATGCCAAATTTGAAACACAAAAGAAGATGGCGATAAATAAAGCAAAAGAGAATAACTGGACAGATAATGAGGACTTTTAAAAGAAGTTACAAGAACGTAACTATTTCATTGCCGAGAACACTGATGATCATACCAAAACTGGAATACTGCTCAGTCTTAACGACCCCATAAAAAAAGAATTAAATTAATCGTCCAGAAGAAATTCAAAGAAATTTCAGTCAATTACTGGTAAAGTAAATTACTGGTAAAGATTACGTAAATATACACATGAAAAATAATTTTAAAAAACCTAATACCTGACCCCAAATTGAACCCTTTAATAATTTAATTCAACAATGTTGAAAATAGTAAAGAAAGAAAGTGCAGCATTCCCAAACTAACGTCTTGACAAGGAATATCCTCAGAACTGAAGGAAACTAACTTTGTCGTCAGAAGACCAAGACTATTTAGCAAGTTACCAAAAACAATAAGAAATATAAGTGATGCTCATGTGAACGTCTTGAAAACAAGATTATGCACCTAGCTCAGGACAATCCCAGATGAACCGGGTGTACCTCGCTACGCGAGTTGGAAAGTTCAAGAAACTAATTCTCTCCTTCACAAAACCAACTCCAGAAGGCCACGAGCCTGATTTCCGTATGAGCAAGACCATTACGCGGAACCCATGCAAGATTACAATATATATATATATATATATATATATATAATTATATATATATATACCTTTCAACCTTTCAAATGTTCCGTGCGATGATTCCTCATTTCACGAAGGTCATATATATATATATATAGCCAAACTCTATGAACCAACCAATTTAAACCCTAAAACTTAAATATCCGTTAAAAACGGTGTTTTCTCATTCGTCTGTAAATGTGTCTTAAACAAGAAGTAATAAATTGATAGAAACTTAATTGTAACTTTCACATTTTTCGTTCTATCAATTTTTTGCAGGAGAGAAAAGCGAGAAAAATTATGCGTTTTCAAGGGCCAAAATGGCGAGTCAATTTCTTTCAATTTTGATCATCCTTTTAAGTCCTTTCTCAGCCCGAATGCTACCCGAAGATAATGGAAGAAAAAAAATCATTCCTTTTCATTTATTTATTGAACTATTTATTAGTATATATATATATATATATATATATATGTGTGTGGGATTGAACTCAGAATGGTCCTGTGAGGTTTTTCATGATACACACAGACCGTGCATGGAACAAGGAACTCTTCTGGGAAAGGAACAAAGTTCTTTCATGATACACACAGACCGTGCATAGAACAAGGAACTCTTATATATATATATATATACAAAGCTGGGCACAAACCGTTAATCCGTTAATCGTTAATTAACGAAGTTAACTTTTTCGTTAACGATTTAACTTTTAAGTTAACTTTGAAAATCATTATCGGACTAATTAACTTCCGTTACATTTAACTTCCGTTAACTCAAGTCCGTTAACCCAAAAAATTCATAAATAAACGTTTAAAAGTTTCTATTATTTTCAGTGCTGAGCAGGTGCGCAATTAATCCGCCACTGTTAATAGTGATGAACGAATTTCCATTTCCGCAGTGCAAAATCAGGCGATATATTTGTTTCCGTCGCCACAATTGTGTCTTACCAATATGGTAGTTATTTATGGCATTGATTTCAGCAAAACATGGTCGACTGTAAAATCAGGCGGAAAGATTTGCCATTTGAGTTGAATGTTTCAACTTCTTTCAAGAAATATCACGAGCATTTTAAGGCACTTTCAATAATATATATTTAACAATTACAACAAATAACTACATTCGTTTCATTTGCAGTCTGTCTCTTGCGCAACATGTTTGTGCTAGTGAATATTTAAAAATAATCGTTGTCAAGTAAGTCATGTATATTTATAATATCCCCTCCAGTGCTGCAGTGAAGCGTTTGTTCTCTATGGGCAAGGACATCCTGAGGGCCAAGAGATCATTCCTGTCTGATGAAAACTTTGATATGCTAATTTTCATGAAGGGCAACATGCATCTCCTGGACAAAATGGAGAACGAGAAGAAGAGGGAAAATTAAATTATATATACTGTATATATTGTGTTTTTCATTTTTTTTATAATAAAAGTTAACGTTAACGGTTTATCGGTAACTTCCGTTACATGTTTAACGAATTAACGGATTAACGGTTAACGAAGTTAACTTTTTGGTTAACGGATTAGCGGTTAACGAAGTTAACTTTTTGGTTAACGGTGCCCACCACTGTATATATATATATATATATATAATATAGTTACTATATCTTATTTTCTGCCGTGTGTGTATATATATATGTGTGTGTGTGAGTGTGTGTGTGTGTGTGTGTGTGTGTGTGTAAAATTTATCCCCCACCAGGATTCGAACTCAGGCCTTCCGACTCGGAAACGCATGCACTGCTTATTATTTTAGGTTACGATAGCATAAAAGTTAACGACACCCTGGCGACATTTCATCACCCAAGAAAACAAGTAATGTTTTCCCGTCTAAAGGTGTTTTACGTTGTTAACCCTCCTGCACTCGAGTCAACCAAATCGATCTATGGATCCGTATTTTATCTAAACACTTAATATTTTAATATATTGAATTTGATGTCTGCTTTTCTTTTAGAGTAAACATAAAAATGGCCTTTAAAAAAGATTTAAAGGACGCTAAAATGGACATGATATTAGAAAGGTCAGGTTTGGCTGGTGCTTCAGTCGCCAAGATTGTCCATGTTTCATATAATATAGTGTGCAGGGGTATGTACCAAATAAGCACTGTAGTGAGCGGAAAAAATGCTAGCACAGAAGTAACCTAACAGAACACCATTGTCACGAACTGTGAAGCGTGACCGGATCCCTAGGGCACCAAATCTTATTTTGACCGCGACAGTGAATTGAATTTGAATTGAATTAAATTGAACAACCTTTATTCATAAAATAAAAACAACTTTACAACTCTTGTTTTTGTTTTTTAATATAGATAATTTTGAAAAAATTAGACTATTTATTTTATTTAATTTGGACCTTAAGCTTTCAGCTTTACTGGGCTCTTAATTAAAGGTAAAACTGATATTTATTATTAATTGATAATATATAAAGCATGAATAAGAATTATTAATTAGAGTATATATTGATCTTAAGTTATTATTATACTCGAAGATATGAAATAAATACAAAGTTATTATTGAAGGTATGATACCAATACTCTACACAGAAATCAATATTAGACATGAGAGATGAACACTAACGAGTAATGTATATTTAATCTTAGATTACACACGAGAAATGAATAAGTAATAGAGTACTGTACATTTAATCCAGATTTTTATTAGTATTTCATTATTAATCGGGACTTTAACTTGGTTTCAAACAAATTTATATTCACAATATTCTTTATATCAGCATTTAAGTCATTCCATAGTTTCAGTCCATTGAAAATGGGTAATATTTGAGATGAAGACAATCTGAATTGATCAATAACATGCTTTGATCTACTTCTGGTCTGATATGAGTGGATTTCTTGATGAGTTACAAAATATTTATTTACCCATTGTAAGTTAATGATTTCGTCCTTATAGCTGTAAATAAAAATAAAATGTGCCACTTTGATTACATCTTTGAGCGTTAGTAGTTTCAGCTCTTTAAATGATACACTAGAATGATCATGGAAATCAGCATCAGATAATAACTTTACCGCTTGTTTTTGGATGACGAAAACACTGTTTAAAGCGTTGTTAGCGGAGTTTCTCCAAACTAGAGGCAGTACGCTATATAAAGAAGAACAACTGTATGATACAGAATTAATAAAACCTATTTAGGGGCTACATTTCTAAGTTTAAACATTATAGCAACGCTCTTTGAAATCTTTTTTTTGAGATGTAATTTACATGATCACTCCATTACAAATTCTTATCTAACATTACACCAAGAAATTTTGTTACGGTACACTCCTTTACAGCGTTTTCATCAACACTAAGTTCATCAAGATACACATTTCTTTTATTAGTGAAAATCATGAAATTTGTTTGATTGGCATTTAGGAAGAGTTTATTGGTGGTCAACCATTTCATTACACTGATGAATTCTGAATTATCTATCTTAGCTGATTAACATCTTTGCAGAAAAAGACAGTTGTATCATCTGCAAACATTATGAAGTTCAGTATATCAGATGAGCGTGGAAGGTCATTTATATATAATAAAAATAACAGTGAATCCAATACTGAGTCCTGTGGTACACCATGCCTGAGAAGCGTTTTAGATGAGCAGACCTTATTTACTGATACAAAATGATATCTATTGACAAATAACTTTTAAACCAATTACTGATTGTTCCTCTAAAGCCATAACAATACAATTTGTTAAGTAGAATATTATGGTCTATTATATCAAACGCCTTACTCAAAGCCATAAATATTGATATCATTATTTCTTTGTTCTCTTTAGCTATATTTGCAATTTCCATAAGATTTAAAATAGCCATTTCCGTTGTTTTATTATACGGAAGCCAGATTGATTGGAGATAATAAATTGTAGGATTCTAAATATCGCTGTATTCTACTTTTTACAATTTTTTTCTAAAACTTTACTAAACACAGATAAAGAAAACCTTTGCCTGTAATTTTTTTTACGCAGGAAGGAGGTGCCAAGGGCAAATGCTCGCAAAACCGCCCCCTCCATAGAGAAAGAAGAAAGCCAAAGTCAAGGTCCTTTTGTTGGTGTTTTTAATTTTGAAAAAAATATGTTGTGTGTAAGATGCATGTGTGAGGAATAGTGAGAAAAATGTGTGTTTGAGAGCATGCTGGACTGCTCACAGGGTAGATGAGACACGGAAAAAGATCAGCTAAGGAGGACAGTAACGGGAGAAACGGTAGTTCCAGCATTCCGTCTCCTGCCTAACGTCCTTCCCGCGGAGCACTTCCCTGGTCGACTAGAGTCTACAATTTCCTCCTATACAATTAGTTGCTAGTGCAGGATCATCCCCCTTAAAAAGGGATGTTATATAACTATTTTTAGCATTAATGGGAATATTCCTTTGGAAATACTTTGATTGATAATTTTATCTTTAACAAGCTTCAATATAGGTACAGGACTGTTATGAATGTTATTTTTTGTATTTTCTAATTTACCAATGATATTCCGAACCTCAGTATAGGTAGCAGAGACAAAAGAAAATTAATTTAGTTGGTTGAGTGCCATATATAGGGTGTCCATAAATTATTCACCCATTATAAGCCTTAATAAATTCGTTATTATAGGAGCTATCTTAAAACAGTTTGCGGCAGTTAATAACACAACTTAAGAAATTTTTTTCTTTATTTCGCAGAACGCCCACTAGGGGCACAATGGCGACAGTGAAGGAGAAAGCAATGTGTGTGCTGTGGATGTGGGAAACCAATCTCCAATTACTGTACAGAGACGTTTTCGGGAAGAATATCAGAAAACTCCACTAACAAAGCAATCACTCAGCGATCGCTGAAACAATTTCAAGAAACTGGCAATGTGCTACATCAGAAAGGAGCTGGTAGGCATAGTGTGTCTGAAGATAAGATAGCAGGAATTCAGGAGGCGTTTGTCCGAAGTCCTACAAAATCCATCCGCCGAGCAAGCCGAGAACTGCAAATACCGCGTTCAACAGTGCATAAAGTGGTTCACAAGTGGTTGAAACTTTATGCCTACAAATTGCAAACCTTGCAGAAACTTCTACCAAATGACAAACCCAAACGGGTACAGTTTGCTGTTGACATTCTTGACCGTATTGATGAAGATGAGCATTTGTTGAACAATGTCGTTTTCAGTGATGAAGCGACATTCCATCTGTCTGGGGCTACACAAAGGACAGAGTGTATGCAAAGAAGGTTAATAACATCACAGAATTAAGACACCGGATTGAAGAGACATTAGCTTCCATCAAGCAAGACATGCTTCTTAATGTTTCGAACGAAATCATCTATCGCCTTGATGTTCTGCGTGCTACCAATGGGGGCTCACGTGGAGGTTTACTGAATTAAAACAAAATTTCTTGAGTTGTGTTATTAATTGCCGCAAGCCGTTTTAAGATAGTTCCTATAATAACGAATTTATTAAGGCTTATAATGGGTGAATAATTTATGGACACCCTGTATTTTAACGGTGCGTGATCATTATTTAGTAACTGTGAGCGAAACTTATCAGCAATTGAGGTAAAATGGTTATTTAAAGAGTCTGCAAAGAGTGCATGGTCGTACTGTTAATTAACCCATTAGCACATAGCGTCACTTTACTGATTTTGTTCTGGCTAACGCCAGCCGATTTTATTCAGTCTCGGAAAAGACCTCTGAGCGCTAATGGGTTAAGCGCCAAAACTGACCAGATTCTTCCTTCATCTGCATGGACCACTTATATGGCCATGAAGAAGAGGGTGAAAAATACTCTCAGAATAAAAGGCCCAAAACTTATTAACGTGGTGCCGAAAGAACCGAGGAATCTTCACCACACGAACCCAAATATATTCAAGAAGCAACTGGACAGGTTCATGCAAAGTCACACGTGGCTGGCTACGAGGGCAGGATTACAGTAGAAAGCAACTTTCTCCTCCATCAGATCTCCCAAATGAGTTAGAATGCTTCGTAACAATTTAAAGGATCAAATTGTTAGTGTTCATCCTCTGCATGATTTTCTCCCTCACTGATCATACTAGAAAGTTAGAACTAGTAATTAATTAACCCTTCATCGCCAGGAGGTCTTTTCCGAGATTGAATAAAATCGTCTGGCGTTAGCCAGAACAAAATCAGTAAAGTGATGCTGAGCACTAAAGGGTTAATGTAATACGCGACGAAACATTAACTCAATAGGTAAGAATAATGGCGTCGACTGGACTAATGTTAATATGCAACAGAGAACATAATATAAAGATAAGAGAGAGCACCTGTTTAATGATTTAGATATATTGCAATTTGCCTGGAATAATTCCTGTTTAAATTATTCTCATTTTAAACTCACAGATAAGTATTATAACAATACAGTATCCATATTCAGGGAAGCAGGAAAGCTCCTGATAAAATCTTACAATTGCCATACTAAAATTATTCCCGGATGGAATGATTTTATTGCTCCTTCGAAAAGAGAACCAAAGGACGCTTACGATTTATAGTTCCTTCTTGATAGATAGAGAATACGCCCAGAATGTACATAAATATAAATAGAATTAGGGATTCACATAAAGCAGCCATAAGATTGTGTAATCAGGAAATTTTATTCTAACTTAAAAGCCAGTGATGATAATAATAATAATAATAATAATAATATAATAATAATAAATTTCCAAAAACATTTATTAAGAAGGAAATGAGTGTCGAGAATTGATCACAGCCAAGATCAATGGATGCAAACACTGATCATACTCAAATTGGAATACTGCTCGGTCCTAACATGCCCATATGAAAAAGAAGACATTAGACAGCTAAAAGGGATTCAGAGAAGCTTCACAGCCAAGATCAATGGATGCAAAGAACTAAATTACTGGGAAAGGTTACGTAAATTCAATTCATACTCGCTGGAAAGAAGAAAAGAGAAGTACACCAGTATTTACACATGGAAAATACTAGAGAAACTAGTCCCTAATCTCACTTTGAACCCTATAACCCAGTGGTACTCATTGCGCGGCTCGCGAGCCAAATGCGCTATACAGTATATATTTGCCTCGCGAGCCGCCCAATGAGTACCACTGCTCAACAATGGAAAGTTAGAAAGGAAGACTGTGTCGTGTTCCCAAACTAAAGCCTAGATAGGGAACATCCTCAACAATGAAGGAAGATAGTTTTGTTGTCAGAGAACCAAGACTGTTTAACCAACTGCCCAAAACACTTCGGAAAACGAACGTTGTTGGTGTGGAGGTCTTGAAAAGAAGACTAGACACTTGAGTCAGAACAATTTCAGATGAGCCGGGTGTGCTTGACTATGTGATGTGGAAAGCGCAAGAAACCAACTCGCTACTTTACCAAACCAACTCGAAAGGAGGGGCAACAAACCTGACCTCCATGAAAGGAACCGAACCATCATACGAAACATTTGCAAGGCCAGTGATGGCGAACCTTTTTATCCAAGTGTGTCACTTGCATACATGCATTTTAAATTTAACTACAAAATCATAGATAGCTGACTTATTAATCGAAAGTACTAGTACGAACTTTTTCAATATTTTTCACGTCTATGACGAATATAATTTCATTTTTATACTGTATACAAAGGACAAAATACTCCATCTTTTCAATAAAATGTCCGTTTATGAGAGATTTCAGATCAAAATCCGGTTAGTGGAGAACCTACTTTATCAACCAAAACGAATTGTTTTTTATGAAAATTATGTACATTATTTACTTTCAAATACTACTACTACTACTACTACTACTGCTACTACTACTACTACTACTACTAATAATAATAATAATGAAGCAGTTACCATATAGCTTCAGACACGAAACTCTAAACATAATTGAAGAGTGACCTTAGGAAGTTGGTACTGGATAATTTTTAAGGGGTATTTTGGGGGTGTTATTAATTTTAAGGAACTTTTTAGGGTATTATTTCTATTTCAGAAGGTCTTTCCTCTCCCGTGAATCTTTATGTTAGTATTAATCCCTCAACCTCATTAAGGAGTTTTGCTTGTAATTCTTAGAGTTATCATACTCTCAGACAGTGTATGAATTGAGAGAGAGAGAGAGAGAGAGAGAGAGAGAGAGAGAGAGAGAGAGAGAGAGAGAGGTACTATCATACACACGATATTTTGAAGAGAAGATAAAAATGCAAATAGAAATATTGGAAAAAATTGATTTCTTCAATATATTTTAATATAATGTAAAATGATGTAAATATCAAATGCATATAAGCAAAAATTTACAAATTTTACAATTGCATTTTTTTACATTTTTTTTTTTTTTTTGCATTATTTACATACGTTAAAATGGTGTTTATTGATTTTGTATTAGTTATCAGAGCGAAAAATTTCCTAACACTTTATTTACAGTTCAAATAAAAGAAAATTGGATGTAACACATGTGGGAAAACTGATGGACTCAACCTAATACCGGGTGTTCATAAATCACCGCAACCCATGGCACGTATATTATATTATTATGAGTTTCATACACTGACTGACTGCGAAGGAAACGCAGTTTAATACTGAAGAGGAATACCAGAAAAAATATATATACTCTTCAAACTTTAGTAGGTACCGACGTTTCGGAGTACACACACACTCCATCATCAGGGCTAGAAAGATAGGATCACCTGAAGATCAGGGCCCCCAGCCTTCTTTAGTTAGCTTTATAAGACTAACTAACGAAAATATCACGACCTAACCTAACCAATCGTCAAGGGCGTACAGTTGACCTAACGATTGGTTAGGTTAGTTCATGATATTTTCGTTAATTAGCCTTATAAGGCTAACTAAAGAAGGCTGGGGACCCTGATCTTCAGGTGATCCGAAAGATAAATAACCAATTAAAAGGCAATCATTGTAGATTAGGTTACAGTGATCAACATAAAATAAAATAGAATCAAAATTACTAAAAGGGGGTGACCGAAATCAAACATAAAAGCGTTCATAATAACAACCAACCGATTTCACAGTCTAATTCTGGTGTACTTTCTGGTAATAACTTACAATCGTTGTTTATATAAAAATTCAAACCAGATCTCACTAATTTTGATGACTCTTCGGTAGAACCTTCATGGCTAATTAAGGTATTTGTTTAATTAATTTTTTTTAATTCCTTAAACTTTGCAATTTGGACGTTTTTACAGTGGATTTTTCTTAGCCTCTTTTTGCAGTTCTAAGTTATTTTATGGTCGTCATTGTAATGCAAGCTATTTAAATTTTAATTAATTGTTTATCGTTTTAGCCCTGATGATGGAGTGAGTGTATTTCGAAATACAGTACAATATATATATATATATATATGGTTACGTCTTGGCCAATGTCTAACACCGCTTCCCGGAGATCAGCGAGGTTGAGCAGCATTGGGTCTGGGTAGTGGTTGGATGGGAGACCGTCCTCTGCTCCCAGATTATGTAGCGACCCGTGGTTCGGATCCCACGTAAAGCTGTAGGTCCCCTCCGTCATATGACCTTAGATGTTGCGAAGGAGTTTAAAAACAACCCCAATTTAAAATATATATATATATATATATATATACGGGTATGTGTGAATATGTGAACGGTAATACATATATATGTAAACAACCCTTGGCCCTGATTCCCTTTATGAAGGAGGCAGGAAATTTAGCTGCCTGAGATGTTCCTCCATTAAAAAAAAAGAAAAAAGCAAAAACAAAAAATCCCTTACGGAAAATTGAGAAAGATTTCAAACTAAAGTTTCGATAAATTTCCGCAAACAGAGTCCTCTCTTCGCCCTATTATATATATATATATATATATAGAGAGAGAGAGAGAGAGTTTTATATTATGTCCGATATTATTTTTAGATTCTCGCCATATCCGCCGAATTTTGTAAATAATTCGTCTGAAAAAAAAATGAAGGGGCAAAAATTTTCATTTGGTCATATTTGTTTAGGATTTTGCTTGGATTTTATGAAGGTCTTCTTCAGCTTCGTTTTCTTTGTAAACGAGTTTGCTGAAAAGAAGAATCACCGCGGACAACTGTACATAATGATGGACAACTACAGGCAACTATAAATACCTGCCAAGAATTATAAACAATTGTAGATAAACTGCGGACAACTGTAGATAAACGACAGACAAATATAGATAGCTATATTTTACCTACAGATAACTATATACAACGATAGATAATTATAAACAACTATATATAATCGGGGACAATGCCAGAAAATTAAGCTTAATGCAGGATTTCGCTTATTGCCGCTAACATATATATATATATATATATACACGGAAGGTTTGTAATTGCGGATACTTATATATATATATATATATATATATATATGGGCTACGTAGTGGCCGATGTCGTAACACCGCTTCTCGGAGATCAGCGAAGTTAAGCGACATTGGGTCTGGGTAGTAGTTGGATGGGAGACCGTCCTCTGCGCCCAGATTATGTAGCGACCCGTGGTTCGGATCCCACGTAAAGCTGTAGGTCCCCTCAGTCAAATGACCTCAGATGTTGCGAAGGAGATTAAACAACCCAATTAAAAAAATATATAAATATATATATATATAAAATCAGATATCAGATATTACATGAAAATTTAATGCATTTATTATAGGGACGATGATCATGACCAAAGCTTTAGAAGATTGGCTTTACTCTTATAGGTTATAAGTTGAGAGAGAGAGAAATGAACCATTTCCTTTATGGACTATGTGGTCGTTTTTGGATTTCTTAGTTATTTCCCACCTGACCAGTTTCGACGAATCAGGATGTTTGTAACAAATTTCGACTTTGTCAAAAACACTGGTCTCCGCCAAACTTAATACTTACCTAAAAATTTTATATTTAGAAGGAAATAATTATAAACAAAATGCATTTTTTTAAAAAATAAACATCTAATATTAATTCTCAATGAAGGGATTATTAATAAGGTTAAGTTATGTCTGTATTTATGAGGTTAAGCTATCTCTGTATGAAACCTTAACATTTCGTAGCAGTCAGCCATAGGCCATGAATACAATATGCCTTTAATTTCCTTGATGTAATTAATGCATGCACGATAACAAACACAATAGGAATTTTCACTTAATATTAAATATATTAGAGTTTATGGTATTTAGGGATATTAGCTTAGAGCCTTAAAATATGACCTTAATAAAATAAGATAAAAATAAAATAAGACCTAAATAAGACCTTAATATATATATATATATATATATATATATATATATATATATATATATATATATATATATATATATATATATATATGTGTGTGTGTGTGTGTGTGTGTATATATAGTCATGCCTTCACTGCGCATGTGCAAAAATTAAGAAAACTTTAGACTCAAAATTACGTCACTACAAAATAGATGGGGCGGACTATTACGTCATGTTCAAAATTTACAGAAAATTTTCAACCATTTTAATAGGAATTCCTTCATCGGTTAATGGAATGGAACATTAATTCCATCTAAACTGATGTAATTTCGCCTTTCTGTGTATATTAGCATGAACTTCGGATATATATATATATATATACTAGAACGTCCGCTGGGCCTTGTGCAGCAAATGCCCCCGAAACACAACTTTGGAGGGCGAAGGGGGGGACTAAAACCTTCCTTGGTTCCCCTTTAATATGTACAGACAACTAGCGAATCGTCGCACTAATGTGGCGGTCGAGGTGTACGACAAAGGGAAAAGTGTGATGATGCGGAGGCCCATTATAATGCAAATACAGTACAGTGTACTTACCTTAAAACCTGTTCAACAGCTGACAAAGGACTAACATCGGGGGTCCAGAGAAAGGCGGAAGATGAAGAGTCAGCCATCGCGCGGGACACCAAACCGTTATCGTACTCCAGACGTGCGATGAGCATGCAAAATCTCAAAAAAGCGAGAAAATGCGAGTGCAATGATGCGATGATGCGGGGGTGATGTATGGTGATTCGGAGGTTATACTGTATATAGAGGGGGTTAATGTGAAGCGGATGTGTGAACATTCGCGAGCTGTCTGTGTACTAAATTTGGTGCAGATTACCCTAGCCGTTCATGGGGCCTCTCCCAAGGGGGAATGGATTGGGAGGGATGATTGTGTTACTGAAACCTTCCCTGGTTCTCCATTAATGTGTGTACTAAATTTAGTAATTACCCTAGCTGTTTAGGCGTGTGTAAAAGGACATACAACATCACCCGACATTATCATCATTATCCCTCTACATATAAAAATAAGACACACACACACACACACACACACACACACACACACACACACACACACACAATATATATATATATATTTAGATTTTCAAAAAGCGTTTAACACCGTGCCGCACAAAAGACTCATTGAAAAAACTAAGGCTCATGCAATCAGGGGTGTAGTAATAAATTGGCTAGAAGAGTGGTTGCGAGGTAGGAAACAGAGGGTGGTCGTTGATGGAGCGGAGTCGTGTTGGGCTAATGTAGCGAGTGGCGTTCTTCAGGGTTCTGTATTGGGCCCCTTGCTTTTTCTTATATATATTAACGATTTAGATGTCGGCCTAGTCAGTACAGTTTCAAAGTTTGCGGATGAAACGAAGCTGGGTGGTAGGGCGATTAATGACGAAGATAGAGGTAAAATCCAGGAAGATCTGAATAAAATCGTTGATTGGTCAGTCACATGGCAAATGAGATTTAACGTTGATAAGTGCAAAATTTTGCATATAGGTTCGCGAACGGTAATTTTGCGTATAGTATGTCAGGGAAAGATTTAACAAGCGTAGAGCAGGAAAAAGATTTAGGAGTTATAGTCACTGGTCATTTAAAAGTAGCGAAACAAAGTACAGCAGCGGTCAATAAGGCGAACAAAGTGTTAGGTTTTATAGCTCGAAATTTTGAGTACAAATCGCGCGATATTATAGTTCCACTTTAGAAATCATTAGTTAGACCCCATTTGGAGTACGCGGTCCAATTTTGGAATCCGCATATGTGCAAAGATATAGACAAAATCGAAAGAGTTCAAAGACGAGCAACTAAGATGATTCCGTCGCTTAGGTCAAAGTCGTACGAGGATAGGCTTAAAGAGTTAAAATTGACAACACTCGAGACTAGGAGGTTAAGGGGTGATCTAATCCAGGTTTTCAAAATTATGAATGGGTTAGATAACGTAGATAGAGATAGCTTTTTCGAAATATCTCAATATAATAGGACTAGAAATAACGGGTGTAAGTTGACAAGTCGAAGGTTCGAGACAGCAGTGGCCAAAAACTTTTTTATGCATAGAATAGTAAATAGCTGGAATAGTTTGCCGGCAGAAGTAATTAGTAGCACGTCTATAAACATGTTTAAAAATCGATTAGACAAATATGTTGATAGATTGGGTATAGTTTAAGGTAGTAAAATTAAGGCTTTGTGGTGATAGATCCCACAGCTCAACACAAGTGTTGTGGGATATAGGGAGGCAGCATCTTGGGTTAGGGGATACTCTCTGTCCTTACACACCCCATTTAAAGAGATTCCTCTTCCGAGCGGTGCCCCCCATAGTACTGTGAGGTATTGAAAAACTCATGATCTTCACTTGCCCCACAAACACCTTCAAATGGGAGACCCAAAATGGGTGCACACACATTTCTACATTACTGTACAGTCTTTACAACCACACCTACACCTTTCCTCCTAAGTACAGTATATAAGCACACCGGACAAAAAATTAGTCACCCCTAATAGCACCGATAGTAGGAAGTTCAAGGTCACACAGAGGGCGCTGATGTAGCATTGGTAAGTGACAAGTAGCGGTGACGTAGCACACAGGATCAGATCTGTTTCGTGAGGTGGTGAAGAACAAAGTGTGTTTTGGATATAGTCTGCAAAATGGGTCGTGAGGCAGACGTTACTCAGTGGCAAAAAGGAACCATCGTGTTTGGCAGAGCCCACGGACACAAAATGTCAACGCGTACTGTCCAGCGAGTTTACAAAGAGTGGTGTAGTTCGCAATCAACTGATAATCGACGGCGTAACTGTGGCCGGAAAACAATTCTCGACAATAGGGGCCGCCGCCATGTTTCTCGTCTAGTAACTGCAAATCGTTTTCAAACCAGAGAACAATTGCTCCAAGAAACCAATGAGGTTCTCCAGCGACCAATTTCCGAACGGACATTGCGACGAGAACTGCATGCGATGGACATCTGGAGCAGGGTACCACGGAAGAGGCCGCTGTTAACAGCAAGTCACAAATTGGCACGTTATAAATGGGCTCAGAGGCACAAAAACTGGACTGCGGCAGAATGGAAACGTGTAATTTGGTCCGATGAGTCCCGTTTTTGTTTGTTCTCCAATGATGGGAGGCGACGAGTACATCGCAGGTCCAATGAAGCCTTTAATCCTGAATGCGTCGAAGGTGTTGTTCAGGCTGGAAACAGAAAGTGAAGCGCAGGAATAGACACCCACGGACTCTGGCGGAACTTCGGGACCGGCTGATGAACGAGTGGCAGCAAATCGATGTTCAGTACATGCACAACCTCGTAGAGTCTCTGCCTCGCCGGATTCGTGCGGTTATCAAGGCCAGAGGCGCCGTCACACGTTATTAGGTACATTCTGAGAGGGGTGACTAATTTTTTGTCCGGTGTGCTTATATTGTAATGTATATGGTTGTAAATTTTGACTTGGTCCGCAATCGATATGGACCGTGACTTATTTTTCGTTGGCAAGGTACTAGTATTGATGGATACCGTAATGAAATTGACTGGATTCTTTGGATCTGATATATTTGCATGTCGGTTATAAACAGATATAGAGTGTAACATATTTGTGGATAGTAGTCTATTATGACTTGATCCTCTGGATCCAGAGATTCTATCTTTTGTTTTAAATCGATAATTAATTAGTTTTTAATTGATAATTATTTAGTTTTGCAAAAATTGGTCGGTGCGAATGTACAGGCAGTTGTTACATAAATTTCTTATGGTCTTGTGGTTCGGAACCCACGTAAAATTGTAGGTCCCCTCCGCCACCACGGACATACACAATACACAATTTCGAACACAGTTAGGTAGACCAGCCATGAGTGGATCCTAGGGTCTTTGTTGGTCTGAAACATTATAACATTATAACATATTAGAACATGTACTTTCGGTCTCTTTCCCAAATACGTTGCCAATTCACGTGTCCATTCCGAATCAAAATACTTCGATATTCTAAGTGTTCCTGAAACAATGTCCTTCATGTACTTTCCATAAACCTTCTTAAGGAATCTAAATGACTACTGTATTTTCCATTTACTTTTCGTAACGTTTCAAGAGTAGTATTTGGAAAGTATACACAAAGGACATTTTTTTAGAGTAGTCGTATGATTGGGATTCCACATTAAGCTGTAGATGTAAGGTAAGGCGAAAAGCTGCTTGACTTTCGGTAGATTAAACAACTTTGGCGGAAGAAAAAAAAGGTGTGTGTGTGTGTGTGTGTGTTTATATATATATATTATATATATATATATATATATATATATATTAACCTTAAAATAGTTTAATAAAGTAACTATGCAAGCATAGACTTCATGAAACACGCATACAAGAGAGGTGGTTTGATGAAAATAAATTTTTCGACCTATATTAAATTTTATGTGTATATATATTATATATATATATATATATATATATATATATATATATATATATATAACTTATATGTATGTATATATATATATATATATATATATATATATACTGTATATATATATTTCGCTGGAAAAAAGGTCGCTGAAGATATAAAATCTGTGGGAAATAATATTTAATTAAAAACTAATTGATGGAGAAATAAACCTCACGCTCCGCCTTCACTTCTTTAAGATTGAGCACCAAAAAAAATTCCTATTTGAGAGACGCCCTTTTCTACACACACACACACACACACACACACACAAGTAGATAAACAAATAAAATAGAATAAAAACAAATAAAAATGAGGGCAGTAACAAGGAATTCTGCCTCCCTTCTTGAGTAGTTGGGAAAAGATTGATTGTAAATTAAAATTTATATTTCAAATTTCTGATATATTACATGAATGAAATAAAGTTAAAAATCTACAGAAAACTCGCGAATCGTCGTACTTTGAATTGTCGCACGACGCACATCCGCTTCATCGCATTAATCCCCTCTAAATATTTAACCTCCGAATCATCGTACATCACCTCCGCATCATCGTATGCATCATTCCACTCGCATTTTCCCGCCTTTTTGAGATTTTGGATGCTCATCGTACGTCTTGAGTACGATAATTGATCTCTGGTCTTGATCATGGCATTCAATGATTAAATCCAGCTGGGAGACACCATGTGCTTAGAGTAAAGTAACTTTATAAGGTAATATCCTTTCAGTCGTAAAGGTGAGCCAAACCATTTTTTACTGAGCTTGCATTACATATATTCTCGGCCAAAATTATGTACACCTTAATTAATGTACATGTCAAGTCTTGAGGTAAGTACACTGTACAGTATTTTATATTATAATGGACCTATGCATCATCGCACTTTTAACTTCGTTGTACACCTCGACCGCCTCATTAGTTCGACGATTTTATATATATATATATATTATAATATATGCATATATATAATATATATATATATATATATATATATATATATATCTGTGTGTGTGTGTGTGTGTGTGTGTGTAGAACCGTTAAGCATAGCGATCACAATATGGTACAGTTTGTCCTCTCAGTACGTCACTCGAAACCAGCTAACTCGATTAAAATTCGTACCTTCCAGCATGCAGAATTTTGTAAATTTCGAAATGAATTTTCACACGTCAGTTAGGAAAACGTAATGGGGATCTCCAACGCAAAAATAATGTGGGAATCGTTTGAAACAGTATTTAGGACTATAAATGAGGACTGTGTACCGTACAAGATTAAGCGTGCGAAAGTAAATAACAAGCCTTTGTGGTTTATTTCTAGAGTAGGGGATACTATAAGGGGTAGAGATAGGGCTTACAGCCTACATAAGTGCGATAAAGACAATTTGTGGTTACGAAACAACTACATATCTATAAGGCGTGAAGCGAAAAGCGAAATGAATGTCTTGGGGCCGTTGAAAAATTCTGACGGAGAGCTAGTTTCTGAAAACAAGCAAATTGCTACTCTGTTAAACGAATTTTTTACGTCAGTTTTTACAATAGAAGATGTAACGAATATCCCTACGGTCATAGACGTAATATCTTTTGACAATGGTAATACTTTAGATAATATTGTGGTTAGTGTAAGAAAAGTAATGCGCTATATTGATAAAATGAAAATGCATAAATCACCAGGGTCGGATTCCATATATCCCATACAACTAAAAGAATTAAAAGAAATCATTGTTGTGCGCTAACAAAGATTTTTAATCCGTCTATTTCTGAGGGGTGCGTACCAGATAATTTCAAGTTAGCAAATGTAACACCTATTTTTAAGAAAGGCGATAAAGGTGCGGCTGGAAATTATAGGCCACTCAATTTAACGTCTGTTGTAAGCAAGCTACTGGAATCAATAATTAGGGATCTCATAGTCGAACTCTTGGAATTGCATAACTTGATTAGAAATACGCAGCACGGTTTTAGGCGAAACAAATCTTGCTCATGGAATCAGGGATGTAGTAATAAATTGGATAGAAGAGTGGTTGCGAGGTAGGAAACAGAGGGTGGTCGTTGATGGAGTGGCGTCGTCTTGGGCTAATGTAGCGAGCGGTGTTTCTCAGGGTTCTGTATTGGGCCCCTTGCTTTTTCTTATATATATTAACGATTTAGATGTCGGCCTAGTCAGTACAGTTTCAAAGTTTGCGGATTACACGAAATTGGGTGGTAGGGCAATTAATGATGAAAATAGAGGTAAAATCCTGGCAGATCTGAACAAAATCGTTGATTGGTCAGTCACATGGCAAATGAGATTTAACGTCGATAAGTGCAAAATTTTACATATAGGATCGCGTAACGTAATTTTGCGTATAGTATGTCAGGGAAGGAGTTGGCAAGCGTAGAACAGGAAAAAGATTTAAGAGTTATCGTCGCTGGTGATTTAAAAGTGGCGAAACAAAGTACAGCAGCGGTCAATAAGGCGAACAAGGTGCTAGGTTTTATAGCTAGGAATTTTGAGTACAAAGCGCGCGATATTATTGTTCCTCTTTAGAAATCATTAGTTAGACCCCATTTGGAGTACGCGATCCAATTTTGGAATCCGCATACGCGAAAGATATAGCTAAAATCGAGAGTTCAAAGACGAGCAACTAAGATGATTCCGTCGCTTAGGTCGAAGTCAGTACGAGGATAGGCTTAAGGAGTTAAAATTGATTGCACTCGAGACTAGGAGGTTAAGGGGTGATCTAATCCAGGTTTTTAAAATTATGAATAGGTTCGATAACGTACTGTAAATAGAGATAGTTTTTTCGAAATATCACAATATAATAGAACTAGAAATAATTGGTGTAAGTTGACAAGTAGAAAATTCGAGACAGCAGTTGCCAAAAACTTTTTTACGCATAGAATAGTAAATAGCTAAAATAGTTTGCCGGTAGAAGTAATTAGTAGCACGTTTGTAAACATGTTTAAAAATCGATTAGACGCATATGTTGATAGATTGGGTATAGTTTAAGGTAGTAAGATTAAGGTTTTTGTGGTTCGGAACCCACGTAAAATTGTAGGTCCCCTCCGCCACCACGGAGGACATGCGCAATACACAATTACAACCACAGTTAGGTAGACCAGCCATGAGTGGATCCTAGGGTCTTTGTTGGTCTGAAACATTATAACATTATAACATTATATACCGGATGATTACAAATGATCTTCCCGACTTTAAACATGTATTATGAAAAACTAACAAAGCTACAGCTAAAAGCCAGATATACAAATAAAGAAGAACTCAAAAAGTTTTATTTACAAGCCATTGAAGTTCAATATAAAGTCCTTTTGTGGCTCCTTTTGAGATTACAACATTACTGAATGAGCAATTGCCTGATCGTTGGATCGGGCGTGGGGGGGCCCATTCCTTGGCCGGTTCGTTCGCCCGATCTAACCCCCTTTGACTTCTTCCTCTGGGGCTATGTCAAAAACGAAGTTTTTGTTCCACCAACATCATCAACTTTGGAACATTTGAAGGAAAGGATACGTAAGGCTGTTAGAAAAGTTCAGTATGATATGCTACAAAATGTATGGAGGGAAACAAAATACTGCTTTGATGTCTACAGAGCCACAAAAGTGCTTTTCGCTGTAGCTTTGTTAGTTTTTCATAATAAATGTTTAAAATCGGGAAGATCATTTTTAATCACCGGTGTATATATTCAGTATGTGTGTGTGTGTGTGTGTGTAGAGAGATAGATAGATAGATAGATAGATAGATAGATAGATATCCGAAAACACTATAGAATTATGATTTCACTCATTTCATTAGTTAAAGGAATCTCGGTGGCAAATTTGCCATGTAAATGCATTAGCAGGTAATCTATTTAATCCGCGTAATAATAATGACAATAACAGAAGTGAAAGATTATGTAATAATTAGGTTTTATTGTAATGATTTTTATTATAATGTTATAATGTTATAATGTTTCAGACCAACAAAGACCCTAGGATCCACTCATGGCTGGTCTACCTAACTGTGTTCGTAATCGTGTATTGTGTATGTCCTCCGTGGTGGCGGAGGGGACCTACAATTTTACGTGGGTTCCGAACCACAAGAACATAAGAAACTTATTTAAAAACTGCCGGTAAATTGGCAACGACCAATTTTTACGAAACTAAATAATTATCAATTTAAAAATAATTAATTATCGGTTTAAAACTAAAGATAGAATCTCTCGGTCCAGAGGAGCAAGTCATAATAGACTACTATCCACAAATATGTTACATTCTATATCTATTTATAACGGACATGCAAATATATCAGATCCAAAGAATCCAGTCAATTTCATTACGGTATCCATCAAGTCACGGTCCATATCGATTGCGGACCAAGTCAAAATTTACAACCATATACATTATCAATTTAAAAATAATTAATTATCGATTTAAAACTAAAGATAGAATCTCTCGATCCAGAGGATCAAGTCATAATAGACTACTATCCACAAATATGTTACACTCTATATCTATTATATAACGGACATGCAAATATATCAGATCCAAAGAATCCAGTCAATTTCATTACGGTATCCATCAAGTCACGGTTCATATCGATTGCGGACCAAGTCAAATTTACAACCATATACATTACAATATATACACTTACGAGGAAAAGTGTAGGTGTGGCTGTAAAGACTGTACAGTAATGTAGAAATGTGTGTGCACCCATTATGGGTCTCCCATTTAAAGGTGTTTGTGGGGCAAGTGAAGATCATGAGTTTTTCAATACCTCACAGTACTATGGGGGGCACCGCTCGGCAGAGGAATCTCTTTAAATGGGGTGTGTAAGGACAGAGAGTATCCCCTAACCCAAGACGCTGCCTCCCTATATCCCACAACACTTGTGTTGAGCTGTGGGATCTATCCCCACAAAGCCTTAATTTTACTACCTTAAACTATACCCTTTCTATCAACATCCGCGTCCAATCGATTCTTAAACATGTTTATAGACGTGATACTAATTACTTCCACCGGCAAACTATTCCAGCTATTTACTATTCAATGCGTAAAAAAGTTTTTCGCAACTGCTGTCTCGAACCTTCTACTTGTCAACTTACACCCGTTATTTCTAGTCCTATTATATTGAGATATTTCGAAAAAGCTATCTCTATCTACGTTATCAAACCCATTCATAATTTTGAAAACCTGGATTAGATCACCCCTTAACCTCCTAGTCTCGAGTGTAGTCAATTTTAACTCTTTAAGCCTATCCTCGTACGACTTTGACCTAAGCGACGGAATCATCTTAGTTGCTCGTCTTTGAACTCTTTCGATTTTGTCTATATCTTTGCGCATATGCGGATTCCAAAATTGGACCGCGTACTCCAAATGGGGTCTAACTAATGATTTATAAAGAGGAACTATAATATCGCGCGATTTGTACTCAAAATTTCGAGCTATAAAACCTAACACTTTGTTCGCCTTATTGACCGCCGCTGTACTTTGTTTCGCTACTTTTAAATCACCAGTGACTATAACTCAAATCTTTTTCCTGCTCTACGCTTGTTAAATCTTTCCCTGACATACTATACGCAAAATTACCGTTACGCGAACCTATATGCATAATTTTGCACTTATCCACGTTAAATCTCATTTGCCATGTGACTGACCAATCAACGATTTTATTCAGATCTTCCTGAATTTTACCTCTATCTTCGTCATTAATCGCCCTACCACCCAGCTTCGTGTCATCCGCAAACTTTGAAACTGTACTGACTAGGCCGACATCTAAATCGTTAATATATATAAGAAAAAGCAAGGGGCCCAATACAGAACCCTGAGGAACGCCACTCGCTAAATTAGCCCAACACGACTCCGCTCCATCAACGACCACCCTCTGTTTCCTGCCTCGCAACCATTCTTCTAGCCAATTTATTACTACACCCCTGATTCCATGAGCCTTAGTTTTTTCAATCAGTCTTTTGTGCGGCACGGTGTCAAACGCTTTTTGAAAATCTAAATACACTACATCAACCGCCCGATGTCTATCGTAAACGTTAACCACGCTTTGGAAAAATTCTAAAAGATTAGTTAAGCAAGATTTGTTTCGCCTAAAACCGTGCTGCGTATTTCTAACCAGATTATGCACTTCTAAGTGTTCGACTATACGATCCCTAATTATTGATTCCAGTAGCTTACCTACAACAGACGTTAAACTGATTGGCCTATAATTTCCCGCCGCACCTTTATCGCCTTTCTTAAAGATAGGTGTTACGTTTGCTAACTTGAAATTATCTGGTACGCACCCCTCAGAAATAGACGCATTAAAAATCTTTGTTAGCGGCACAACAATGCTATCTTTTAATTCTTTTAGTTGTATGGGATATATGGAATCCGGACCCGGTGATTTACGCGTTTTCATTTTATCAATATAGCGCATTACCTCCCCTTCACTAACGACAATATTATCCAAAATATTACCATTATCAAAAGGTATTATGTCTATGACCGTAGGGATATTCGTTACATCTTCTATAGTAAAAACTGACGTAAAAAATTTCTACTTAAAATGATATTTGTTGTATATAGCTTATATTCTACTGGAAACTTTAACAGTTTTCTTATATTGAATAGAATCTGTCTGGTTAGATCTAACGAAGGGAAGACCGAAACACGACTTATATTTTATATGATTTTATTCAGACTTTTGAAACACAGTGATTAAAGGCGGAGCGATTTAGAGAGAGATTTAGTCGGCCGGAGCCGACTATGCTTAATGGAAATTACATCAAATAAGCACTATGAAACTCAATGCGTCTTTCGACTACGATCCTAATCGAAAATCTGAGGAAAATGTCTTTGAGGCACAAGATTACCAACTATAATTTTTTAGCACTACGTGATGGACAATGTCGTAACGCCACTTCCGTCGATTAACGAAGTTAAGCGACATTGTGTCTGGATAGCAGTTGGATAGGGGACTGTCCTCTGCGTTAATTAAAAATGACGTCAAACTGCGTTAATTAACACCCATTAATTCCATTTATTACACTTAAAACTTAAAATGAGCAAACGAGAAAAAACAGTTTGACATGCAATAATAACGAAAATTAAATACAAGATAAATATAAAATCGAAATACATGCGCATGCGCAGATTTAGTGTTGCCATTTACTTAAAATATCGACCAATTTTGTGGATGTATGAAAAGTACTTAAAAGCACAGGTGTTATCGTTATCATGTCCATAAATGTGGATAAATCTTATTAATGTGCATGTGCATAAATCTTATTAATGAAATAAGTTATTCCTTTTGCGATAAGTACAGTGTTATATTTAAATATATTTATATATATATATATTTTTATATATATACAGGGTGTTTATAAAGTCCCTATCTATTTCGTTGAATTAACCGTTTTAATTTATTTTTGTTGCAGAACCCTATGAAGATGAATGTACAAGAACCTGTGATGGTGGTGACACTTCGGATTAAAGGAAAGCAATGCAAAGAAATTAGAGAGAGGTTTGAAAGAACATTTCACATGCCAGGTCCTACAGACAAGACAATTCGTGATTTGCTTAATAAATTTAAAAGAACGGGATCTGTTCATGATGAGTCAAGATTTGGACGTCCAAGTGTCTCTGAGCATGCTGTAAATGCGGTACGTAATGTTATCGATGAACATCCAAGCATTTCAATTCGCACCACATCACGTAGACTCGGGATACCCAAATCAACTGTCCACAAAATTTTGAAATCGACGTTGAAGAGAGAAGTTATCACATTCAGGTGCTTCATGACTTACATGAAGAGGATTATCCAAAGCGAAGTACAATGTGTGCCGATCTTGTTGAACACATTCAGAATGAAAATTTAATGGACCACATTCTCTTCGGTGATGAAGCAACTTTCCACACGTGTGGAAAGGTTAATCGCCATAACTGCCGCATATGGGCTAATAAAAGCCAGTTGATTTCTATCAATGGAACGAAATTCTCCTAAAGTTACTGTCTGGTTGGGTATGACCAAATCTAAGATTTATGGGCCCTTTTTCTTTGCTGAAGCTACATTTACAGGCCTTATTTATCTGGACATGCTTCAGCAATTCCTGGAACCCCAGCTTCATTCAGATGGCACTTTAAACACCGTCGTCTTTCAACAAGATGGGGCACCTTGTCATTACGCAAACATTGTTCTGGAGTACCTAAATGAACGATTTCCAAATCGTGGATCGGACGTGGAGGCAACAAGCCCTGGGCGGCTCGATCTCCTGACCTAACGGCCTTGGATTTCTTTGCATGGGGCTTTATCAAATCAAACGTCTATCAGACGAGGGTTACAGATCAGCAAGATTTACGTGTTCGTATCGTAACAGCAGTTACAAAAATAACCCCTGTCAAGCTCCAAAATGTGTTCCGAAATGCTGCTGACAGATTCGATGTAATATTTATTTCCCAATAAAATCATATATTACTAATAAAATTTTTATTATTTCCCCCTTTTTGGCGTCCGTCAACAAACTAGAGAACATAAAACTTTCAACACTCTTTGAAAGTACACACAGTGACCGAAATTACAGAACACCTCGGATAAAATGTTTTATATCGGTATTGCTATAAGACTGTCTTACTTTTACAGTAATTTTTACTGAATTTATAATATGGAAATGCATATTTAGTATAAAACGTAAAATTTATGAACTAATAAAACTATCATTGAAATTCATACACAGACAACCGTATTTCCATTACTTCGCAGAAAATCATTCCTTTAACCAAGGCCGCTTTTTTGAAGTACAACTTCAATCTGTAGAACTAATTTATCATTCTTTTGTCAACGTCTTTCATTCATTGGTGATTTAAATTAATTGTAGATTAAACTTATTTTGGAATTAGTTATGTTCAGATTGTACACACAGCATCCTACTCGTGTCCCCGATCGCCTTCGAAATAAGCCCAACATTTTGGATTTATTTCTCACCACTCATCCTTCTTCTTACTCTGTCAAACTTTCTTTTCCGTTGGTCCTCCGACCACAATTTTATATCTGTTTCCTGTGCTATCGCTCCAGTTCGACCTTTAGATCCTTCCAAGAGGAGGCGACTTTAGCACTTTGGCGTCGTAGACTGGGAGGCCCGTGGCCAGTACGTCTTTGATTTCCCATGGAATGATTACTGCTTCCGTGGGCGGGCTCCCTCCGAGTGTGTTGAGCGCATCACAGAGGTGATTCTCTCGGGCATGGAGATGTATAATAGGGTGTACCATTTTGGGTCATTTTCAAAAAGTCAAGGTCCAGGAGTCTAATGTTGTGCCAAATGATGTCCTAAACACGAATTTTACAGGCATTTTCTAATCCGACAAATTTTGAATCCCCCCCACCCCCCCTTTAAATTTTGCGCATCCCCTTTTCCTAAAAACCCCATATATCTCAAACACTATCAACTTTATCGAAAAATGTTATAGAATAAAAATGATTTAGAATCAAAAGTTCTATTAGAAAAGTTCATCAAAATAGAAATTTACTTAATTTTGAAAATTTTCATTTATTTTTTAAAAATTTAAATTAAAAAACATTTTTGCTTGCAGTGCCTTCTTCTTAAATAAGGTGTTACCGCCACCTTTGAAGCATCACCCCAATGCAGCTTCGCGGCGATGGGCTTTGTATTTGCTAGTTATAATGCAAATCATAATTAGTTTTTATTATAACTAGCCTATACAAAGTGAGGACAACCTCAAAACTATATATATATAAAATAAAGCTAAAAATTAACACTTTATCTATAGTTGTGAGATCCCATCTTTTTTTTTCCTTTATTCAACACTTTCCTCAAAAAAATAAAAAGAAACAAGTTTCCTAATTAGAAATCATTGATATAAGAGCTTTTTAAACATAAAAATAAGAAAAGACAATTTATGGTATATTTAATAACAAAAAAAATCAGCCTCTTCTAAATTAAAACAATCTCTGCAAATAAAAATACCTAATCTATCTGTTAATGAACTATTCTTTACTGAGTTTCATTCTTTTAAGAGTCTCTTTACTAGGATCAGGAATTAGTCTTCTATTCTCTTCCACAATTTGCAAAAGACCTTCAAATTCTTCTTCATTTTGACATTTGTCATGAAAGTCTTGAACCAGCTTGATTCCTCTTTCAGCGGTATCATTGACTACTCTAATAGATGAAAGAATGTTTTTTAGTTTGTTGTAGTCATCGACCTCTTCCCATGTTGATGCTGGTTTCTTTATCCATGAGTCTGGTTTTGACCCACAGCATTGAAATAAATGCCATATGAAATTGGACCTACTAGCTGATGAAGCTTTGTGTCTTCCTTTAAAATGGGGAAAACAGGTTGCCCACATACATAATTTTCTGGAACTGGATATTTGTTTAAGGATTTTGCGATCTTATCTTTTTCATCATTACTTAGCGATCCAAAGAAACTCAAAGGGACCACTTCCTCCGTCAAATACCAGTAATGATTGGCAAAAGATTTCAAAGCAGCATTTGCAACTTCCCTATCTTCCTTCTTGTAATTCACCAAATCATGATAAAACTTCAGATCATTAGCTGGACTATCTAGTGAATTAGAACATAAAAGCCAGTATTTTCCATAAATTAATGCATTAAATAGACACATTCTCTTTAATTTCTTAATCAATGATTCATCATATGATGCTTGGTGGGCAAAAGCATACATTTTATTTGTATACAAAATCATTGCCATCCACCTGGCACGGTGCATTGCACCAGGTTTCCGCCAATGACTGTTTTCTCTGGAAACCTCTCCTAAAAGCATTAAAGTTGTTTCAGCAACTTCCTTATAGTCATCACGTGGAAAGCAGTCAGATTTTCTTAAACATTGGGTCATAAATTCTACACATTCTTCCTTTAGGCCTCTTTGATACCTTGATTTAACATCAAGAACATTGTATGTAGATTTCGTATTAATTTTCTTCCATTTAGACTCGCGAAATTCTTTGAATAACTCAAACTCAGGAGATTTACTTTGGCCAAAAATGGTTTCATACACAGCACACAAAACTCTTTCAGCCACATGATGGCGGCATGCTAACCAAATCAATTTCTTTTGCAAAAGTTCTTCAAGTAACTTACAGGAACCTTTCATCCATCCTGAATTGGATGCAGTGGTATCAAATGATACTCCAAAGACATTTTGCTTCAAGTTCCATTTTTCAATACTTTGAAATACAGAAGTGGCTTGAGACAATCCAGTGGAATCATCTATTATAAAAACTGAAAAGTTTTTCAACATTTGGGTATCCAGTAACAAGTATTGCAAGGCGGTCTTCTTGTTCTGAACATGATTTAGTAAGCAGCTTGCTATCCCAATGTACTAGGCAGTGATCAGGAGGAGTAAAATCCTTGATGCAAGTTTCATATTTTCGTTTTCTTGTCTTTCGAGCGGCTCTTGCAGATGTGGTCCTGGAGAGAGAGTTTTTCAATATCCTTGCCACACTAATGGCTACTGCAGCAGCAAAAACAGTCCGTTGTCCAATAGAGAGATTAAGTCTGTCTGCAGTGGAGGAAACCAATGGCGAGGCAAGAATATTTTTTGGGGCTGGAAGCATTTGAAGGTCCTGCTGTAGGTTCTGTCGGAAACTCTTCATAGCTGTCTGTCTCAGAACTGGTCGTGCTAGAAAGAAGGGTCTCTAAGAATGAAATATCATATGCTTTCTGAGGCTCAGTTCTCATGCGGTCTTTTTGGATTAATTCAACGGCATTTTGAGAAGAGATGTCAAAAAGGGAATCCATAATTTTCATGAAATTAGAGAGTTCATTTTCAAAGCTTGCTCTTTTTTGTGCTTGATTAAATTATTATGCATTTCTTCTAGATTTAACAGCATCTTCCTGCCTTTAGGGTTTTTACTAATATCTATAGTAGGAATGCATGCTTTTTGCCATATTATTAGTAGCTTCTGTAGAACTTCATTAACAGTAGAATCTTTTGTAACTTTTGGACCCTTATACTGCATTCTCCGTAAATAAATAAAATGGCTTAGAACATCTTTATTGGATGGTAAAACAATTTTAGATGAACTCATAATATCAGCCTGCAAGCGACCAAGAATAAAGTCATGCTGTTTTGTAGCTGTTTGACTCATTTTTTATTTATTTTTCAAATAAAGCAGTCTGAAAAGAAACAATAAGAGTAAAAACAATGCTTGTTTATTAAAATTCAATGTAAAAAAGGATTTTTAAATTTGGATTATACTCACAATATACTCATAAATAATGTAACTTAAGCACCTTATTTTATATTAATACAATAAGGTGCTCTTGGACAAAAGAAAATGAAAATTTTCAAAATTACGTAAATTTCTATCTTAATGAACTTTTCTAATAGAACGTTTGATTCTAAATCATTTTTATTCTATAACATGTTTCGATAAAGTTGATAGTGTTTTAGATATATAGGGTTTTTAGGAAAAGGGGATGGGCAAAATTTCAAGGGGGGTGGGGGGGATTCAAAATTTGTTGGATTAGAAAATGCTTGTTAAATTCGTGTTTAGGACATCATTTGGCACAACATTAGACTCCTGGACCTTGACTTTTTGAAAATGACCCAAAAATGGTACACCCTAGACTGTATATTCCATATTATTTTTCTGCTACTAATGCTAAAAGAACTTTGGTTTAACTTTGCTTTTTCAAATGATATCTGCAACAGAGAGGAGGCTTTCAGAAGGTACCGTCGCCATCTAACTCCTGACTCTCACTCTGCTTATATTTCTGCCGAGAATCGTGCAAAATCTGTTCTTCGACTCGCTAAAAATTCCTTTATCAGACAAAAATGTAAAAAACCTATCCAATTCTAATTCTTCTCGCTCTTTCTGGCATCTAGCGAAAAAACTCTTCAATAACTTTACTTCTTTCCTTCTTCCTTTCCATTCTGACGGCTCAGTTGCCTTCTCTTCTGATAAAGCTGAACTCTTCGCTCAAACATTCGCCTCCAACTCAACCCTGGACGATTCCGGTGCTCTTCCTCGCCCCTTCTGACTTAATTATATCTAAAATTAGAATCTCTTCTAAAGATGTTTTTTCTGCCTTATCTGGGCTCAACTCTAAGAAGGGGTACGGTCTTGATGGTGTCCCTCCTGTTGTTGTCTTGTCAAGAACTGTGCTTCTGTGCTAACACCCTACCTAGGCAAACTCTTTCGTCTTTGCCTTTTATTTGGTACTTTTCCTTCTTGCTGGAAATTTGCTTTCATTCAACTTGTCCCAAAGAAGGGTGACCGCTCTCGGCCCTCCAACTATCGTCCAAATGTTTTGATTTCTTGTCTTTCTAAAGTTTTTTAATCTATCCTTATTACGAAGAAACACACCTCTCTTCTCACAATCTTCTTTCAGATCGTCAGTATGGGTTCCGCAAGGGACGCTCTACTGGCGATCTTCTTGCATATCTCTCTGACTTTTGGTCATCCTCCTTTCGGGATTTCGGTGAAACCTTTGCTATTGCGCTAACCATATCAAAAGCTTTTGATAGAATCTGGCACAAATCCTTAATTTCGAAACTGCCCTCCTTCGGTTTCTATCCGAAGTAATTACTTATAAAATATACAGTATATGCAAAGAAAAGCATATTATTATTATTATTATTATTATTATTATTATTATTATTATAAAGCAGGGGTTCCCAACCATTTGCGCTTAATTGTTAAATAATTTGGCATCTACCTGGACGGCAAATTAGATAACATGCAAACGCGAAGTCGGAAAATTGAGGGTTATTCATCTACAAATAATATTTTTATGGGATTTGTGTCCTGCCAATAAAACATGTTATTATCATTATCATATCACTATTATTATATACAATAAAGAATTGGAACGTAGGAAAATAATTAAATAATTGCCTTTTCCTTTCCAATAATCGTTAAAATGTGAACATAACGTCCAAAATTTACATTCAGCAATAAATGTCTGAACGACAAAATGAAGTGTCAAAAATGAAGCTTAAAAATGTGTAAAGTCACAAAAGTAAAACCACAAAACGAGTCACAAATGAGGTCATATAATTCTTTTTATGCCTAAATCAAACTAAGGATTAACACGAAGTAAAAATTAAGTGAAAAATTATTGAACGTAATTTTCTGATTTGCCCCTCGATTCTTCTGTCCTTAGCGTCCATCTGTTTTTCATGATAAAATAAAGAAAAAACCTGATCAAATGACGTGTTCTTAACTTTACTGTGGATCTCAGTTCAATTTCGAATTCAATAACATTTTATGCAAAGCGAGGATTGAAATTACAGAAGTTCTGAGTTCTTGGTCCAGTTTGTGTAGAGCAGGAATGATATGATATAAATATATTTAAGACTGAAGCGAGTGCATTTGTGTCGCCTTGGAGATGAAACACAAACTCGTGGGGCATCTTGCTCCCGATGAATCATGCATCCTGAAATACAGAGCCAGGTTTGTCTGTAATGCAAAGTAACGTCACAGGTTCGTATAAATGATTATGAACTTGACCAAACATTGATTGGACCTATTCCAGTTTGTGTACCGTTTTTCATATAATTTATTTTTGCTTCTTTTCAGATCAAAAATGAGTGATAATATCAAGCCTCATAAGGCTAACTAACGAAAATATCACGACCTAACCTAACCAATCGTCAAGGGCGTACAGTTGACCTAATGATTGGTTAGGTTAGGTCGTGATATTTTCGTTAGTTAGCCTTATAAATGTTTACTATGCTGTATGTAATGTACTGTAGAAAACGGTACATAAACTGGAAAACGTCCCATTGATTTTGACAGCACGAAGCATCGCCGCTTCTTGTGATGATAAGCACTGTAAGGAAAGTTTTTCAGTACATTGACCCTCTATGTACTTGTCAATGATATTGCGAGCTGCTCGTACCCTGAATGGATATATGGGCACAGCGATGTTCTGTTTGAATAAATGAAACCTTTCAGATAACTTCAACTTAATCTGTTATGTTTTGAATGTTCATGATATATATACAGGGCGTCCCAAAAAAATGTATACACACTTTAAATAATTATAAAGGCAGTGTTTATTAAAATACATTTCATTTTCAAAATGTAATAGAATCTACAGACATTATTTAATTGTATTGTCAACGCCTGTTTTCAAACTGACGTCCGTTCTGGTCCAGGCACTGCTGATAACGCGAAGCAATGGAATCGCAAACATCACGAAACATTTCGTTTGGTATTTGTGTGCATTCTCGTTCAATGGCTGCTCTCAATTCAGCGACTGTTGCAGGTTTTATAGCGTAGACTTTGTCTTTTAAGTATCCCCATAAAAAAAGTCTAGTGGTGTGAGGTCTGGTGAACGCGGAGGGTATTCTACGAAACCCCTTCGTCCAATCCACATCCACATCGTGCCAAGTACCACTCGCAATACTCCACTCTTCGGTCCGGATCATCTTCATTAATAGCATGGACTAATCTTGGAATGTAACTTTTCCATTGACAGCGCTTCAAAATGCGTTGGACAGACGATTCTGAAATTCCTACCTCACGACTCGCTTGCCGCACAGATTTTCTTGGACTTTGGTGATACGTTTCCAGTACTCTTTCTTGCTTTGTGGGCTTGTCGATGTCCGTGGTCTTCCGGAACGCTTCTTGTGGACATTCTGAACAGTTCCATCGGCTTCAAACTTATCTCTAATTCGAGTGATGGTAAGTCGCGTTGGTGGATCTGTTTGAAACTCCCTCCTAAACTGTCTTTGCACTTCAACTGCGTTTTCACACTTCCAGTAGCATTTTAGAATGAATTTCCTTTGTTCAAAGCTTAGTCTGACTGCCATTATTAATTCTAATGGGTTTAACTTGGAAAGAAAGAAACATCAATTGAGCTATCAGCTGTTAAAGTGTGTATACATTTTTTTGGGACGCCCTGTATGTATATATTTGCTTTGTGGGGCTTGTCGATGTCCGTGGTCTTCCGGAACGCTTCTTGTGGACATTCTGAACAGTTCCATCGGCTTCAAACTTATCTCTAATTCGAGTGATGGTAAGTCGCGTTGGTGGATCTGTTTGAAACTCCCTCCTAAACTGTCTTTGCACTTCAACTGCGTTTTCACACTTCCAGTAGCATTTTAGAATGAATTTCCTTTGTTCAAAGCTTAGTCTGACTGCCATTATTAATTCTAATGGGTTTAACTTGGAAAGAAAGAAACATCAATTGAGCTATCAGCTGTTAAAGTGTGTATACATTTTTTTGGGATGCCCTGTATGTATATATTTGCTTTGTGGGGCTTGTCGATGTCCGTGGTCTTCCGGAACGCTTCTTGTGGACATTCTGAACAGTTCCATCGGCTTCAAACTTATCTCTAATTCGAGTGATGGTAAGTCGCGTTGGTGGATCTGTTTGAAACTCCCTCCTAAACTGTCTTTGCACTTCAACTGCGTTTTCACACTTCCAGTAGCATTTTAGAATGAATTTCCTTTGTTCAAAGCTTAGTCTGACTGCCATTATTAATTCTAATGGGTTTAACTTGGAAAGAAAGAAACATCAATTGAGCTATCAGCTGTTAAAGTGTGTATACATTTTTTTGGGACGCCCTGTATATACACAAACCCTCCTCTATGCTTCATGCTTTACCTCATATATATATATATATATATATATATATAATTATATATATCGGGTTTTAACAAGTGTTCAGAATCGACATGTGTTCGGCTGGCACTCATTTATTTAATAAAAAAGGAAGGATGAACAGTTATGTGAGCTGCACACCGCCTGCTCGTGACGATGGATTCGTACTCAGCGATGCTGAACAATATGTAGGCTATATAACCTGATAACCTGGTCTTTTTTCACACGAAGTTCAAGCTGGTGGCCCTCCCTCTTTGCCCGGCCTGATGAAGGAGCGAGGTTTTTTATGTAGGAAAGAGAGGTCAAGAGCGAGCGTCCAGAAAAATAGCCCCCCCCCCCCTATATAAGAAAGAGAGAGTTAAAATCAAGGTCTCCGAAGCCTACGATGCCTTTTTTTAAATTTTGAAAAGACTGTGTAGTGTGTGTGTGTGTTCCACCACTCTAAGCCATCCCCTTCATTTTCATTTGCGAGAGTTGATGGAAGAAAGAATTGCGGCAAACTCTCATCCTGCCCTCCTCACCAGCTAAACATGGTTGTTCAGGAATTTTGCACAGAAACCTGACGAGTTGGTGTTTGAAGGTAATTTGGTTGGTGTGGTGGAGGTTCTTCCGGTTTTTGGCAGAACGTTAACAAGTTTTAGGTCCAAATGTAGTGAATTTAACATCCAACCGAATCCCAGAAATAACCCAAGAATTAGAAGAGAAACGATGGAACAGACGGAAATAAAAGAACGATCCAAATGGAAGGCGGTAAAAGAAGATATGAGAACATGGGGGAAAAGAGGTTCATGAGGCAAAGGAAAATGGAAAACGAATTTGAGATGCAAAATAACACATTACACTGCCGGAGGACTCAGCACAAGGAATTGTAACAGTAGAAGTAGGTAAAGGCGTGAAACTTAACGTCAAAAATGAAAGAGAAGCAAGCGAAAGATCGAGAAGAGATTCCTCCATTTCTCTTAAGGTAAATAAACCAAAACAATTCTCATATAAACCAAACGCTTTGAACATACGCATTTTGGCTTCAGAAAAGTAGATTTAAAATAGATTTACACAACTAATAGAGTGTCTTTATTGCAACTAATAAAAATGGGAATAAGATGCACCTCTTAAAGAAATTATACCAAACAAGCGCTATCGTCCAAGGACAAATGACAGTTTCTACGGACTGTTTCATCCCAGACACTTTCAATAAGAAGAGAACTATTTTATTCTCGTTTCTCTCTTTCTCCTATTACAAACAAACAATGGCCAAAGCAGCTCACTTCCAAAGGAAATATGAAACACTATATTAAAATGCTGAAAGTTCACAAAAATATGGCTGTTTTAAGACATATTGCATTAAGAGCCATATCAAAAAAGCTTTAGCGAAAATTACAGTTACATTTCAAAACAAATTAATAGAAAATAATATGATAAACTTTAATTATAAATTAAAACTAATTCCTCATAGTGTTAATGAATGAAAGCTTAAGAAGCGATAAAGAGATTCCCATTTGATCTAGGAACCATTTTTATTCTCGTTTCTTTCTTTTATTTTTAGACTTACAGGGTGTCTCAGAAGCCGCGCACCACAGATTCATCCGCACCTATAAATATTAGGCCGGGGGTCGAAATTTTATATTGAAAAGGTACATATTGTGAGGAGTTTGAATGGAACGCAGGAACCCCCTCATAAATTATTTTCGCTGTTTAAAGCCTCCTACCCCTGGCACAATTTTTCACTTTTTGACCTATATTGAAGAATATTCCATTTATACGAGACTTACTCTATATTCAGGTTTTTTGATGACATAAATCTTTATTAACGTATAATATTTTATTTAATAATGTACAGTATTAGGAAAATTAATTAAGTACAATATATTCAGAAGAAAAAATTAGAGGCATAATAAATGTGCTAAAATTCAATTCACTTTTTCATTGTTCCTTATCACATCAAAAGGGAAGAAATTTTCAATATCATTAGGAAATTTTATTTCATATGTTTCTTACTCATTCCATTGGGCCTTCCATTCAAACTTGGGCAGTTTTCGCCTTGATTCTAATGAGTTTAAGATAAACTTTTGACGGTTGTCATATCCTATTCTTTCCTGACATGCCTTTGTTACTAGGTTCACTGCCCTTTGCACACTTTGACTGTGGCATGTAAAAGAAGCTATCTCCAGTGGCTTACATCGAGCCTGTAGTAGCTCATCGTCGCTAAAATTGTTTAGCAGCGGTGGAGGAGTAATGATCTCTTTTTGCCAATTGATCATCTCGGTGTAGTCAGTAGATTGGAAATTGAGGGTTCGAGGCAACTCAAAGTTTCTGGTACCTGAAAATCCTGTTCTTGAAAGGATGATTTTCTGAATAGCTTGCTCCCTAATTTCTAGTCTCTTGTCAGTTACCATTGATATGAGTATATTTTCTGGGTGGGCAAAGTAGGCGTTATTCTTTAATACTGGTTCTATGATTGATCTATGTTGTTCATCTAAATTTCGAAGCAAGCACATTAAATGCCAAAAGTTATATGCACCATCAGTTGCATTAGGATGAGATTTTATCCAAAACCACCCTGGAGCATAGAACTGCATAATAATCTTGACTATATATTGAAGGCTTTTATCTGGATTTGGCGTTGAGATATATAATCGAAGGACCTTGTTGGCTAGAGTTAGCCAGCGAGCATGGTGAAGGGTACCTAGGGATCGAGTAGACAGATCTTGAGAAGTGTCTCCAGTTTGCACTGCCAAACACATATCATAGAGATATCTTTGATCACAGCTTAGCTCCTTCAAAACATTTGCTGGAATTTCTTTAATGTTTCCCTTTACGCGATAATATTTGACTACCTCCAATTTTGTTAAATCTGTTTTCAGTTTATTCCCAGTTGAACCCACAAAAGTATTTGGACCTGTTGTTTTACCATCAATGGCTTTGTAGACGTGCATAAAAGGCAGCTCATTCAAATGCAAGAGGCACACCGACCACTGCACTGGTCTGTTAAGATGAATTTCAACCAGTTTTATGGCTCCACCAATTTTTCCTGTATTTACAGGAGTACCATCACACAGTAAAGCTTTGATAGTATCTGTGCTGTTCAAGTCTGTAATAATAGTTATCAACTCTTCTGCTATGCAGCGAGCAGTTCCATTATCTGGTGTGACAATAACATAGTGTTCTTCTTTTATCTTTTCACTTTTAGTTAATATGTTATCGTTCCTTCCATCAAATCTGAGGCACTCCATCTTCAGATTTTCGGATTTAGACCTACAAGTATTTGTTTCACCCATGTGATTTCTTTCTCTTTCTAATTTCTTTCTGTCAAGCATGTTGCTTTTGAAGCAGTCATGGCTGCTGGGAATTCCGTAGGATATCCAAAGGCTGCATTTGAGGACTTGCTTCTAGTAGTCATAGTTTATATTCAGAAGTAAAATCAAATTATATGTAATTTATAATTTATGATAATTCAAGTTATAATTAAAGCAAATGCAAATTATTTCTATTTATCTGAAAAATTATTTCTGTTTATCTGAAACATAAAGATATCAAGCATTAAACAAACAACTTATCATGTAACATATAACAACATTAAACATATGCAAATATGAAGGTAAAAAAGGCAGGAGGGGCATGCGATAGGGGTAGTAGGGTAGCACATGCTTGATTTTTTTAAATATTTTGTTAAAGTGATAAAAAAAACCTCACATAGTGTACTTTTTAAGAAATAACATTTTTTCCCATTTAAATATATGCAAATATGAGGAAAAAAAAGGGGGGGGTATGTGCTAGGGGTAGCAGGGGTAGCACATGCTTGATATTTTAATATTTTGTTAAGATGATAAAATGAAACTTCTCACATAGCGTACTTTTAAGAAATAAAAAAATTTCCATTTTCGACCGGACCTAATAAGTATGGTGCGCGGCTTCTGAGACACCCTGTAATTTAGATCAACAAATTATAACTTGGAAGAAATGAAAAGGTTTATCAGTTGCTCACAGATGTTATTTTGTTCGATTTAGCAGTTATGTTTTGTAATCTCAATTCAGAAAAAGAATTTACGCTTTGCACAGCATGGTTTATTTATCAGGTTTATCACCTATTCGCAAATGTGACATGAATTGCTCCAAATGCAGAGTTTATAAGAAAATCGTAGGCTCTTATACACACACACACACACACATACACACACATATATATATATACATATATTTTATATATATATATATATAATTTTTTTTTTTTTATCCTGTCCCAAAGAAGGGCGACCGCTCTTAACTCTCCAACTATCGTCCAATTGCTTTGATGTCTTGTCTTTCCAAAGTTTTTGAATCTATCCTTAATAGGAAGATTTTTAAACACCTCTCTTCTCACAATCTTCTTTCAGATTGTCAATATGGGTTCCACAAGGGACGCTCTACTGGCGATCTTCTTGCATATCTCTCTGACTCTTGGTCATCCTCCTTTCGGGATTTCAGTGAAACTTTTGCTTTTGCGTTAGACATATCAAAAGCTTTTGATAGAGTTTGGCACAAATCTTTAATTTCAAAACCGCCCTCCTTCGGTTTCTATCCATCTATCTGTGCCTTCATCTCTGATTCCCTTTCTGGCCGATCTATAGATGCGGTTGTAGATGGTCACTGTTCTTCTCCTAAAGCTATTAATTCTGGTGTTCCTCAGTGATCTATCCTGTCACCCATTTTCTTCTTTTTATTTGTCGACAATCGATTAAGTCACTATTAAGTTGTGAGCTGATTCTTGGCCGTCCTGATCGTACTCTTACCAGTTTTTCGATCTTTTCCATGTATATATTATGGTGTACCTCTCTTCTTCTTTCCAGGGAGTACAGATTTAGTTTACGTAGTCTTTCCCAGTAGTTGAGTTCTTTGCAGCCATCGATCTTGGCTGTGAAATGTCTCTGAATATCTTCTAGTTTATTAATGTCTTCCTTTATGGCGACGTCAAGACTAAGCAGTATTCCTGTTTTGGCATGATCAGTGTTTACAACAGGGGAATCATTACTGTCTTGTCCCTTCTTTTAAAGGTTCTTAATACCTGTCCCGCGACTCTTTTTGCTTTGTTGATCGTTATCTGATTTTGTGTCTCAAATTTCGCATCATCGGTCATTATGACCCCCAAATCTATTGCTTTCGTGCTTTGAATTTACTGTCTGTCCGCGACATAATATGCTGTCTGTTTAAGTTCTTCATTTCTACCATATCTCAAGAGCTGAAATTTCTCAGTGTTAAATGTCATGTTGTTCTCTTCTAACCATTTGTATACTCTGTTTGTGTCCCTCTGCAAGGCCTCCACCTCTTTTGCATCGATGATTTTTCTGCTGATCTTTGTGTCGTCTGCAAAGGATGTTATTATACTATTGCTGTTTACTTCATTTTCTATGCCTGTTAGCATGATAATGAAAATAAGCGGGGCCAATACTGTTTCTTGTGGTACTGAACTGCGTACTTCCGATTCTGATGATATTATACCTTCAATTTTAACGACCTGTAGACGTTCTCTGAGGAAGTTGTAGATCCATTTTCCAACTTTGCCTGGTATTCCCATATGTTTCATTTTATGCGCTATTATACTATGATATATATATATATATATATATATATATATATATATTTGTACTTTGTATCTGTTGTGAATTGATTTTTTATTATTTAAACCCTGAAGATGGAATTAGTGTATTCCGAAACGTTGGTACTGATTAAACCTTGAAGGATGTTTATTTTTTCTCTGGTGTTCCTGTTCATTTTATATATATATATATATATATATATATATATATATATAGGGTAGTTTAATAAAATGCTACCACTTAACATGTTTATTAACGATGACAAAAAGTGATAACATTTTTATTGAACCACCTTGTGTGTGTGTATATATATATATATATATATATGGACGCAGGGGAAAGCTTCAATGAAAACCAACATGGATTCCAATCAGAAAGCTCGTGCTTATCACAATTAATATAAACACAAATAAAACATTATAACAATGTCACTGATGTCACTCAAAATTGTGGTATAACAGTATTATGACGCATAAAATGACAACTTGCTGATGTTCCCTGAGAACGTTATAGATCCATTTTCGCACTTTGCTTATTATTCCCATATGTTTCAAAATTCAAGGCATATCATCATCAAAATCAGAAATACTGAGCTCAGTTCCACAGGCCCCAGTCCCACTCATTATCATGCTAACGGACATAGACAAAGATATAATTAATAACAATAGTATAGCAGCAACATACCGTCCATACGAAACTCAGCAGGGAATTTAGAAACACAGTTGTAACACGGCCTTCCAAACAGACAAAAAGAGAATAAACAGATGGTCAGAAGATAATAACGTGAAATTTATTGCTTTACCGATATTTTTCAGTTATTAAAATACTGAAAAAGTGAGGAAGTAAAACAGGTGCTATATTATGCCCCAAATAAATCGAAAATTCATAACACAAAAATTGAATTGAATTGAATTGAATAACCTTTATTGATAATGAATAAAATACATTCGTTTCAATTACAATGACATGAATAATTGTGAAGCTCGACTATTTATTTTATTCAATTTGGCCTTTAAGCTTTAGGCTTTACTGGGCTCTTATTAAAAATAAACAGCTAGTTGTTATTAATTAATTAATAATAAATAAATAAGTAAGTAAATAAGTATTATTAATAGTTAAAACGTGTATTAATCTTAAATTATCACTACTGACATGACAAATACAAGGTCACCATTGAAGGCACTATACCAATACCATACAAAGAAACCAATATTATACACGAGAGATAAGAACTGAACAATCCCAAGAAATGTGTTTTTAATACTAGATTACACACGAGAAATTAATAATTATTAGTAAATAATAGTAATGGACATTAATTCTAGATTTTCGTTAGTATGCCATTATTAATCGTGATTTCAACTTGGTTTTAAACAAATTTACATTCGCAATATTTTTTATATCAGCATTTAAGTCATTCCATAGTTTCAATCCAATGAAAATGGGTAGTTTTTGAGATGAAGCCAATCTAAATTGAGGTATAACAAGCTTTGATCTATTTCTGGTCTGATACGAGTGGATTTCTTGAGTTACAAAATATCTATTTACCCATTGTAAATTAATGATTTTGTTCTTACACTCGTAAATGAAAATAAAATGTGCTAGTTTGGTTATATCAATGAGCTTTAGTAGGTTTAGCTCTTTAAATAATGCAGTAGAGTGATCAATGAAATCAGCATCAGAAAATTACTGGTATTTAGGATGAGTTTATTGGTGGTCAACCATTTCATTACACTGATGAACTCTGAATTAAATATATTCTTAGCTGAATTAAAATCTTTGCAAGAAAAAGAGACAGTTGTATCATCTGCAAACATTATGAAGTTCAGTATATCAGATGAACGTGGAAGGTCATTTATATATAATAAAAATAACAGTGGACCCAGAACTGAGCCCTGTGGCACACCATATTTGACAAGCGCTTTAGTTGAGCAAAACTTGTTTACTGATACAAAATTATATCTATTGGACAAATAACTTTTAAACCAACCACTGTTTGCTCCTCTAAAGCCGTAACAATATAATTTATTAAGTAGAATATTATGGTCTATTACATCAAACGCCTTACTAAATCCATAAATATTGATATCATTATTTCTTTGTTCTCTTTAGCTATATTTGCAATTTCCATAGGATTTAAAATAGCCATTTCCGTTGTTTTATCATTACGGAAGCCATATTGATTTGGAGATAATAAATTGTAGGATTCTAAATATCGCTGCATTCTACTTTTTACAATTTTTTCAAAAACTTTGCTGAACACAGATAAGGAACACACCGGCCTGTAATTTGTTGCTAGTGTAGGATCACCACCTTTAAAATGGGGTGTTATACAACCAGTTTTTAGCATTGATGGGAATATTCCTTTGAAAATACTTTGATTGATAATTTTAGCCAAAGTTACAGATATCTTATCTTTAACAAGTTTCAATATAGGTACAGGAATCTTATGAATGTTATTTTTTGTATTTTTTAATTTACCAATAATATTCCGGACCTCAGTAGAGGTAGCAGGAACAAAAGAAAATGAATTTAGTGGGCTGGGCAGCATATATTCTGGAGGTGAGTGATCATTATTTAGTAATTGTGAACGAAGCTTATCAGCTATTGAAGTAAAATGTGCATTTAAAGAGTCTGCAATAGCAGTATCATCAGTAATTTCTTTATTATCAATATTTAATTTCTCTATTGAATTTTTCTTAATTTGTTTTCCAAGGAGATTGTTTATGGTTGTCCAAGTGTTTTTCATGTCTCCTTTATGTTTGGAAAATTGATTGTTATAATAGTTATATTTTGCAATTTTGATTATTTTAGTTAATTTGTTTCCGTATTGAGTATATTGTATTTTAGGAATTTTGCTCTGTAATTGCAATTTGAATAATTTGTCTCTATTCTTTATTGAAGTGATAATTCCTGGAGTGATCCATGGATTTGCGACACTTTTGGGCGAAACTGTTTTTCTCCTTAAAGGAAAGCAAATATTAAAAATATGGAATAAGGTGTCATAGAAGGAACTGAAACATATGATCTGGGTCATTTATAGGTTCGTCACAGTCAAATCGAGTATTTTCTACAACCCCACTAAATTTTCTTTTGTTAACCTCTGAGAATATTTGTAATCAATAGTTGTTTTGTCCTCAACCTGAACAATGTTATTGAATATAGCGTTAAGTAGGAAAATGATCACTGATGTTTGTGGTTATAATTCCAGAATTTACGAGGGCATTGCTATTTACAAATATATTATCAATCGTAGATTGTGTTATTCGATTGCCATAGTTGCATCCTCGAATGGGTTTGGTAATAGTATGACTAAGATAGAAAGAATTCATTAAGTTCAAAAATTTATGAGAGATTGCTTCAGATTGCATATTGATGCTGAAGTCACCGCAACTATGGCATTCGATTTATGGAAGTTGCATAGCATGTTATCTAAGTGAATTAAAAAGCTCTTGATATTAGTATTAGGTGGTCTATATACTGTACTGTATGGACAGAATATACATTACTTTGTCTTTTATATTAACAATCAGGTTTTCATTGTCACTATTACATACAGAAAATACTTCATTAGAGTCGTAAGTTTGATGCACATACACAGAGATACCCCACCAATCTGACCATCTCTTACAGTATGATAAGCAACGTAATTATCTATATTATACAGGTTTTTAATACCACTATTTAACCAGGTTTCCGTGAGAATTATAATAAATTAATTATAAATAAAAGATTACGAGTTATAATGACCGACAATGCGAAATTTCAGACAGAAAATAAGATAGCAATAAACAAAGCAAAAACAATTACCAGACAAATGCTGAGAACCTTTAAAAGAAGAGACAAGAAAGTAATAATTTCTTTGCTAAGAACACTGATCATTCGAAAACTTGAAAAGAAAAAATTAATAAGGTAGAAGAAATTCAAAGGAATTCCCCAGCCAAGATCAATGGCTGCAAAGAACTCAATTACTGGGAAAAACTGTGTACATTAAATCTATATTCATTGGAAAGAAGAGTGAGGTACACCATAATATACGCATAGAAAATAATAGAGGAGTACCTAACCTCAAACTAAACCCAAGAACCATCCAAACAACACTGGGAAATAAGAAAGGTAGAATGTGTAGTGTTCCAAAATTAAAGTCCAGACAAGAACATCCTCAAATCTGAAGAAAAATGAATTTGTTGTCAGAGAGCCAAGACTATTTAACCAGTTACCAAAGGCCACTAGAAATACAACTGGTCTTCAAACCAACACTAGATACATAGCTGAGGGCAATCCCAGGTAAGGTAGGTGTTTCTGGCTGTGTGACATGGAGAAATCAAGAAAGCAATTGTCTCCAACATCAAAATAGGTCCAAAAGTGAGACCAGCAGTTAACCTCCCTGCGAAGAGAAACAGACGCACGGAACATCTGACAAGTTGAGTTTTATATATATATATATATATATATATTTTTTTTTTTTTTAAGTTCGGGAAGAACCGATTCGCCTCTATTTAAAAGGGCATATCTCGGCGGAAAAACAAAGAAAAAGTGAGAGGAAAGACAGAGGAAAAAGAAAGGGTGGGGGACAGTCGAAGTGGAAAAAGACCAAGGATGACAAGGACTGCAGGGTCGAGCCCCATCATCCTTGGGTGCTAGGGCCGGGAGGGCGCACGTGAAACCTCCAGGAACAAGCACGTACAAACGAGCACAAAGAGCACTCAAGAGCACGAGCTTAGAACCCCCTTGCGGGGATATATATATATATATATGGGATGAATTTCACAATTAAACACGTGAAATGAATGAATGATGCAAACCCACAAGAAAAAGAAAAACGATTCCAAGGCCTTTCGTGTATTCAGAGCTACACCTCGTCAGGGAATGACGAGGTGTAACTCTGAATACACGAAAGGCCTTGGAATCGTTTCTCTTTTCCTTGTGGGTTTGGATCATATATATATATATCCCGTATATGTGCTTTCTCGTACAGTAATTTCATCAGAACGAAACCAGAATTCTTCTGCAACGAATAGCTTACGGAAGCCACATCCACGCCTTCGAAATTGCACTTCTCCCAAGAGTGAGATAACGTTCCTGCATGAAAACAATCGAGAATGAGGCTTTTTAGCTCCCCTCCCTCCCTTCCCACTACATCCCCCACTCGATAAATGGATCATAATGCCACAAGTCTTGTTTCCAATTCTAAAGGAGACACTATCTCTTTATTATTATTATAAAGGGGTTCTTTTAAAAGGCGCAGATTGAGCGTTCCTAAGTAGTTACTCTTTCCATAAGACATTAATCTGGGCTGCATTCATTGAATAGACAAGCATGGTTCATGCAGCACTGCATAGTGTTTATATATATAATATATAATATATTATACACTATATAATATATATATATGTATATAAAATATATATATACACACTATAATATAATATAATATATATATATATATATATGAAATGAAAATGAAAATGAAAAGGTTTATGGCAGACTATAGTTCATATGACAAATATTATTAATACAATGACAGTTCATACACTAAGGATAAAAATATATACAATTGATTAGAAATAATACTGCACTGTCGAAGTTAAGTGGAGCTACAGACAGACGTTTTCGTACCAAAAAGTCCATAGCTTAGAGGATAATTGGCAGGACTCATGGATAGCTTGGATGATCGGGTGGTTGATTTTTTAATTCTTGCATTAGACTGTGTTGAGCACGTCTTGTTACTCCGGGAAGCTCGGAACATTGCGGGTTGCAAACATTTTCGAAGCTGAGCATCTCGGGGGTAATTATGTAAGAGTCTAAACGACCTGTTGTACAGCAATTTAGGTTTCTGCCAGAACCTTTTTTTATAATTCACAGAGTTGCTGACCGTATATATTACTGCAGAAAGTACGAAAGAGTGTCTTTAGCTTCACTGTACAGAAACGAAAGTTCCTTATGGTCATATTCGCTTTAGCACACAGGCTTCGAGATTGTTTTCTTATATCCGAGTCATCACTCAAGGAGCTGGTAATAGTTGACCCAAAATACTTAAACTCTGTACTTCCTCAATACTTCACCATTCATTTTTAAACCTTATATCAGCTGGCTGATTACAGCTTTAGGATGAAATTTGATAACCTTAGTTTTTGTCACATTAAAAGAATATCATGTTTCTGCGAATACACTTCGCAGACTTTTAGTAGCCGATCCAGACCTTTAACAGAGGGACTTATTAACACCATATCATCGGCATAAACTAAGTTATTTATCCTTGTGTTATCTATACAACATCCTACTGTTGCCTCATTAAGTGAAGCAATTAATCCGTCAATATACACATTAAACAGCATAGGGGAGAGCAAGGAGCCTTGTCTCACCCCACAAGAGGAGCCAAAACACTCGGATAGTACATTGCCCCACCTAACAGTGAAAGATTGGTGGGAATACCAAAATTTCAATAAATTTAATATGTACATGGGAACCTTCCTGTCTTCTAGTTTTGCAAATAAAATATTGTGGTTCACCCTATCATATGCCTTACTTATATCAAGGAAACAGCTATAAATGGTTGAATTACTGTCAATGTATTTAGATATTGTTTCTTTAAGTACATAGATACACAGGTCAGTTGAGTGGGACCTTTTAAAGCCAAACTGATTAGGAAATGTCCATAGGAAATCATTTAATCGGAGTAACAAGAGTTTTTCTAGTAGTTTCGAGAAGCAGGAAGCGACAGCAATAGGCCTGTAATTATTGCTGGACAGAATGTCTCCATACTTATTTTTGACCAGGGGCAAGATATATACCCTCATGAACTCTGCAGGGATATAGCTATGAGCAAGCATGGCTGATAGGAGCAATGATATATGCAGACATACTACGTCATTTGCATATTTTAAGTGCTCATTCGATAAGTCATCTATCCCTGACGCAGAACCAGTCTTTAACTCTTTAATTAACCTCTTTACTTCAGAAAATGATATCAAAATATTTTCCCTTGTCCCTCCCACAATCGTTTCGCTGCCATCTATCTTAAGATTATCCCTACTCACACTATTAAGAATGTTAGAGTAGTGGTTTTTCCACAGCTTTGCAATTTCATCGTCCCCCGACACCCCATCGATTGTCGGAGGGAGGACATTTTTGACACCCGTTTGATTCTTAACAAATTTCCAAAATTTGTTATTATCGTTATTTATGCGAGCTTCACAGGCTTTTGATGCTCGAATAGACTCTTCTTCCTGTTTACATCGCCTTATGGCCGCCTTATACTGACCCCGACTTCTACACATATTTATGTATACTGGTCCTAATCTGGGTCTACCATGAAAGCACCACAAATCGTAGGCGTCTTTCGATTCCCTCTTCAGGGGGGCAATAAAATCATTCCATCCAGGAATAACCTTAGTATGATAGTTGTAAGATTTAATCAAGGGGCTTCCTGCTTCTCTTAACAGGGATATTATCTTACTATAATACCTACCTATGAGTTTACAGTGAGAATCATTTGAGCAAGGATTATTACAGCCAAGGTAATATATATATATATATATATATATATATATATATATATATATATATATAATATATATATACAGGGTGGGCCGTAAGTTTCCATACATAGGAAAAATTAAACGTTTGTTTTTATGTTTCAGATACCCTAAGAATATGCGTTTGACGTAAGATCTTGTTTACTGATGAAGCAAATTTTTACGTCAATGGAGAGGTTAATCGGCAAAACATACGTTATTGGAGTAATGCTAACCCTAACTGGCTGAGTCCGACGAAGATGCAAGGTGCCGGTAAAGTGATGGTGTGGGCCGGGATATGGGGTGACAGAATTATTGGACCAATTTTTGTCAGTGGAAATCTTAATGCCGAAAGGTATCTTAACATGTTGCAAGAAGAGATTTTCCCATCCCTGCTAAACGAGGAAGGTAACTTCCCAGTTTACTTCCAGCAAGATGGAGCTCCACCTCATTATGGTCTTCACGTGGGTCGGTATTTGGATCAGCAGCAGTTTCCGGATGCTTGGATTGGTCGGCGTGGTCCTGTGGAGTGGCCTCCCAGATCCCCAGATCTCACCCCCTTGATTTCTATCTTTGGGGGCACTTGAAGGCCATGGTGTATCAGGAAAAGATACGAGACATAAATCATCTAAAGGAACGTATCACCAACGCCATTACAAGCATAACGTCAACTGTGCTAATGCGTGTTCATCAACAGTGGGGAACACGTATTGAAATGTGTTTTCAAAACAATGGCAACCATGTAGAGCATATTATATAAATAAAAATGGTTGTCCATAACAAAATGTTTATTTTTCCTATGTATGGAAACTTACGGCCCACCCTGTAGATATATATATAACTGAAAATAATTAGCGTTTCACTCTTTTCATTTCATGAGTAAATGATGATTGAAAAAATAGATAAATATATAAGTGAATAAATACGAATCAGGCGAGTTTGTCTAAAACAATTCGTCTAAAATACAATTTGTCTAAATCAATTTGTCTAAAACAATTTGTCTAAAATAGTTTGTCTAAAATCAATTTGTCTAATAACAATTTGTCTAAAATACAATTTGTCTAAAAATAATTTGTCTAAAATACAATTTGTCTAAACAAACAATTTAATATAATATGGCATACAAATTGTTGCCTGATGTACAATGCTATTTATTACTTGCCACGCCCCATCTTAAAAGGTTACCTCTTGTGCGGAATAGTACATCGAAATCAGTTATCCCGGAACCCATAACCCGGTTAGGTTAGGTTAGGTTAGGTTAGGTTAGGTATGTTATGAAATAAAATCAACCCATTTTCAATCTTTTCATCCTCACTCCAAATTTATCAAGCAGACAAATGCATTTCTAGTTATCTTCAGTTATTAGTCAAATTGTATTTTAGACAAATTATTTTTAGACAAACTATTTTAGACAAACTATTTCGATGTACTATTCCGCACAAGAGGTAACCTTTTAAGATGGGGCGTGGCAAGTAATAAATAGCATTGTACATCAGGCAACAATTTGTATGCCATATTATATTAAATTGTTTGTTTAGACAAATTGTATTTTAGACAAATTATTTTTAGACAAATTGTATTTTAGACAAATTGTTATTAGACAAATTGATTTTAGACAAACTATTTTAGACAAATTGTTTTAGACAAATTGATTTAGACAAATTGTATTTTAGACGAATTGTTTTAGACAAATTCTCCTAGACGCGAATAAATAGATGGTTAAATACATTTATTTAGTTCGACTTGTCAATATTGTATGTTTTTCATATATGCACATTAAAACATTATATATATATATATATATATGCTGCAAATCCACAAGGAAAACAAAAACGATTCCAAGGCCTTTCGTGTATTCAGAGCTACACCTCGTCAGGGAATGACACCCTGAGGAGGTGTAGCTCTGAATACACGAAAGACCTTGGAATCGTTTTTCTTTTTCCTTGTGGGTTTGCAGCATTCATTCATTTCACGTGTTTAATTGTGAAATTCATCATATATATATAATATATATATATATATATATATATATATATATATATATATATATATAATGCAAATTCACAAGGAAAAAGAAAAAAATGATCCAAGTTCTTTCGTGTATTTAGCAGTACACTTCGTCAGGGAATATATATATCGGGGACGGTGGGGTAAGACGGACCCATGGGGTGAGATGGAACCCCCCCCTCTAAACCCAAGCAGAAAGGGCGAGGTTCAGATATTGGTTGCTAGATGTCCTTCACGTCACCAAACAAAAGCATGAAACAAAAGAAAAAAGCAAAGCAAGCGAAAGTTGGGCCATCCTGGGCTCATGACAGTGACAGTGAAGATGGAGATTCAACCAAGTGCTTGTATTGCAATGACACGTTTGGTAATTCTGTGCGAGGGGAAGGGTGGGTTTGTTGCGCCATTTGCAAGAGATGGGCACATGAGGAATGTGCAGGGGTAGAGGACGATGAGGAAGAGTTTTTTGTGTGTGAGTTGTGCCAGTAAGGATGGACCCCTGGGGTCCATCTTACCCCGTGATTCGTTTTTGGTACAATAAAAATATTGATTTGGTAAAATCTCGTGTTTCAGTCTTTTCCTCTAAAAACCGTGACCAGGGTGTGGACTTTAAATATAACACCCCAAAGCACCACCACAACCCCTAAAAACCCCCAAAACTATATAAATGTGGTTTCTAGACTCATTTTTGTGTTAAGTAGTCCGTCTTACCCCACCTTCCCCTATATATATATATATATATATATATATATATAATGAAGCAAAGGTTCGTCCTCATATAAAATACTTATTAACCCTTTAGTGCCCAGAGGTCTTTTCCGAGACAATAAAATCGTCTGGCGTTAGTCAGAACAAACTCAGTAAAGTAACACCGAATACTAAAGGATTAATTCAGTAAATTATAAAATTTTCGGCTGTCGATTCGGCTGTCGATTCTGTTATATAAGCTACAACGGACATTGCTCAACATTCTACGAGTAGTAGAGTCGTTGGCACACTCCTTTTTAATGTTCATTTGTGGGGTCATCTACACTCCGAGAGTGACTAGTCATGATCACGCACCAATGAGGTACTAAAAGTCAACGCTCAAGGGGAGTGTGCCATTAGAATATAGTATTAAGCAATGTGCGTAGTAGCTTATGAAAGTGAAATGACTTGTGTACACAGTTTCACACGTTTAGTTTGGACAGTTACTGAATTAATAAACATTCCACGTGGGACCGTACTTTTGGATCACCTTGTATGTGCGTTTCATTATTATTATTACTGTTATTATTATTATTATTATTATGAGCACATGTTATTATCTTTCCTTCCGTCTTGAAGTAAAGATCGATAAATTAACCAAACTGAAGGTTAACTCGGTTATATTCAAGAACAGCTTAAAGCAAGTCAGAAAACCAAAGAAGAATCGGAAGTAAGAAGTTCCAAATTTAAGCTAAACCTCCCACGTTTAACTGGTGTTTGGGGTTTCGGTTGGAAGCTTCCCCGGAAGACATAGCCTTCCTGGCTACTCCCGGGAGTTAGGTGAAAGAATCCGCTTTCGCCAGTCGTAAACATGCCACCGCTTACAATAATATAAAATCTGTACTGAGACAGGTGTACCTTCATGGGAGAGCGACAAGCCGATGACATTACGTAGATGGCCATGAATACCCTTGTAACAGAAGTCACCTTATTATTAACTTACCCTTAGGATGTAGACAGGAAAATAGAAACAGTCAATAACTGACTTATGTAGGCTTAGAAGCAAGAAATTTTGTATCAGGGCATGGTCAAGATTGTGTCAAAGTTCAGTTATAGATGTGAAAGGATGTCTTCGTTTCCGCAATTGGAATTCAGGAAGCTCCCAAACACACTCCCCAAATTCCATGTCAGAATTTCAGGTGCCCAAAGAAGAATACGTAGGGCAGTTTTTCTGTTCCATCAACTCCGGTGGGTTTGTTCAAACGGCGGATGACTCTCATGCAGAAAAGAATACGGCTTCAGGAAAACTTAGATATCCCTCAATCAATACTGAATCAGTCTTTCCAGCGTCTCAACTCGCTACGAAACTAAAACCATCGTGATGGTATGTGGGATATATATATATATATATATATACAGGATTTCTGAAGTTCTACAGTAATTCGCTATTCACCATACCCATATGCTTTCATTCAACGAAAATTTATTAAATTGAGACGTCCGAGGATGGAACAGACGTCCAAAAAGACAAAGAATATCTATCATTGCTCTTTTTCATGTTCACCTTCACTTCACATCAGTGGCTGTTAACCGGGATTTACGCCGAGCATGTAACACTGAACTGTTAATATTAACACCTACTAATTATGATGTCAAAAAGTCTTGGGCGTAAATTGGATCTTCCTTGATAAACAGTGGTTCTGCTTCTCTTTTGTAACCACTGATATCCGTCCTAAACTTCTCGTTTAAATAACGAAAACGTTATGTGAGCAGTCTTATTTGGAAACCACCTTTTAATGATCCTGGAGACAGTGATATGATTGGCGTAACCTCTGGCAGCAATCTGACGGCTGCTCAGGTCTTCCTGATGAAGGGCAATGATGATTTCTGTCTGTATGACAAATCAAGAGGCCACGAGCAAAATGCTGATAGATCATGAATCATCAACCGTGTCCTGTGAAGGAAACGTGAACATGTTTACCGCAAATCTTTATTCACCAATCAATTGAGATGAAATTTCCTGACTCCCTTCGTCGAGTAGATGGTCCAAACTCAACTAGAATTGATTTAAAAGCTTGTACGTTAGCAGTCTTTATTGTTTTCTAATACTGTAAATACAACTCTCCCCTCGCCCCCGAATTTTAAGATATGTGCTTGAAACTTGACACGCCCCTTTTTATAAGCTACAATACCACAGAATCATTAAAATACATTTTCCTATCTCTAAATACGAGCTGAGTAACAATAGTTTGCACTTGAAAATTCAAGAAAATTTTGACCCTGATTCACTTTATATCCGGTACCATTTCCTTCTTCTTAAGCATTTTTCTAAATGAATTTTTCGAATGGTTGGATAAATGTACCATTTGTCCCGCAAATTTGAAAAACAACGTATGCATCGTTATTTTTATACGAACGTTTGAATTCCGTCATTTTCAGGATTCCGATTTTGAGAAAATTGGGGAGGAAAGTTCAATTGTCTGCAAAATATTTTTCAACAAAGCGATTTTAATGAAAATTGCCTTGAAATAAGTTAATTATATTGAACAGTTTTTGTGTTATTTTCAAGAAAAACCGTAATAACCAGGGAGGGTGGCCCAAAAGTCTGTTGCCACGACGCATTCTAAACCTATGCGTCGGGGCAACAGACTTTTGGGCCACCCTGTATATACTTCGTACCAAGTTTGGGTACAATCGTACCCATATATATATATATATAAGACACCAGTGGAAAGTAGAAAAGGAAGACTGTGTCGTGTTCCCAAATTAAAGGCTAGACAGGGAACATCCTTAACCCTGCAAGAAAATAGTTTTGTTGTAAGAGGACCAAAACTGTTTAATCAGCTGTCCAAAGACCTAAGGAACACGAGTGGTGTTGCAGTGACATCTTCAAAAGAAGATTAGACGCCTGGCTCAGAACAATCCCCGATGTGCCGGGCGTACCTGGCTATGTGAGGTGGAGAGTACAAGAAACCAACTCACTCACTCATTACTTCACCAGGCCAACTCGAAAGGAGGGGCAACAAGCTTGACCTTCGTGAAATGAGGAATCATCGCACGGAACATTTGAAAGGTTGAAAGGTTAAGACATGCAATATGTTTGAATCAGATCCTATTAATGACTTTTTTCTAAAAACGCATTTGAAATTCATTGTTCTGGAATGGAATCTCATTTTTCTTTATCTTTTTTTATGGAGGAAGGAGGGGCCAAGGGCGAACGCCCTCAAACCCCCTTCCCCATTAGAAGAAGAAGAAAGCCAAAATCACGGTCCAGGGTTTTCGAGATGCCTGCACACTCTACGCTTAAAAGATTGGAGGTCACAGACAGGGGGAAAGATGGATTGAAGAAGATTGTTCCAGAGTTCACCGGTTGAGTAAATGAAAGATTGAAAATACTGATTAACCCTTGCATAAGAGGGTTGGACAGAAAAGGAATGAGAATGTGTCAAAAGTCTGGTGCTGCGTGCTCTCCTTAAAGGAGGAGTTAGAGAGTTAGAGAGTTAGAGAGTTAGAGAGTTCAGAAGAGCAGTGTCCGTTATAATAACGATAGTAAAGAGAAAGTGATGCAACACTGCGGCGAAGAGAAGGAAATTGGAAACAGTCAGTAAGAGGCGGGGAATTGATGAAACGAAAAACCTTTGATTAAATCCGGTCAAGTAGAGATGTATGGGTTGAGCCACCCCACACATGAGAAGCATATTCCATACAGGGGGCGGACAAGACTCTTGTATAGAGACAGCAACTGAGTGGGGGGGGGGCAAAGAAACCGCGGAGGCGATACAGCACACCTAACCTCTTAGAAACCGTTTCAGAAAGAGCGTATATGTGATCTTTCCACGAAAAATCACGAGAAAAGGAAGTACCAAGAATGTTGATAAAAGAGGAAGGAGTGAGTTGTGTATTGTTGAAGATAAGGGGGATAGTCGTGCGGAAGATTGTGACTAGTAGACACATGAAGAAATTGAGTTTTTGAGGCACTGAAAGCTTCAAGGTTTTCTCTGCCCCAATCACAGATAGCAGAAAGAACAGAGGCCAGGTGCACCATAGCCATCCAATAGCAGAGTGTCAGCACAGAAGCACAGTTCTTGAGAACAGCAAGAAGGACACCATCAGATCCGTACGACTTCCTAGAGTTAAGTTCAGAGAGGGCAGAAAAAGCATCTTTGGAAGAAATTCTAATGTCAGACATAATTGAGTCAGAGGGAGGAGGAGATGGAAGAACAGCACCGCAATCGTCCAGGTTATATATATACATAACTTGTCTCAGGAGAAGAAACGGCAACTGAGCCGTCAGAATGGAAAAGAGGAGGGAAAGAAGAAGTAAAGTTGTGAAAGAAGTTTTTAGCTAGTTGCCAGAAAGAATGAGAAAAATTAAAATTAGATGCATTTTCACATTTTTCTCTAATGAAGGACTTTTTTGACAAGTCGAAGAACAGATTTTGCACAATTCCGGACAGAAATATAAGTAGAATGAAAGTCAGGAGTTGGATGGCGACGGTACCTTCTGAAAGATTCCTCTCTGTTGCGGATAGCATTAGAGTAATCAAAGTTATTTTGCATTAGTAGGAGAAAAAAATATGGAATGTACACCTCCATGCCCGAGAGAATCACCTTCGTGATGTTCTCAACACACTCGAGGGGCACCGCCCACGGAAGCAGTAATCATTCCATGGGAAATCAAAAAAGCACTGCCTAAGGGCCTCCCAATCAGCAACGTCAAAGTGACAAAGGCACTCTTTTGGGAGGATACAAAGACCGAACTGGAGCGATAGGACAAGAAACAGCTATAAAATTGTGGTCGGAAGAACCCAACGTAGTAAAACGTTTGACAGAGTAAGAAGAAGGATGAGTGGTGAGAAATAAATCCAGAATGTTGGGCCTATCTCCAAGGCGATCGTGGATACGAGTAGGTGCTGTACAATCTACTTTAGACATTCAGGATAGAGAAGTTGTAAGCTAGTTCACCAAAGGTGTCAGTGAAATGGGAGGAAAGCCAAAGGTGGTGGTGGTGAACATTGAAATCTCCTGAAATGGAGATTTCAGCCAAAGGAGAGTGGGATAGAATGTACTCCACTTTGGAATTAAGATAGTCAAAGAGTTTTGGATAGTCAGTACAATTAGAGTGAAGGTAGACAGCGCAGATGTATTTTCTTCGAGATTGGCAATTAAGCCGTAGCCAGATGGTTGTTGCAGAAGTTAATGAAAAATGAACCAGGCAGATACCCAGGATATCTCGAATAGGCAATAGCAGAACCAGACCTACTGCCCAGATCTGCGTTCCCGGTATCGGCAGCGGGGAAGCCAGAAGTGGGGACATTTATGGTTAGGCTGACCATACGTACCGTTTTGAACGGGACAGTACCGTTTGTTTTATATTTCCTGGCCGTCCCGTCGTTTTAATAAAAGTGTCAATTTTGTCCCGGTTTATGTACTTACTTTTTCATGAATACAGAATATTACATAACCCCCGTCCCTTTTTTGCCATCCCAATGTCCCGTTTTTGTCTCAAGGAAATATGGTCAGCCTATTTATGGTCCCCTCCACAGGGGACTCCAAGGCTCTCGAAGTCGTTGCCCTTTTCTTTAATTTTGAAAAGTTTATGTAGTATGGGTACGATGCATGCATGTTTAGTGAGGAATAGGGAGAAAAGTGTGTAAGAACATGCTGGACTGCTCACAGGGTAGATGAGACACGGAGAAAGATCACCTAAGGACTTGTGCTTTCGTTAGGATAAGGGGGTTACATTAAAAACTTTAAATAAAGCGTGTTAGGTTAGGTTAACGTAACCTCAAAAAAATAACTCGAAGAAGAAAATCCGGGATATTTATTTTCTCCGAGTCTCACTAGTAGAGAGGCCCTAAAATATAGCTCCCCTAATCTTCTGAGCAAATATGCTAAGCAGATAGGACCCAGCTTTGGGACAGGGTCTAGGGTTTAAAGCTAACCTAGACAGCTACATTCAGAACCTCAATATACGCAAGAAAATGGTTGCATTTACGTCGGATCGAATACATCAAAGAAAAAAGGTAACCATTGTATTTTTAGCCAAAATCCAAAACTTAAACCTCAACCGGAAAATTTCAGCGTCCACTTTTCGAGGCAATTAACATGTTCGTGTAACATAAAAGTATCTCAGGAGACCACTTAACAGACGTGTTAAGTGCAACACTGCTCCGTGTTAGCCCAGTCCAAAAACCACCCAAATCCATATTCGTTTTCGCACAGTTAGTTTGTATTGCAGATACCTCCAGTTATTATCATTCCTGGTACATAATTCTTCAGGAGCAAGATGCACCACAAGTTTTTTTTCTTCACAAGGTAGCACAAATTTATCTATATCAACCACAGGTATACTCGTACTACCTCAGATTTGCTTTACACAAACTGGACCAAAAAAAATATATATATATATATATATATATATATATATATAATATATATATATAACTTAGCTCTGCTTCCGCCCGATTTGTTCATCCTGACGTAGATCAAGTTTGTTGCTCTACTTTATATCTAGAGCTTAACGTGGAATTCGAATTAAGACAAACCAGAGAAGTAAAAAATTACGAAGTCCTCGTCCGGACTCAATCTCACGACCTCCCAATTACTGCTCCAGCGTCTTAACCACTAAGCTAGCAGGGAACCCACTAATTTCCTAACCAGCACTTTTTATATGGAAGGATGAACAGCTGGGTGAGCTGAGGGTCGCCTAACCTCGCCGGGAATCGAACCTGGGGCCGGTGGATTCGTAGTCAGTGATGCTAACCACTACATATATTTTTTTTATTTGAGGGATTTATTCCTCAACCCCCCATTACATACTGTAATTCACTATTAAATGGGATTTTTCGAAACTGCTTACTGAGAAATAACAGAAACGCAAAAAAATTTCGAAAAATTTCAAACTCTCCCAAAAACCGCATTCTAAAACAACACCCAACTGATATAAAGCTAAATTTCGTTATTTCTTTATAAAACTGCTAAAAACTAACTCTATTTTCGAAATTTATGGGAAATTTTTATATAAGTAAATGCAAAAATAAAAAGCAAGACTAACAATTTTTTTTATTTAAAAAATTTAAAAACCTTTAAAAGAAAAAAACATAAACATGTTCGCGTTCCCTGAAACAAATTTAATGTTTGATGGTGTAACTTTTTAATAATGAAACAATATTTTTTTAGTATTTTCATGTAATGTATATGGAATTTTTGAGGGAATTCCTTTATAAAGTTGATTTATAACTGAAATAGCTATAATCACTTTTTTCCTGAGGAGGACTTTCAAAACAGGTTTCCCAAAAGTTGGAGGAAGAGTGTACAAGTCGAAAAACACTACTTTCAATAACACAAGTAAGCAAGTGATATCGAAATTTCCTTAAAGAGAGAAAGAGAGAGAAGAGAGAGAGAGAGAGAGAGAGAGAGAGAGAGAAATACAGTGGCTGAAAAAAAACAGGGTAAACAATAAAATCACAACACAGAACTGTGAAACAAGGAAAATTTCAATTCCTTGTTATTTATTCGACATTTTTATAATGGCTATAAAAAGAAATGTAAGCTTATATAGAATTTTACGTCATTACATAAATGTTGTGAATCTCGAGTGTACTTCGAAAGTGTATTATTATACTTACACCAAAGTATTATAAAGTGTCATCATTATTCTTACGAGGACTAATGATAATCAAGTTATCTTTGAAGTTATCTTTTGTTAAGATATTAAATAAAATATAAATGTATGAACAATATTTTGAACAGGTGTAAATGGAAATAGGTATGATAATTATTTTAATCATCTAAATAAATAATTTAATACAATTTTATTAAAATATAATTGTTTATAACCCAATGTCCAAATTTATTTATTTACACTTGATCATATTCAGATTTGAAAATTTATGATCATATGAAATTTATTATATAAACCGCATTTAATATTATTAATGTACCATTACTTACCTCGATATTAATTTTTAATCTTACGGAAAATTATTTTAATCGGCTTTTAATTTTTTTAATGTGCGTCGACAGAAACTAACTCACTCCCTCAAGACTCACGACAAACAGGTGGCCTTGTTCTGTGAGAAGATACTATACAAGTGAAAAAGTGGGCGGAGCTTTATTAAATTAGCTCCGCCTGTTCCATAACACTCGCTAAAGGGCCCAGAGGGAGAACCAAAAAAGTAATTTCTTTCTTTTTTTTTATTAAGTTAAATATAAAAGGATTTTAAGTCGTGAATAGTTTATAGTGAATAAAGATTTCCTTATTGTTGGGGAAAAAGAGGCAGGAGAGAGAGAGAGAGAGAGGTAATCAAAACAGAAAATACAGACAGTAAAGTTATTTCAAAATTTATGCCCGGGCTCACGAGACTCAGCTTCACTTAAAACCGATTAGAGTCGTTTATTTTTTTTTTTTATTTCTGTATTAATTAAAAAATTGAAATGTATAAATCTATTAAAAATGTATTAAATCTGTATTAAAAATGTATTAAATCTGTATTAAAAATGTATTAAATCTGTATTAAAAATGTATTAAAAATCTGTATTAAAAATGTATTAAATCTATTACATACTGTAACCTTGATTTCCCAAATCCAGATTGTTGCCAACGCAAACGAGTATGTAAATGGTTACAATTGGTTAAGACCATATATCACACTACCGTTTCTTGCCGTTTCTTGCCGTTTTTCACCGCTGAAACTTACCCACACTTAAAACCGATTGTAACCGTTTAAAAAAATTTAAAATCTTGTCGCTGAATAGAGATTATTAACATATTCGATACATTTTCGAACCCAGTTTCGAACCCAGTTTAAGAAGAACATAAGCTGAATTTTAACGTGGTAATTAAATAAAAACTTAATGATTGGGGTTTTTTAACCTCCTTCGCAACATCTAAGGTCATAATAATGGAGGTGAACCTCCTCTTTACGTGGGATCCCGTAATCAATGGGAAGCGATGTTACAACATTGGCTGTACAACGTAATTGTCTAACATTTACAACTATATCGACTCTGAATTAATAACATACTGTAACCTTGATTTTGGCTTTCTTCTTCTTCTATTGGGAGGAGGGGGTGCTTTTGAGGGCGTTCGCCCTTGGCCCCCTCCTTCCTGCATTAAAAAAAATACAATTTCTTTCTTTCCTATAGCTTTACTTAGATGGAAAAGCTTCAAAATTAAGTTTCATATATATATGATACACACAGACCGTGCATGGAACAAGGAACTCTTCTAGGAAAATTAAATCCACTATAGTCCGAATAAGTAATGGTAAATGACAAATACTATAGTTTTTTTCTTTTTCATGATGCTAGCCCGACGTGGGCAACGGGTCAGTCGCAAAGAGGTCCCATATATATATAGCTTCCCTCACCAGCTATCTGCAAAGCAGATAGGATCCAGCTCTGGGACAGATCTAGGGTTTAAAGCAGCCTAGCCCAGCTACATTTAGAACCTCAATATAAGCAAAAGACTCGCTGCCTTCACGTCAGAGTGAATACATCAAAGAAAAAGGGGTAACTATTATATTTTTAGCCAAAAACCAAAACTTAAACCTCAAAAAGATGGATAAGGACCATAGAAAATGACGATTGCAATTAAAAATATTGCAAAAATTCCGATAACCTTTGAGTCAACATAATATATATTCATAAAATCCAATACTGTACTCAATTTTAGGCATCTACCGACCACCATCTGGTAACGTACCAATTTTTATTAGAATTTTCGATAGACTTCTAACCTCAATTATTTCGGCAACAATTGTATCACTGCAAATGATTTAAATATTGGTCCCTCGAAAGTACATTTAAATAACGATAATTTCATTAAACACTTTTAATTCCATAATTTTTCCTTTATTTACATTTTTTATTAAACATTATTTATTTTCTACTAAATATAAAATAAATAATTTAATTTAAAATTATGTAAATGTTAAATTTTTATCTTGTATTTATTATTAATTATTATTATTATTATTGTATTTATTATTGATGTTGTTATTATTATTATTATTATTTGTTATCTCTATTACTATTACTTGTCACTTTCACTTCTCTTACGTAATAAATAAACTAAATCCCATTAATTTTGCTTAAAAGGCTTCCATGCTTTCAACGACATATTCAGTTTAGAGTATTGTGAATATATTAATGTCATATCAAATATCTAAATTGTACAGAAAAAAATTGAAAATTTTTGTAAAACTCTGTCATTTGTATTCTTTTCTAAATAAAGAGAGAGAGAGAGAGAGAGAGAGAGAGAAAGAGAGAGAGAGAGAGAGAGAGATATACAAGGGGTTACAAGGACAAGAAGAAGCCTCAAAGACCTTTCAGTCCACTCGGAGAGATTCTTGTTATTAAACTGTTCATTTATTAACTACGATATTCCAGCAGTAGCAGAAAACTGGATAGACAACATAAGGTTCTCTCTCTACCTTCCACTCCCTCAGACAGAGACAGAGACAGACAGACATACAGACAGAAGGTTAACAAAAGTAAATAGACTTTTTTAATATAGTTTTTGATTTGATAATAAAATCAATAAGTAATAACATATGTAATGAATGAATATATTTAGAATCGTGTTTTTTCCCCTTTAAATTATGTAAAGGTGACACACGTTATGGTATTCTGTTGACGAGCTTTGCTATTTATTCTTGAAGACAATCACCGTAGTGTCTATTTATTTTTGGCAACCCTCTCTCTCTCTTCTCTCTTCTCTCTCTCTCTCTCTCTATATATATATATATATATATATATATATATAAAATGGAGGAACACCAGTCAGATGAAAAGTATTCTTTAATTTTGAATTGACATCAACGTTTCGGCATACACATATTCCATCCTCAAGGCAAATAAAATACAAAAGACACTGGGTTAAAATAACAAAACTAAAGTTAAAAAAGTTAAAAAAAAAAATTAATCCTACAAAAAAGACTAAAATAAACATTAAATATAATTATATAATTATATAATAATTATATAATTACAAAATTATAAAATAAATAAAGAAGTTTAACCGAAGATTCATCGAAGTTGAGATTCGGATTAAGTTTGTAAGTAAAGTTTGAGGTCAGAGTTGGTCCCGTCGAGAGCCCTAAAATTTGACTGCTAAATCGGTTGTGTTGTTATTATGGGCGTGATTACGTATGTAACTGACGGGATAAGAGTTAACACAACCTAATATACATTTAAACAACCGAAGAAACGCATTAAGCTTCTCTTCCAGAGGTATTTTACGTGTTAACCATCCAGTACTCGAGCTAATCACCAGCATTTAATTAAACCGACCTAGTGCAACCCCTGGGAGTGCCATAAATAGAATATCATGTATAAAGCCACTCGATTTTTCATGCGTGCTATATATATATATACAGGGCGTCCCAAAAAAATGTATACACACTTTAACAGCTGATAGCTCAATTGATGTTTCTTTCTTTCCAAGTTAAACCCATTAGAATTAATAATGGCAGTCAGACTAAGCTTTGAACAAAGGAAATTCATTCTAAAATGCTACTGGAAGTGTGAAAACGCAGTTGAAGTGCAAAGACAGTTTAGGAGGGAGTTTCAAACAGATCCACCAACGCGACTTACCATCACTCGAATTAGAGATAAGTTTTGAAGCCGATGGAACTGTTCAGAATGTCCACAAGAAGCGTTCCGGAAGACCACGGACATCGACAAGCCCCACAAAGCAAGAAAGAGTACTGGAAACGTATCACCAAAGTTCAAGAAAATCTGTGCGGCAAGCGAGTCGTGAGGTAGGAATTTCAGAATCGTCTGTCCAACGCATTTTGAAGCGCTGTCAATGGAAAAGTTACATTCCAAGGTTAGTCCATGCTATTAATGAAGATGATCCGGACCGAAGAGTGGAGTATTGCGAGTGGTACTTGGCACGATGTGGATGTGGATTGGACGAAGGGGTTTCGTAGAATACCCTCCGCGTTCACCAGACCTCACACCACTAGACTTTTTTTTATGGGGATACTTAAAAGACAAAGTCTACGCTGTAAAACCTGCAACAGTCGCTGAATTGAGAGCAGCCATTGAACGAGAATGCACACAAATACCAAACGAAATGTTTCGTGATGTTTGCGATTCCATTGCTTCGCGTTATCAGCAGTGCCTGGACCAGAACGGACGTCAGTTTGAAAACAGGCGTTGACAAAACAATTAAATAATGTCTGTAGATTCTATTACATTTTTGAAAATGAAATGTATTTTAATAAACACTGCTTTTATAATTATTTAAAGTGTGTATACATTTTTTGGGGACGCCCTATATATATATATATATATATATATATATATGCGCCTCAATGGTGTAGTAGTTAGCGTCGCTGACTACGAATCCATCGGCCTCGGGATCGAGACCCGGTCACGGCAGGCGGCGCGCAGTAAAACCCATCTGTTCATCCTTCCACACAATGAAAGAAAGTGGTTAATAGATAAATGGGTACCCTGAATAGCCTAGTGGTTAAGACGCTGGGGCGTAGTTGGATTCACGTTAAAGTGTAGGTCTAAGGTGGAGTGGCAAACTTGAACTTTGTCAGAATGAACAATTCGGGCGTAAGCAAACCAAAGGTGTTGTGGTTAGCGTCGTTCATTACGAATTCATTGGCCCCAGGATCGAGACCCGGTGACGGCAGGCGGCGCGCAGCAAAACCCAGCTGTTCATCTTTCCACACAATAAAAAAAATTGGTTGGTAGATAAATGGGTAGCCTAGTGGTTAAGACGCTGGGCTGCTGATGGGCGTGGTTCGCATTCCACGTTAAACTGTACGTCTAAGGTGGAGTGACAAACTTAAATCGTCAGAATGAATAATTCGGGCGGAAGCAAAACCAACGTTAACCAAGGTGTGTGTATACTGTGTACACACACACACACACACACACACACACACTCATGTGTGTGTGTGTGTGTGTATATATGTATATATATATAATATATATATATATATATATATAAACAAAGTAAAAGATGATGACCTCTACACTTCAAGCGTCATAGCACAAGTTCCATCCCTCCAGTCTTTCCTCCCCGTATTATATATATATTTTTCGCGAAAGCTAAAAATAGTTAAATTCTTTAGACTGTAAAGCTTAAATTCCTTGAAAGAAATGAAGTGGGAAGCATTTCCTTGAAATTATTACAATACAATCTATTAACAGAAAAAAGGAAGTTATCCTGAAAATATGTCAATATGATTGTCAGACAACTTTCAGTTTCTTTCCGATTACGCGTCGAGTTTATATTTGCGGTGATATCGGAACATCGAATTGGGACCCATATTTTATTGAATTTTTTCAAAATGCGTATAAAATTAATTTTTAAAGCTGGTTTCCTCGTGATATTGGTTTTTTGCTTAACGTTGTTCGTGACGGAAAAATCCAGTGGAATGAAATCAAGAAAAGTTTTTTGAGGGGGATGGAAAAAACGGTTCCTAAGTTTCGAAACGTATTAATTATTTCTAAACCGAGAACTGGATCTACTTTTACTGAAAATTAATTGCCGAAAACCCTTATGTATTTTATACATATGAACCCTTCAAATATTTCAAGAAAAACGCGAAGAAATTTGTGAGGGAAGTTTTGTCATGTAGGTTCTCCACTTATCCAAAGAATATATACGAATCAGGTGCCTTTTACGGTTTACATTTCAGGAATTTTCTTACGAGTGAGTTTTGCAATTCTGAAATATTTCCCTCATTTTGTGATATAAATTCAATTCAATTTTATGAAACAGTTTGTTCTATGTCAAAAATTCATCTTGTGAAAAGTTTTTTGAACTTCAAAATTATTAACGAACTCTTGAAGGAGGATTCGCTAGACATTGGGATTATTCACTTATTAAGGGATCCAAGGGGAACGATTCTGTCCAGAAAAATTATTTCCCAGGTCGACGTGTACCCCCAGACTTTCGTGAGTGCCCAGCTTTTATGCGAACAAATACGCAACGACTTGATCCAAGTTGATGCTATGGAAGAACAATCAGTGCACAGGTAAAATTGTATTTCTATGCGTTTCGTTCGTCTAAATTTCCATAGAGCAAATTCAATTCTGCAGTGGAATGTTTGCTTTTAAAATATTCTACAATGTTTCGCCCTTGATCGATGGAAACAAACATAATAAACATATTATTAACATAAAGAGTGTTCTAAAATTACCTAGTAAACTTTTATATGTCTGGCGATCAGTAGTGGGACTTTGTGAACAATATGTTCAAGTTGAAGGAAGACACTTTGAACATCTAAAATAAACAATTATTGTTGCGTTTCTTATTGTTGCTGTATTTGAAATAAAATCGTTAAATATCGCATAATTTTTGGTAAGATATTGCGTTCATATAAAAGTTTACTAGGAAATTTTAGAACACCCTGTTTATCTTATATTATCTTTCCTTGGCAACAAGGGAAAGCATTCGCGATGGAAGATGAAAGTTTGTCGTCCGTTTGGGCATACAGATTACAAGGCAAAAACTTTCGTGTAGGGTTTTGTCATGCAGGAACACACACACACACACACACACACACACACACACTGTGCTTATCTCCGCATAAACTAGGTACCGACATTTTTAAATCTATACCTTTGGTAACTTTTGGTTAGCTTCCGCCAGAATTGTTCATTCTGACGAAGGTCAAGCTTTTCACTCCACCTTAGACCTACAGTTTAACGTGGAATCCGAACCACGACCCACCAGCAGCCCAGCGTCTTAACCACCAGGCCACCCAGAGTACCCATTTATCAACCAACCACTTTCTTTATTGTGTGGAAGGATGAACAGCTGGGTTTTGTTGCGCGCCGGCTGCCGTCATCGGGTCTCGAACCCGGGCCGATGTAAAATATTATTTAAACTTATAGCTATCTCTTCATAGCTACAGTATATATTAAGGCACCACTCGAGTCCACCAGTGGCCCACCAGTGGCCCAATATTGTCCCTCAAAAGATTTATATTATTAACATAATCGTAAAACGGCTTAGGATTTTCTTTGCATTCACGACCCGCTTGAATTTCAAAGTCGCGTTTAACACCTCCAATTAAACGTTTAACTTTGCTACGTAAATCTGTACAAGTATTACAGTACTACTGCGCATGGTCACTCTTAAAGAATGGAAAAAGCAAGTGAAAATAAAGAAAGCTGAAAATTTACACCATTCTTATACTTATAGACGTGTTAAATTTTCACACAGCAATAGTGGTAATAGTAAAGTCCTCCTCCGTCAGCCACTGCTGACAGAAAATAGTTGTGAAAGAAGATTTATAGGAAAGTAGGAAAAAGTATAGTGAAGAGAATAGTTTCAGAGTTCATTCATACCACGCGCACGCTTATCTCGTGTACTCAGTTACGCATTAGAGCAGTGTTTCTTAAACGTCTACAACAAGAGGGACCGGCAAATATCGGCTATAAAATACCGCGGACTGGCAACTGGTAACCAATTCACTCAGAGTCTATATATACCTCACTGTGTCATACACCTCTAATAGCTTTATACAGTAATATTTTAGTAAACAAAAACAAAAGACGACAATGTGAACAACATTAGTCAAGATATACATTTTAATAAGTTGTTTATTTCCTCGTAATTGTATAATAACACGGAAAATGCGGAGCGGTTTCCTTCCGCGGACCGGTTGTTTAGAAATACTGTATTAGAGGACAGTGTAAAATAAAGGACAACATGAAACACTAAATTACTTAATCTAATCAACATCATGCATCATGCACTTCTTTTTTTTTTTTTTTTTATTATGTACAAGAAGTCATCATTTCGCTGCATCATTTTACTGATGAATGCCAAAGCCATTGTGCTAAGAGGCTTACTTTTACAAAATAATTAATTACATTGACACCTTTCGTTCTGGAATTACTTGGATAAGGGAGCGCTGATCCAGAGGTACTTCCAGTTGGCCAGCACCCCTTAGTTTATGAATTCCTACGACAGTGAGACAGCGGGACAGTGTACATATGCATATTTTTTTTTATGAAATTCTACTGCACACTCTTTAAAACTAAAATTCTACTCTAGCTAAGTAGCTTCCCTGAAGATGAAGGTTTTCATTCCTAAGAATTCTCATCATCTGAGAACCCCATTGCTCTGAAAAAGAACCCCCAGTGCTGTGAAAGAACAGAGAGAGAGAGAGAGAGACCTCTGAATTAATTTAGACATGTGAACATTTTACTTACAATTATTCGTTGTACTGTACAACAATTCCACCTCATGACATTTCTTTTGCAATTGAAATTGTTCCGTAAATTTTTCCGAACATTTCCTTTACGGTTAAGTAAATCCATTACGGTCTGAATTAAGGTTAAAACCGAAACTAAACCAATTTGCTCGTCTATTTTTATCTTCTATATGAGAATTTACGGCGGTTAGCTTTATTTAGTAACTAAAATTTCTCTTTCATTTCTCCCCACAGATATCTTCGACTAAGATACGAAGACTTAGCGTTACAAACCAGTTAGAGAGATGAAAAGAATCTTTAACCACATCGGCCTCCGATTTTCAGCTAACATTGAAAACCACATTAATCGTAAAACAAATACAAATGATAAAATCTTCAGTCTGTTTTCGACGAACAGAGTGTCCGTTTCAAGACCGTTTTTATGGAGAAATAGAACATCTTTTTCCGAAATTGAACAGATTCAAAGTTCCTGCCATGATATTTTGAAGAAACTGAATTATAGAATCTTCAACTCTGAAGTGGAGTATTTAAACCATTCAATACCAGTTCTAATTTAAAACCACACAAGGTTCCAAGAAGTTTAAAAGGTTGTTACAAATAACAGTAATAGTAAAAGACTTATTTTCCTGTAACAGACTTATAATCCTGTAACAGACTTATAAGCCTATTTCCTCCCAGACCTGATGTGTGTACGAGTTTGTGAACTTCTCAAAATTTATGGAAGCAGTTTTGAATTTCTTAATAAAAATGAAAATAAAACAAAGTAACCTTATAACAAAGTAACACAGTAGCGTCATTTAAGTACTATAGTTTCATCCTTCTTTATTTTAATAATTTCTATCCTTGGTTTATTCTGGTTTTTATTTTCTTTCATCTTTTCATCATATTCCTATCTTTTATTTTGATACTTTTTTATTCTGTTTACGTTATTTTTTAATCTTTTTATTTCTGTTATTCTTTCTGATTCTCATTTATTATATTCTGATGCTTCATTTTCTCTGTCACCTGCAATGGTTTCTACTGTAAACTGTAGACCGCGGATATCAGTGGCACCTGATATCACCAGGAAGTCCTCGAAAATATAAGGAATGTAGTATGGTATGGTACATTATTAAGTACATTACTTATTAAAAATGTCTATCGAGGCCTAAAAAGCAGCTTAGGTTGTCCGTAGTGAGAACAAATTTGTGAATCACTACACTAAGACACTACATCAAATTCCATATTTTTCCGCTCATAAATATAAAGACTGAACTATTCAAATGGCAGAAACCTTAAAAATAACTTTGCTAAAATGAGAGGCAAAAACATAGTAGTGAAGCGGCATTCAAAACTTTAAAATTTTGTACAAATCTTGTGTAAACTATCTCAAAATTCAATTTCGAGAATGAATAAATAAAATACATTGATTAAATGTCATAATTTTTTGTCATTAATTTATTTTTAAGATCTACGACTGTATATTGGAACTTGGAAAGTGGTTTCGATAATTCCTTTCATATTGTTTGAACGTCAATTAAACCTTATCTTATTTTGTATAATAAGAAATTATGTACATTATTTGTTCACTTTATTGCCATTTATTTTGCATGACATCTATCACGTCTATTTAGGATGTTTATGAAGAAGGAAACTGGACCATTAGCTTTAATTTACTTTTCCTCACTTTTCATCTACTTATTTGGTATGGATATAGAAAAACAGGCAAATTTGCAGCGTCTAAGACGTGTTTTCCTTATATATACATATATCCTTGACAAGAGCTTGGTAAATAAATTTCGAAATTCGCCGAGAGTAGTTAGTTAAAAGGTAAAGCCATTAGGGTAAAGATAAAATGGATCACCTGAAGATCCGTCACCCCAGCCTTTTTCAGTTAGCTTTATAAAGCTAACTAACAGGAATATCACGACCTAACCTAACCAATCGTTAGGTCAACTGTACGCTCTTGACGATTGGTTAGGTTAGGTCGTGATATTTTCGTTAGTTAGCCTTATAAAGCTAACTAAAAAAGGCTGGGGTGACGGATCTTCAGGTGATCCGATAAGGATAAAATTCAGGGTAGATAAAATACAAAGCGATTTGGATAATATTATAGTATGGTTGGAAAAACGGCAAAAGAAAGTTAATGCACAGAAATGTAAAGTTTGTATCGCGCAAGTTATAGTGTCAAAATACAAAATGTCTGGGAGGGAGTTGACCGTTGTATCAGAAGAAAAAGATTTCGGAGTATCCGTCTATAAGAACTTAAAAATTGAAAAACAGTGTATAGAGTCCCGCACTAAGCGGGTAAAGATTTAGGTTTCATTTCACCCAACCTCATCTACTACAGATCAAAAGATAGAATTGCACCGTTATATGAATCACTCGTAAGACCATTTGATACCCCTAGCTTATCTTAGTCTCCATATATGTGTAAAGATACAGATATGGGTAGAGAGAGCACAGCGTAGAGCAACAATATTAATGCAATCTATTAGAAATAACCCATACAATAACCCATAACAAATAGAAACAACCCATACAAATAACCCATAACAATTACGGAAATTAGATCTGTAGCCTTTGAATCACGACGCTTGAAAGACGAACTAATTCAAGTTTTCAAAATGGTTTTGACAATGTAAACTCCTTCCTCAGTTATGGACAAGTCAAAATACTCACTATATTATGGTTAAGTTAAATTAGGTTGGGTTAAGTTACGCTTGGTTAGGTTAATTAATATAAGAAAGTGTTCACTGATTTTGACATGTTGATAATTAATGGGTATCATTAGACTGTAAAAGATACCAAGGGCAACAGTGTTATTTGAACTTAGTATAGAAGAGCAACAGCTCTGAGTTTGTTGAGATTGAAGACCTATTTGTTGGTCTTCGTGTGAAAAGACAGAAAAAAGATTAAGAGAATGATGGAAACTTTATGAACAAAAACATAAGTGTTGGTACAAGACAAAATTGAAAGAGATATGACAACGTGAAATGTCGAGAGATAGAGAGAGAGAGAGAGAGGAGAGAGAGAAATTATGACAACTTTATAGAAGTTGATTTTTGAAGAATCAAATATGAAAACATTCCAAACATTTGGAAAAAAAATAAGTCCCCTTTAAAAGGACAATTGGGTCAGAACCATATACATTACGTGCAGCGGGCTTGTTACTACACCCTTCTTCTCATTTCTCAGACTGCCTGAGAGACTCTATGGTTGTTATATCCAAGTATTTGAGGCAAAGAGAGTCTGTTTAAATTTTGTATCTTTATTTCATGAGTGTTTAATTCACGTAATTACTTGAGTTAAATACGTTATTCAAGTTAAATAAATCAAGATTTTATGATTGAAATATATTTGTAAATGTTTATGAACGTAACACATTCTTTTAAATTGTTTTAAGCAGTAACTAATTCATTAGTATTATCGTGTATGTATATATATATATATATATATATATATTATATATATATCTATATATATATATATATATATATATATATATATATATATATATATATATATATATACTGTGTGTGTGTATATATATATATATATATATATATATATATATATATATATATATATATTATATATATATATATATATATATATATATATATATATATATGCAGTTTTAAAGTTATAGTGGATGTGAAGTTCAACGAAACCTTTGCTTACAGCCGCCATTGTAAAGAGAATATTAACATTTGCCAAGATGATACACAGACCAACTGCATTTTTTTTTTTTTTTTTTTATTTAAATTGGTTAAAGTTACATAGACGCACTTTGATATGAAGAATGGCTACTCAAAGATTTAGAATCCTGTTTGTGTTCTACAGTTCAATTCGGTGATTTTAGTTTAATGGTGATTTGGGAGGTTGCTAGAAAGATTCATCTGATATTCATCGAGGGACGGCTTAATGCTGCTAAATACATACCCAGTTTTGAAAATCATCATTTCTCTTTGTTCCAACAGGGTGAAACTCCATGTTTCTCGTCTATCTATATTCATCGGTAAGAATTTTGACAGGATTTTATGATAATAAAAACCCACTCTAATAGACAGAGTTTATTTCCACAACAGTTTCGATGCCCACTGGCATCCTCTTCGGGTGGATACAGAAAAACGAATGAACCAAAAACAAGAGGGAAGACAGTCCAGGAACCATTAAGAAATTCGCACCTAGGTTAGATCCCGTTCTTCCGACACCGGAAGGGCATTTTATTAAAGGGTTCCGCTTATAAGTACATTCGCACAAATTTAAAACTATCTTCTTGTTCTATACATACAGATTCTATTATTTTTTTACATAATTATTACATTTATTACATTTATTATTGCATTATTATTTATTACAGAAATTATAAATTTATTATTACATTGATTATTACATTGTTGTTTATTATACAAAAATTATAAACCGAAAAACGAATGAAAAAGGCGAGAAGAAAACAATCCAGAGACCATTAAGAAATTCGCACCTAGGTTAGATCCCTTGATTTAGTGTACGTAGGAGAAACTGGAAGAAATATTGAAACCCGTATTAAAGAACATAAATATGCCTTCAGAAGTTGTAATACTAATAATGCAATTTTTTATCACGCCAGCCAAAATGATCATGCTATACAGGGTGTCCCGTGGACACCCATAGGGTGTCATCCCATAGGGATTTATAATATATTTTTTTATTATGTTATTATTATTATTTTATTATTATTATTTATTTTTTATTTTTTATTATGATTTTTATTTGTGGGGCCACTTGAAAGCCAAAGTGTACGAGGTCAAACTTCAGAACATTTTCCACCTTAAAGCACGCATTGTGGAGGCGTGTCAAGAAATTTCTGCGACTGTGATTCAGAAAGTGCTGTCGCAGTGGAGATTGCGTCTTCAACTATGTGTGCGACACAACGGCGGACACTTTGAACAGATTATGTAATAAATTTTTGGACTATTTTGTAATTTTATTATTTTTCCCTATGGGTCCAGACTTACGGGACACCCTGTAGATTGGGAATCAAGTAAGTTACTTTATAAATGCAATAATTATGTCAAACGAAAAATAATAAAATCTGTATGGATAGAACAAGTGGATAATTTTAATTTGTGTGACGGTACTTATAAGCTGGACCCTCTAATGGGATTCTTGGTCAAAAAATCCCTTACGGCGTCGGGTGAACGGATTCTAACCTAAGTGTGAATTTCTTAAAGGTCTCTGGATTGTTTCCTTACTCACTTTTGGTTCATTCGTTTTTTTCGGTAAAATGTAAATGGAATAATAAACGTAATATTAATAAATGTAAATCTAATAATAAAAGTAATAAATGTGGAAATAAGTGTAAATGCAATAATAATTAATAAATGTAATAATAAAGGTAATAAAATAAATGTAATAATAAGTGTAAAGGTAATAATAATAAATGTTGAAAACATAAGTGTAATAATAAATGCAGTAATTATGTCAAAATAATAGAATCAGTATGTATAGAACAAGAAGATAGTTTTAATTTGTGCGAATGTACTTATAAGCGGGACCCTTTAATAAAATGCCCTTCCGGTGTCGGAAGAACGGGATCTAACCTAGGTGCGAATTTCTTAATGGTTCCTGGACTGTTTTCCCTCTTGTTTTTCGTTCATTCGTTTTTCTGTATCCACCCAAAGAGGATGCCAGTGGGCATCGAAACTGTTGTGGAAATAAACTCTGTCTATTAGAGTGGGTTTTTATTATCATATTTTGACCTTCACGTAGAAAAGTGTTTTTTTTTGCATTTATGACAGGATTTTAGATTTGACAGAATTACGACAGGAATTTTGGAACCGATTGCACATTTTAAACGCGTTTTGCATTAAGATAAAATTATTTCTCCTTACAGTTCTGGTAAATTCTGTAATATATATATATATACTGTATATATATATATATATATATATATATATATATATATATATATATATATATATATATATATATATATATATATATATACTGTGCTCTGATTATTATGGGGAGTATATAAGAGCGTAGAAATATGTTCCCAGTGATTAAATATAATCACAAGACTATTTTACGCAGTATTTAAATTCTTATCTAATAAACTTCTGTAACTTTTGCAAAGGTACATGCCTCTATACCCTTGTAATCTAAATAGGCCCATAATGTAATCATAGAGATATTCAAAACAAATTACCATGCGAATAAAGGCCCTCTTTTTTTTACAGAATAAGAAAGCCTTCAAAGCCATTCACCCCTTGAAAGCTTTTCACCCAAGAGAAGTATTAGAGAAACAATCATAAAAAATATAAGCTGCATGAAAGCAGTCATGACATTCCAAATGCCGAAGATGGATTTCTTGTTAGTGGTTGTACAGTCCAGTTTGTTGGGTTGCCATTTCCTCCACAATTTATCCATAAGGCCGGTTTCACGTATCTTGTGTAGGCTGTAAAACAAAACATTTCGTCAAATTAATGTCAACTAATTACTGAACGTTTTGAGAGGGTGTCTTCTTGTTCTTGGGAAACTTAATCTTAATGATGACACCAAATATTTCTGTTCGTTAAGCAGACCAAAATCTTTAAAAACATTGTTGCTTCTAATTATTTCTCTCTACTGATCATTAGTGTCTGTATTTACTACACTGAAAAAGAAAATTTAAGTCACAAGGCTATGTTAATGAGGTCAACAGACACACCCAGTTTCAAAACTGAGCTTTGATTTATTTGATCTAAATGAAATGTAACTAGTCATTAAACCGAAACTGGTTGATTTATGGCTGGTCTTGGACGTCCTCACTTGGCGATGCAAAATAAATTAACCTATTTAATATTCTTGAAACACGTTAAATTACTAATTACTTGTTTTACCTTTATATCACTTGACCAGTTTCATTTTGTAGTTAATTAAAAGATAAGCTAAATTCTGAAAAGCAGAAACAAATCATATGGTTAATGACGCGTTTCGTAGTGATGGTACAGAGTGACCAGAATGTCTTGTCATCCCAGTAAAATACTAACTGATTTTCGTTTTTCTTTCAGACCCATTTGAAATATGTAATAGCAGCAACTATACGATTGAACAACGTATATTGGCTAGTACCTGGGTCCATGAGCGATCACGTAATGGCAAAACCAGACTTCAAGGACCGATTTAATCGTACAACTCTTCCAAAAAGGAGCTGCACGATTGAATCGGTCTTGGAAGTCTGCACGAATACTTTCAAGGATTTTGCTATTACATGGTCGCTCATGGACTCAGATACTAGCCAATATGCGTTGTTCAATCGTATAGTTGCTGCTATCACACATTTCAAATGGGGTCTAAAATAAAAACGAAGATCACCTAGTATTTTGGAGTGACAAGACATTGTGGACAGGGGGACAGCGTGTAGAATAACTATTATAAGGTAACTTGGCAATTATTATGTGTGATATAATAATTCGTGTAATTCTTCCAAAAGTTTTCAAATGAGTTTTTCAACTTTGACGACTTTGTGTATATTTTGAAATCATTTGCTGATTGCGGTCTTAAAAAGGACAAATTATTTATTCATTGTTGTGTATTAGTGAGTGAACGTCATACAACAAACCCATTAATGTACTAATTTGGGACAAGTGGTACGTTTCTGTTTTTATATTTCTCAATTATATTAGACTCTGTTTATAGTCTATATAATGTAGTTAATCCGAATATGAGACTATAAAATATTTACGTATCTCATATTTTGAGGGGGATGCCCAGCCTTTTTGCCCACCCTGTACATCTGCGTCAGGTCATTCTATCATTCTAGCCATCATTTCAATAATACGCCTATTTTAAAAAAATAAATGATCTTACGACACTTATAAAATTAGTTGGCGAAATGTCGGAAACCCGTTAAAGGAAATGTTCAAAGCTTTGGTTATATAACTTTGAAGTCAGTTTAACTTTTTTTTTTAAATAATTACAGCTGTAGAGATTGAACTTACTGGTAATTGAGGATTTTACTCAATGGAGATCGCTTAGGGGCTGCGAATGACGTGGAGACTTTCATGTAAGCTTGATTTAGAATCACTGTTTCGCAGTCATGTGCAAACAAATATTTATAATTCATCAGGCCAATCATATGAACATATTTTTCCTCTTTCACCCTTACCATTCCTTCTTCGTCCGTTTTCGGCAACAAATGTTCTTTGTTCTCTAGGTATTTTTTCCAGATTTCATGGTAAAGAGGAATGTAAGTTTTCTGCAAAGAAAAGTATTCAATTAAAGGATATTCACGCGTAGTGCCAAGTGTTTGTCAGTGCCATACACTTTCTCAAAAAATTATACTTGTTTTTTAATTGTATATCAGTAACCTAAAATAGTCATACTTATTTAGATTTGTGGCGTGAAAACCCTTCTTTTTCGTATGTCCCCATTTTTTCTGTAAACTTAATGACAGTTTTGTTAAACTCTTAATAAATTAGCTTACTAACTTTAAACTGTTCTTCAAGAGATGTTCCAGATTCAAAGCCAAATTTATACTTCCCGTTTTGAAGCATCCCTTGAAGCGTTGTGAATGGTAGTTTAGAAGTAGTCACAGTCAAAGAAGAAGTAAGGAATGCAGTGTAATGCACCATCACTAGAAATGATGTCAAATACACGGTGAAGAATATCAAGCGACTCGATAATGTTCTTATTGGATAGGAATTTGCTGGAAAAAATAGGGAAATTTAGACTGATTTAGGCTGCGTAGAAAATTTAGGCTGCAAAGAAAATAATACTCGTAACTATAATTAATTATGTAAAAATATGAAATGTTATCTGAATGGTTGGAAAACATACCGTTACAACTAATAGAACCAATGATAACAAGAGCAGCGTCGCTATATGATAAAGATACTTTTTCCCGAGGCGAGTACTTTGGAATCAGAGTAAGAAGGATCATAAAGATAAAAATGGTAAAGATGAAAACAATCCAGGAGGAACTAGCCAACTCCATTACGTAACTCGACCAAGTCACATCAACTCTAGAGGGACGGCGAAATGACATGTGGTACCTTTGAAGAACAATAACTGAGACATAATTACTGGTTTTAGTTTGAACAATAACTGAGACATAATTACTGGTTTTAGTTTGAACAATAACTGAGACATAATTACTGGTTTTAGTTAACTCGATAAAATTTTAAAATAAACAAAATTAAATACGACAGTAGCTACCCAATTTCAGAAATTCCAAAAGTAAAGTCGATAACGTTTGCTCTTGCGGGTGTGTGGTCTAGGCTAGCAATCACCATATTTGCTTTCCCTTCATAGATTTCCTTAACCATCCCTGTCCATTCGTTATTTTTTATAGCTCCCCATTCACCATCTTCCGGCTGGTGACACTCATACCTAGGTCCAAATTTTAATTCATAATATATGTTCATTATCCCTAGCAGTAATATGCAATCTAAATCTAATTGAAACGAAATATTTAAATATGCTAAGAACTTATCTAGCCTTTGTTTCGCAACAAATTTAATTTCGTGGTGTCTTACACTAATAATGAGTTACTTTGGACTTACGTAAAATTTGAGAAACTGCTGATGAGATTGATAATATCAAAGAGCCATCCCTTATATTGAAGAACTCCATCTATTTTCTTAAAGACCGTGAAAGGAGCATACTAGAAAAAGACGTGATATCAATGGTAATAGGACTTAAACAAAGACGTGATATCAGTGGTAATAGGACTTAAACAAAGGCGTGATATCAGTGGTAATAGGACTTAAACAAAGACATAATATCAGTGGTAATAGGAGTTAAACAAAGACGTGATATTAGTGGTAATAGGATCTAAGATGTGATATCAGTGGTAATAGGACTTAAACAAAGATATGATATCAATGGTAATAGGATTAAAATAAAGACGTGATATCAGTGACAAAAGAATTAAACAAAGATGTGTACGGTAATTGGTTTAAGCAAACAGTATGCTTAGTAATATGACTGAATAATTAAGCTAAGTTGCGTATCGAAAATGCCAAGCGGTTCGACACTTTTCAAAATCACAATATTTTTAAGTATAAGAGTTTGGTCTTGTATCCATTTGACATGCAGTATATAAAAAATATGCAGAACCATGTTCCGTTACAAAAAAACATTCGGTTTATCGCTATACCTCGTAGGTTTTATCTTAAATGTTTTAAATATATAAGATTTGACATCATTTCTTTAAACTACTGTAATATGAACTCGTATATACCGCGTTCTTTCTTTATGCTTGAACACCATTTTGAAAATGAGTAATTTTTCTAATGCTTGCAAAGCTAACTCGCCATGTCTTACTTCTAATGTGACACATTTCAATTCCTTGCCCATGAGATCTAGCCTTCTAACTACATTGTCCTCTTCTTTTAAGAATAACACTCCTTTGGAATCTTCCGCGTGAGGAATCTCATTTTTCCCTTTGAGGGGCTTCCACAGTCCAATTTGATCAAAGTTCAAAGGTGAATCACAGTCTGTGAAAAACGTTACGGTAGTATACTGTAAAAATAAAATATACATAGTGAATACTCTATTATTACAGTCTAATATCTTGCCAGTTCTAAAGAGAGAAAGGAAGAGAGAAAATGACAAAGACAGATAAATAGAGAGAAAGGTAAATAAATAAAGTTTTGTTGTCTATTAAATTAATAATATGAGAGTTAAATAACTTAAAATGTCGCAATTAAGGCACTTGTTTACCTAATTGGTAGGCTTCCCATATGGTTATCATTTCATCCTTTTCATATTTTGCTAGCAACACCTATAAGAAACATAAAAATGAAAATGAAAATTAAAATGAAAAAAAAAATATATATATATATATATATATACTATATACTGTATATACAGCGTGGGTAAAAAAAAGTGACCCCTTAGAGGTAAACTGTCATATTAAAAAAAGTAAGGGGACTAGAGCTCCCAAACTTCATAGATGCTTACCTTAGCATGTTGTTCGTCTTAATTAAGAAGTTGCTTGCTGTGTTCCCGTTCCTGCTCAACGCAGGCCTCCAAACATGGACGCCACCGATCAATACACCTGTTTACATATCGTTGAGACACCTTCTCCCAGCCGAGCAGAATTCTTTCGCGTAGTTCATCTATGTCTCTTATATTGGTACCAGGAATGTAAACTTTGGACCTCAGGGCTTCCCAAACACCATAATCTAGTGGTGAAAGACCGGGGCTACTAGCTGGCCACATATTGGGTTCGATAAAATCTGGTGTTTCGTTCTCATGGAATGTGACAGTTTGGCGTGCTCTGTGAATAGGGGCTCCATCTTGTTGGAAAGTATATCTTTTACTGTATGTAACTGATATTCGACGAATTAGTCACATTCCAAACTGTCACACGCCAAACTGTCACATTTTTTGAGAACGAAACACCGGATTTTATCGAACCCAATATGTGGCCGGCTAGTAGCCCCGATCTTTCACCACTAGATTATGGTGTTTGGGAAGCCCTGAAATCCAACGTTTACATCCCTGGTATCAATATAAGAGATATAAATGAACTACGCGAAAGAATTCTGCTCGGCTGGGAGAAGGTGTCTCAACGATATGTAAACAGGTGTATTGATCGGTGGCGTCCATGTTTGGAGGCCTGCGTTGAGCAGGAACGGGGACACATCGAGCAACTTCTCAATTAAGACGAACAACATGTTAAGGTAAGCATCTATGAAGTTTGGGAGCTCTAGTCCCCTTACTTTTTTTAATATGACAGTTTACCTTTAAGTGGTCACTTTTTTTACCCACCCTGTATATATTAATAATAATAATAATAATGATAATAATATATATATTAATAATAATAATAATAATAATAATAATGTGTGTGTGTGTGTGTGTGTGTGTGTGTGTGTGTGTGTGTGTGTGTGTATATATATACTAATAATAATTAATAATAACATTTCAGTTTCAATTTTTAATCTTTATTTGTAAAATGTAAATATTACATTATTACAGTTAATACAACATTACAGTCATATTTAACAGAATATACAATTCCCAACTGGACTCTTGATATTTATTTTTCCTGTTTAATTTGGCCCTTAATAATTCACTAGGCAACAAATTTCAACTTTTTTTTTGTTACAGACACGTGAACTACTGATTCCTACTAAAGCGCTGATGCTGATTTCAGATCTGATATCAAAATTTCTCTATCACGTCCAGATTTTGTGTAACCGAAAACCCCTATTTTTCATTTTTTTTCTCACCCGCTTCTATTACGAAAGCCGTCTAAGCTACTTTTCCGTGCCACGTTTTATGTTAAGCATACTTAAATAATTAGTGAACAGGGATGTCTTTCCTCCTTTATTCTGGCTTAAGACAGACAGCGGAATTCCGCTGGCGGAGTTACCACCCCTGCGCCCAACCATCCACCCAAAGCGCGTTAGTATTTTGTTGTTACTACTGAAAGGCAAATTCCTGTTCTTAAGTGAAACTTTGGTGTGTCCTCTTCCTTTGTCGCTTGTAGGATGACGAGCTCTCCTTCTGCAGGAACCAACAATAATCTCCCATCATATTTGGGTTGAAATTACCTTGGTATCTGTTTTCCATAACTGAGATCTGTTGGTGGAAGCGCTCACCATGCTCGTCACTTACAGCCCCAAGGTTGGCCGGGAAGAAGTCAAGATGAGAATGTAAAAAATGAATTTTCAAAGACATTCTGCATCCCATTATTTCATAAGATTTAAGCATGTTTTCTACGAGTTTACGGTGGTTTTCAGCTTTGTGGTTTCCAAGAAAATTTTTGACAACTTCAACGAAAGATGTCCATGCTCCTAGTTCATTCTCATTTAGGTTAGATGGAAACAATGAGTCGTGGATGACACTGCGGATCTGTGGTCCAGTGAAAACTCCAGCTTCTAGCTTAGCATCTGTCAATATTCCTTTGAATTTATCCTTTAAATATTGGAAACCACTACCTTGATGATCCATACCCTTCACGAAATTTTTCATAAGGCCAAGTTTAATGTGAAGTGGTGGAAGATGTACTTTCTGAGGGTCAATAAGTGCTGGGTGTTTCACATTGTATTTACCAACAACATGTTCAGTTCTAGATGGCCAATCATGTTTTTTGTAGTGGTTCTTGTCATCTCTGCTGTTCCATAGACACAAAAAGCACATATGCTTTGTGTAGCCCAACTGTAACCCAAGAAGTAATGATACAACTTTAAGGTCGCCACAAATATTCCATGTGTGGTCCTTATATTTGATGAGTCTTAGCAGCAGTTTCATCGATTCATAAGTCTCATTAAGGCCAGTGGCAGGTGCTACAGGTATTGAAGGTTTTTCATTGCCGTTGTGCAGTAATACAGCTTTAAGGCTAGCTTTACTAGAGTCAATGAACAGTCTCCATTCTTTTGGATCATAGCGACAGCCAATCCCTTGCATCAGACCACTGATATCGTGGCAGAAACAAACGTTTTCTTCCTGTAAGTAAAATGATGAAAACTGCAAATGGCGATGGCGGAAATGGGAAACTTTGGTGTTTGGTTGGAGAAGATTAAATTCTTGAAGTCTTGAACCAAGCAACTCTGCCTTTTCTTTTGGTAATTCCAAATCGCGCACTAAGTCATTTAACTCCGCTTGACTTAACAAATGTGGGGAAATATTTGCATCTGGAACATATATGCCATCTTTCCCTGTTTCTATATCACTAACAGAATCTTCAGATGAACTGCTGTCTGTTATCGTTGCTGGTGGAACTGGTGGTGGATTTGTTTCATCATGTGGTACTGGTTTCATTGCTGATTCGCAGTTTGGGTACGTGATCTTTGATTTGTTTTTCTTTGTGAAACCAGCAATCTTTGTCAAACAAAAATAACAATCATTGAAGTGATTTTTCGGCTCACGCCAAACCATGGGGACTGAGAACGGCATAGCTTTTCTTTTACCATTCATCCAAGCTATTAACATTGCATTGCACTGTGCACAGCAAATATGTGGTGCCCAGTCCCTCTGTTAGTCTCCTAACTTACAGTCAAAATAACACTTGTAGGCAAGTTTAATCTTTGTTGTTATGTTTCTACGTTGTGGCTTAGGTGTATATTGTCCACAGACAAAGCAGAAGTTGTCTGGGTGATTTACACAAGCACGTCTATTTGATGCCATTTTGAATTACCATACAATATCTGAAAAAACGTAGAAAGTAATTATTACGATGTGCAAAATAAAAAGAAATACACACCGTAGTACAAAACAAATGCTATAAAAACACACAAGTCACCACAACCTGTCACTTGCTCATCAGCAGAGAGCTTCAACAACCGTTCTGCTTGACTGTCACGTAGCGACTGACCGTTGGGCCGTTGCCCGTTACTATGCTCTTGACTCAGTGTTGCCAACTCGGGATAAATTTATTTATCAAAATTGTTCGAATTTGTATATAGTTGGCAAAAAAAAATTGCTTTAACCTTGAAAAGCAAGTTTCATATTACTGGCATTAAGCCGATTAAAACCAAAATCTGGACGTGGTAGAAAATTTTACTAAAAGTGATTTGCATTTTACACAAAATCTAGACGTGATAGAAAAAATCTAATTATAGATTTGAAATCAGCATACCGAAATTAGCTAAGACCACCTATTTGGTCTTCTGTAACAAAATCTTTGTTGCCTAGTGATAATCTTTAGGCTTTACTGTGCTCTCAGATTAATTATAAAATAAAACAAACATATAATTAGTCTTGATTTGTAATATATATATATATATATAATATATATATTATATGATAATTAAAATTATAAAATTAAACAAACAATTTAAAGGTCGTTACAATTATGTAATATATGAATATTATGGGATGAATTTCACAATTAAAAACGTGAAATAAATAAATGATGCACACCCACAAGGAAAAATGAAAAACGATTTCAAGTACTTTCGTGCATTCAACAGTACACCTCATCAGCTCATCAGGGAATGAAGAGAGAAAGCTAGAAGCCAAAATATATATCTACGTACAGCGTCAACAAAATACGAGGGATTAGCAAAATATGAACAAGTACTAATTAAAGGAAAAAGGTATTTTAACAAGATGGGGTCTATTTTATGCGTTCCCCAAACGTTATTGAAATTATTTATAAAATTGATGAATGCACATTCCAGAATGTTCCTTTCAGTTAGGTTTTTATATTTAACAAGAATTATAGAATTCTCCCAGTTAATACTATTATTATATATTATCTATACTTATGGTTTAAACAATGTATTAGAATTATTTGCTGTTCTACACGCATATTTATGCTGTTTTACTTTGACGTCTAACGTTCACTCAATTTGACCAATGTAAACTGAGTCACATTGTTTACATCCAATCGAGTAGGCGGAGTCCGCTGCATTATCTGGGCTGTTCTTTATTAGGCGAGATTTAACAGTATTTTTATACTTAAAGACTACGTTAATTCCAAGTGCTTTAAGTAAGGTCCGAAGATGTTTAAAATTGACATGGTAAGCTTAGGCTAAGGCAATTTTTTATGATCAAATTCCTTTTGAATTACACGATTATAATACTTATTTTTAGCTTTGTTTAAACAGTTTTCTAGAAATGGAATAGGATAACGTAACTTAATACCAGTGTTCATAATATTGCATAACACAGAATCTAAAAATTTAGGACTAGCAACCCTAAATATTCTGAGAAACATAGAAGAAAAAATTTTTCTTTAAGTTTCTCAAGGCACTAAGCATCGTTGTTAGGCCTGACTTTTGCGATTTTAGATTTAGGACTAACAAGTCTTAACGCTCTGAGAAACATAGAAGAAAAAAATAATTCTTCTAGTAAAAATATTGGTTTTATTAATGAGATGTTTTCTTTTAAAAAATAATGGTATTCCTGTGCATTAAATAGCTGTTGAATCATGTCAAATCCGCACCTGATTCAAATGAGGAAAATATGAGTAAGATGCAACCTCTTCCATGTTTTCTTCCGCCACCAGTAAAAGTGAAACGTCCCACAGATTTCTATCTAACAGAATCTTCATTTAAATAAATAAAAAAAATTAGTTATTTGTTTATAAATGGTTACTGTCATCATAAACAATTAAATATTCTGTCACAGGATAACATAAAGCAAGTTTACCCTGAATTTTTAACTGTTCACTTTTACCTTAGAAATAAGGTCTGCATCTTCTATAGTACGGAAGGAAGAAATTAAGTAAAATGGCCTCTCAAAATCGCTCAGACGATGAAATGATGTTGAATTGTAGTAAAAATCTAACTCTCCTTCAGCTTTTGGTGTCATTTTCTCTAGAGGTAGAGCGGAAAATATGAGACGCGTCTTCTTCACGACGTGCGGGAGTACATTTTCAACCACCTATTCCACGCTAAGTCTGAAAGAGTTGAAAATTACTAATACTTATTTCATTTCAAATATTACTTGTCTAACATCCATCTAACATACATCTTTTTCGAATGTGGTAAAAACATCAGTTTCCTTAGTTTGGGAATTTATTTATCGAAATAATGAAAAAAGGATTTTTTTTTCTGTGTGGAATTAATTAAAAACCTTTATTATGTTCAATGTATTGTGAACCAAAGTTCAACTATACGTTTATACAATATATATATTTATGTTCAAATAACAGATACGAATCAATATCTCAGACTGTTTTGCATGAAATGAAGGGCTCACGCGATCAACAAAGGATGGTTCATTTGAATGAACATCGTCTAGAGTCCAGGGGTTCCCAAACTTCTGAGCTTGTCGACCCCTTGATGAGCTTATAAAGATATAATCGACCCCTTACCCAAATTCCCAATATTTAAAATAATTTTAAATGAAATGAAGTCAAGAAACATCAAAATATAATCAATATTTATTAATCATTATAGTTATATAATTACCATTATTAGTAAGTAAGTGAAAATTATTAAGGGCAAAAATTCCTTTACAATTAAATCTTCTCTAATGAGATGGATGGGCATTAACAGGGGCATGAACATTAGGCTGTAGGTTCGAGAGTTTGAGCCTTAAGTCACCGCGCTCATCGATGTTGAACCTAGAACTTAAACCTAGAACCCAAGAACTTTATCGACCCATAGATCTTTATCGACCCCCCGCACAGTCCCATCGACCCCAGGGGGTCGATATTGATCACTTTGGGAACCTCTGGTCTAGACTCTAGACTGAGAATATCCGTGAATCGATATTTTAATGTTATTCTATGCTATTTTTTCTTTATGTTATGTTATGTTATCATAAATTAAATTGACACTACAATTTTACCATCAGATAAAAGAGATTTATATATATATTTTTTTATTATTATTATATAGTGTCAGAGTAAGAATTATAAGAAAAGAACCAAAAAAGGAAGGCCTTTAACGACCTCCCTTTTTTGTATGACTTCACTTGAGACATACGTGCATGCATATGTTATAATGTTATAATGTTTCAGACCAACAAAGACCCTAGGATCCACTCATGGCTGGTCTACCTAACTGTGTTCGTAATTGTGTATTGTGCATGTCCTCCGTGGTGGCGGAGGGGACCTACAATTTTACGTGGGTTCCGAACCACATATATGGGGGTGTCGTTCGTTAATATAAGTTAACAGTGTTTAGCATTTGCAATAAAATTCTACAACAACGAAATGAGGTCAACAAAATATGCCAGCTAATTAAATCAGTTCCTACATTTTAACCATAAATTTATTGCTCCAAACAAAAAGGTTGTTGTTTTGTTGTTTTGAAGAAATGATTATTTCTCTGTACACCCGTTTTAGATAGAATGTGTTAACCTTTTTACTAATTTGGTAATATAAATTATTAATAAATACTCCCCTTTATAAGAAAGAGAGAGCAAAAATCAAGGTTTCCGAGGCTCACGATGCTATTTTCTTATATATATATATATATATATATATATATTATATATATATGTATGTGTTGTGTGTGTGTGTGTGTGTGTGTGTGTATATATGGGATGAATTTCACAATTAGACACGTGAAATGAATGAATGATGCAAACCCACAAGGAAAAAGAAAAATGATTCCAAGGCCTTTCGTGTATTCAGAAGTACACCTCGTCAGGGAATGACGTCATTCCCTGACGAGGTGTACTTCCGAATACACGAAAGGCCTTGGAATCATTTTTCTTTTTCCTCGTGGGTTTGTATTATATATATATATATATATATATATATATATATATATATATATATATATATATCGAGAGAGAGAGAGAGATATCACTGTGTATATACTGTAATTTAGGTTTTTCGCTTATATATTTCATATAGGCTAGAAAAATTATTTCAAAACATGTTAATTTTTAATTAAAAAGTTAAAAAAATTTAAAGGTTTTTAAGTAAAGTTCTTTCACTGAAACTACAAAAGGCAGTTCTACACCAGTCAACGAAATCTTGACTGACGTAATTAAAATAAGCAAAAACTTACTTTCTACGTCCTTTGTGAAAACGAGTAATGGAAGTTCTTTGCGAAGAACAAAATCTGTCAGGAAATGTTTCCAAGACGCGAAACTCCCAATCGAATTTTGAGAAGAAATTGTTAACAATGACGTCATTATCAGAAGACTGATAGAGAGATTTATCATCACTGAAATTGCACCTAAGCTAAAAAGAATTATGATTATTATTAAAATTAACATTTTAATCATACTAATACCTAAAGAAAATAAAATTTAAAAGCAGTGGACGAACCAAATCTGAAAAATGGTGCACTGAAGATGATATGGTCAAGATGGTTGACAGAATTCATTTTCTAAAATTTGAATGCGTCACATATACTAATTTAGACTCCACTCAGTTCTTTAATCCCTCAACAGATGACGCTGTGGAACCAGAATATTTTCTTTTAGTTAGCTGTGGTTTCCTAAATACATGTTGATATGACTTATGACTTATTCAGGTATTACTGAACTGTTTTTGCATATCATACTATTTGTATTTTAAATTTTTTACATTCACCACAATCGTACGTACTAACACTCTTTCTCTCTCAACATAAAAGAACTTTACTTTCATTTACATTCACTATCAATATTCTCCTTCACAATTATCAACATTTTCCTTCACAAATATCAGCAAACTCGTCACTGTTCTCTTTATTTTATTCTCTGATTCACTCACAAGTACCACGTCATCAATCTACGTTAGATGCAATAGCCACTACTTATTCTCTTCAAAATTCAGGTTTACTCCACTCCTTAACATTCTTGATTTCATTTCACTCATCAACATCACACAATCCTGTCCAATATTAATACTGGACTTGTCACGCAACTCACCCTTAACTCTTACACAAACACTACTACCCATATAAAAACTTTTCACTGCATTTAACAATCGCTGATACCATGTATTATAAGTACTGACCACAAGGCAAATCTATTCACTGTGTCATACACTTTCCTCAAATCCATAAATGCCACATATATATATATATGTCTTAGTGCAGACACTTGATTAGCACATCTTCTACCTTCCCGAAAGCCGCTTTGTTCATCTCTAACCAAAGGATGTAATGTAATGTAAGGATCTGTAATCTCTTACTTTATCAACACTTCCGTATATGCTTTTTCAGATATACCTGAAAGGCTTACACCCCTATAATTCTTATATTCGCTACTTTCACCTTTATATTTGTACAGTAGTACTTCACTGAAGTCCATAACAAATAAACATTTTCTCCTCAAATAAACCTACTCCCAAATATAATAATAATAATAATAATAATAATTATTATTATTATTAGTAGTATTTTTATTATCATTATTATTATTATTATTATTATTTTTATTGCCCTTAGAAAAATAAATGTTTCTTGTTTGTCTTTCATGGGGCGCACTGAGTATATAAGGTAATTAAGGTATAACTACCGCATCGCCAAAGGTAATTAATTATTCACCGTTAAACAAGTTTTTTAATATGAAGTGCTGCTAGTTTACAGGCCATCACTGTGGACATAATTTATATAAAGTTGTCCATTGCACAAACATCTCTTTGTTTCGTCCTTTCACTTATTCATAAAAAATTGGAGCAGTTCGAAAAATGAGCTCGTTTCTCTGTGGAAGGATGTAAAACGGGCTTTCGTGGCTGTATGAACACACAAGAAGGTGCCGCAAGACCTCAAAAAAACGTTAATTATATATATATATATATATATATATATATATATATATATATATATATGCAGTAAAATCACAGAAAAACACGTGATCTTTTTAATAAGCAAATAACCATAGGGAAAAGGAAAAGTAAACACGAAATCCGAGCGCTTTCGTGATATATTCACATCTTCACATATCCACATATTCACATCTTCTTGTCCCTGAAGATATGAATATATCACGAAAGCCGAAAGCGCTCGGATTTCGTGTTTACTTTTCCTTTTCCCTGTGGTTGTTTGCTTATATATATATATATATTATATTATATATATATAATGTAATGATAGGGTTGTTAAGTCTCCTTCGCAACATCTAAGGTCCCATGACGGAGGGAACCTACGGCTTTGCGTAAGATCCGAACCACTGGATATACAGGGTGGGCCGTAAGTTTCCATACATAGGAAAAATTAAACGTTTGTTTTTATGTTTCAGATACCCTAAGAATATGCGTTTGACGTAAGATCTTGTTTACTGATGAAGCAAATTTTTACGTCAATGGAGAGGTTAATCGGCAAAACATACGTTATTGGAGTAATGCTAACCCTAACTGGCTGAGTCCGACGAAGATGCAAGGTGCCGGTAAAGTGATGGTGTGGGCCGGGATATGGGGTGACAGAATTATTGGACCAATTTTTTTTGTCAGTGGAAATCTTAATGCCGAAAGGTATCTTAACATGTTGCAAGAAGAGATTTTCCCATCCCTGCTAAACGAGGAAGGTAACTTCCCAGTTTACTTCCAGCAAGATGGAGCTCCACCTCATTATGGTCTTCACGTGCGTCGGTATTTGGATCAGCAGCAGCAGTTTCCGGATGCTTGGATTGGTCGGCGTGGTCCTGTGGAGTGGCCTCCCAGATCCCCAGATCTCACCCCCCTTGATTTCTATCTTTGGGGGCACTTGAAGGCCATGCATGGTGTATCAGGAAAAGATACGAGACATAAATCATCTAAAGGAACGTATCACCAACGCCATTACAAGCATAACGTCAACTGTGCTAATGCGTGTTCATCAACAGTGGGGAACACGTATTGAAATGTGTTTTCAAAACAATGGCAACCATGCAGTGGTTCCCAACCGGTTTTGGCTTATGGCCCCCTTAGGAACCTTATTTTTTCCTGTGGCCCCCATAAGCATTATTTTCAGTAGGTAATATGCAGATTAACTCTATTTTACAAAATAACATTTTCCTGTGGCCCCCTTCAAATGTGTCATGGCCCCCAGGGAGCCATATGGCCCCCGGTTGGGAAACACTGAAATTTATTGTAGAGCATATTATATAAATAAAAATGGTTGTCCATAACAAAATGTTTATTTTTCCTATGTATGGAAACTTACGGCCCACCCTGTATATATATAATAAAATACGGTTGTATCCTCATAATAAAATTAATTATATGATCCGAGGCCAAAAACTATAGGCCAGTGTTACTTACATCTCATCTCACCAAAATATTTGAAAGAATAATTAGAGAAAAAATTTATGACTTTTTGGAAACTCGGGGAAAAATTTAAATGATAATCAACATGGATTCCGGTCAGGAAGATCATGTCTATCACAGTAATGGAACACAATAACAACATTATTGATGCACTTGAAAGTAAAGAAAACTATGCTGTAATATACACAGACTTTGCCAGGGCGTTTGACTAGTGTGACTATATAGAATTATCGTACATAAACTGAAATATATAGGAATAACAGGAAAAGTAGGAAAATGGATATATAATTTCCTTAGTGAGCGGCAGCAAGTCGTTACAGTTCAAGGAATATCTTCATCAGAGTCATAGGTCCTTAGCTCAGTACCACAAGGAACAATATTAGCTCCATTACTTTTCATAATCATACTAACTGATATAGATGAGGAAGTTACCAGTGACAGCACAGTAACATCCTTTGCGGATGACACAAAAATGAGTCGAAAAATAAGAAACCAACAGGACATAGGATCTCTACAAACAGACATGAACAGAATCTACAATTGGTCTGAAGGCTATAATATGAAATTTAACACTGAAAATTTTCGACTATTAAGTTACGGAAGAAGGGAGGACCTAAAATCCATATAATACTACACCCAAAAGGGAGAGGAAATTCAGAGAAATTCTAAAGCAAAAATTTGAAACAAAAATAAGATAGCAGTTAACAGGACAAAAAGAATAACTGGACAGATACTGAGAACCTTTAAAAGAAGGGATAGAAATATAATTATTCCTCGATTGAAAACATTGATCATACCCACGTTGGAATACTGCTCGGTCTTAACATCTCCATATAAGAAAGAAGACATTACTCAACTAGAAGAGATTCGGAGAAGCTTTACATCCAAGATCAATGGATGCAAAGAACTAAATTACTGGCAAAGGTTACGTGAATTAAATTTATATTCACTGGAAAGAAATGAGAGGTGCATCATTATTTACACTTGGAAAATAATGAAGGAACTAGCTCCTACTCTTACTAAGAACCCTGTAACCACTCAAACAAAGTGGAAAGTAGAAAAGGAAGAATGTGTCGTGTTCCCAAATTAAACGTTAGACAGAGAACATCTTCAACCCTGAAGGAAAATAGTTTTGTTGTGAGAAGACCAAGACTGTTCAACTCGCTACACTACTCGCGTTCTTTAGTTCCTTGGGCAGCTGCCCAAGGAACTAAGGAACGCGAGTAGTGTAGCGAATTTCAGAGGAGCCAGGATTACCTGGCTATGTGAAGTGGAGAGGTCAAGAAACCAAAGCTTTACTTTACTGACCTCTGTGAGCAGGGCCGCATTTAGGGGGTGGCGCACCGGGAAAATGTTCAAGGTCCCGCGCCCGATGGGCCCCGCAAATTTCAATTGAAAAAAATTAAACGTCACGTATTTGCCATCTGCGACGAGTTTTACTTTTTCCGGCAGGCGGCATGGCATCAGGCATTCTAATATCCGCTTTGATGTTGTTTAATTTGTTGTTCTTGTTAGTGTTACTTATTTCTAATGTTGTTACTAACTTACTTCTTGTTGTTTCTGTTGCAGATTCATGATTTATGTTCTTATTGTTGGCATTGTAATACGTACAACATGGAAACGAGCCGTGACCGGGATCGAAGGAGGAAATATAAACCCGGTAGTGAAAAGCCTAAGGATAAGAAGCGCAGAGAAGAGTTTCTTGCGACGGTGCCGAAACTGACTAATTGGATTAAATCATCAGCAACTAAGTCAGCCCCTTCAGCAGGCCCACCAGTTGCTTCCGCTACTTCAGCAGCTGCGTTTTCAGAAGACGCGTCTACGTCAGTGCGTTCAGCAAGCCCAGCAGCTGCCCCCACTACTTCAGCAGCTGCATTTTCAGGAGACTCGTCTACGTCAGCCCCTTCAGCAGGCCCACCAGTTGCCTCCGCTACATCAGCAGCTGCGTCTTCAGAAGACCCGTCTACGTCAGTGCGTTCAGCAGGCCCACCAGCTTCAGGCCATGCAATTAATTCCATTGGTTTGTGGCCACAAGTGCTGACCGATGACTTTAGAGAGTTCTGGATAGAGCGGGGAACATCAGAGTGCCGAAATTATGACAGCACTTCAGTAACACTTCAACTACTGAAAGTGGTACAACACGCCGATGTACGAAGACATTATTTGTTAAGAAACAGCCTGACGAATGAGAGGATTGAGGTGTCATGGCTGTGCTATTCTGAGTCCACAGGCTGTGTTTACTGTTTTGTCTGTAAATTAATGTCGAGGGCGGACAGCAAGTTCACAATCAGGTTCAACGACTGGAAGCATGATAGACAATCGGTCGAAGCACACGGAAAATGTGAACAACATATGGAGTCGATGAGATATTTGTTGGTTAGAAAGTCTGTCTCCGGCCGTGTTGATTCGAAACTGGTGAACCAGTTTGAAAAGGAGTGCAACTACTGGCAGGACGTTTTGCGGTGCTGTGTCGACGTTATCAAGTATATCACGTCACGAGGACTAGCAATTCGTGGACACGACTCCCGTTTCGGTTCACCAAACAACGGCAACTATTACGGAATTTTGGAACTTTTAAGTAAGTATGACAGTTTTCTAGCTGCGCATATAAGCGAGCATGCCAACAAAGGTAGCGGACACACCTCGTATCTCTCTCATTTCATTTGCGAGGAACTCATACTGTTGATGGCCGATAAAGTACTTCAGACGATTATCCGAGAAATCCAGTAGTCAAAATACTACTCTCTATCCGTCGACTCTACGCTTGATGTTTCCCACACCAATCAACTGTGCTTCACCGTCCGATATGTGGTTGAGTCTGGGTCCGTCGAGCGATTTCTACAGTTCATACCTATGAACACACATACAGGGAAAGAAATCGCCGACGTGGTCCTCAACTTTCTGGAGACGCATGGCATTCGAATTGGAGACTGCAGAGGACAGTCTTATGATAACGCAAGCAATATGGCAGGGAAATACAACGGCGTAAAGAGCCACATCAAGTCAAAATCTCCGTATGCTGAGTTTGTGCCATGCATGTGCCACTCATTAAATCTTGTGGGTAAATCAGCAGTGGACAGTTGCACAGCAGCCGTTGAATTGTTTATGCTATTCAGAATGTCTACACGTTTCTCGTCTCCTCGACATACCGATGGCGTCGACATGTAGAGGTTCTCGATAGCTATCGAGAACCTCTACATGTCGACGGGAACTACTATAGTAGTTCCCGTAGTGAGAAACTAAAGGTCGACAAAGGTTTCACCGATACCCGCTGGTCAGCCAGATCAGATGCCGTCCAATCTTTAATCGAAGGCTACGCTGAGAATATCGTGTACTGGATGAGCTAGCAGCAGATACCAGCCAAACTGCGGAAGCCAGGATCGAAGTCAGGGGATTGTCTAACAGTTTCAACAACTCGAAACAGCCCATTTTATTGGTTTTATGGAACACTATTCTCGAGCAATTTCAAAAAACGAATGCATCTCTGCAAAAACAAGGAATGTCATTAGACTCAGCCACCAGTGTTGCCACTTTCTTTCAAGAGTAGTAATCTAGAAATGAAGCAAATTAAATCTAAAATAATCTAGGTTTTGCAAACAATAATCCAAAAATATATCTAGGTAAAAAATTAAGAAAATTAAATAGTAATTTATGGCAATTACCTTGTTTATTCAAAAATGTAGACAAATGTCTTCCTCAGTGATGTCTATCTCACAAGATGCAGTGGAAGAACTTGGCTGGGATGATGAAGTTGAAGGTTCAAGTTGAGATGAAGCTTCACATGCCAAATGGCTCTGATATGATTTAGCAGTTCCAATTTCTTTTAAAACTTCATCAGGAAGTTGATAAGTTGAACAGCATTTTCCTACCCTGATCAGTCCAAATTTTATTGTTAGGATAGCATTAAGCAGGTCAAGTTTCATTTTATTTCTAAATTTAGATTTTATATAATTCGTAGCACTGAACACTCTTTCTACGTCAGCATTTGAATGGGGTAGTATTAGGGCAGACATGGCACATTCAAAAAGTTTACAAAATGGATTGTTTCCCGAGGCATCTTTAAATTGTTTCACTTCACTCCAAAAAGACTGAGCACAAGTTCACAACATGTTCGTTACAAACTTACAAGCAGTGTTGCCAACTTTATGTTGAAGAAAGTATATAGAAATATTCCGTTTACTTCGGGTGACGCATCTTCATAATGCAAAAAAATTATTTTATATAACATTTTATTAAATTATATGACAATTAAGCAAAATAATCTACAAATATCTAAATCCAAAGAAAAACAATCTAGATTTATATCCATCATCTAAATGGTTAAATCTTACATCTAGGCGAAGCAAAACAATCTAGATCTAGATGAAAAAAATCTAGAGTGGCAACACTGTCAGCCACCCTCTTGCTGAAATCACTACTGCAATTTGTTGAAGATCTCAGATCAAGATTTGACGAATTCGAGGACCAGGGCATCGGAAAGTGTGGTCATCGAGTATACAAGGAATCGACTCAACGCACAAAGAAGAGAAAGCGCCATCATGACGAAATCGGAACTGCCGAAGATACGAACCTGACACCAAGAGATTCACTTCGGACCACTGCATTTCTACCGATAATTAATTGATAAACTGTGTACCACTCTGAACACTCGTCTAGAAGCGTACGCTGTCCTGCGGAAAAGATTTGAATTTTTGTATTTCCTTCTAGTCCTGGACATCGACAGTCTTCGACGGTCAGCTGAACATCTAGTAGAATGCTATCCGGCTGATCTGGAGAAAGAGCTGCAACAAAAGTTGTGCAGTTCGCTGCCATAATGAAACTCACCGAAAGTGAAACAGAATCCACATGGAAATAGCAATGAGAATATACCTGTGTATGTTTGTCACGAACTGTTCTGGCGAACGTTCATTCTCGAAACTCAAACTGATCAAAAATTACCTTCGCTCCACAATGGGCCAGGAGCGCCTTTCGTCCCTGGCGCTGTTGAGTATAGAGCATGAGGTTTTGCAGTCGGTGAGTTTCGAGGACACAATCACGCAGTTTTCCAAACAAAAAGCCAGGAAGTGTCCTATGTAATATTCATTACAAATCTACACTCTATCTACAGTACAGTAAGCTGTACAGTTTAGCTGTTTATTAAGTGCATTACAACTGTGTAGCCTACTAGTGTAGCTGTATACACTATATGTGTACATAGTTAAGTTATAGTCTTTAATATCACATTAATAAGCCGAATGGCTTCCGCATGTGTGTTTTGTGTGTGTTAAAAAAATATATCTGTTATGTGCATTACAAAATACTGTCATTCATTAACACACACAGTAAAATAATACATCCAATTATGAATACATATCCGAAACAAAACTAACATTTATTTACCTTTTTTTAGTTCTTTCCGTCACAAAAATCACACAAATCCATACATCATGGAGGTTCAACTCAATGACCCTCGGAAGTATTGCATGTACTCTATATTCCATTAAAATAATGAGGTTAGTCATTTATACATAAGCAAATTTTGATTCAACGAAAAATATTTTAAATATTGTTTGAATTCTTTTCCTTTTATTTAAATCTTGGTTAAAAATAAAATCGCTAAAAATGCATAAATATTTACTGAATATTATCATGCAGCACTTCAACAAGTACATATACATACATAGAGAGAGAGAGAGAGAGAGAGAGAGAGAGAGAGAGAGAGAGAGAGAGAGAGAATTTATTTTAACAAAATCTTTGAAGGCCAAGTTCACACTGAAATGGTGTGTACAAAAAATAATACAATATTCGATAACTTATGCGGATAAAAGTATTTGGTTGTTTTTTAAACGTTAGAGACAAATTTTGCATGATGTATTTATGCTCTCTCTCTCTCTCTTTACCGAATTTACTTTTACTTTTGCGTTTTGTGTATAAATACTTTATATGTTCTACATTTTAGCTCCGCCCATCGCATGGATATTTTTTAGATACTGACGGTTCTAAACTATATCCTATAGAAAGAAGGGAACATCACCACAGAAACTATACTATAGGATACATACTGTACATAGTCTAATATAATTACCAAGTCACCTCACAAAGACTATTTTCACTCTTAAACATTCATACTAAAATTGGCTCGTAGCGCCCCCTACCCCCAACATGAAACTTCGAAATTACAAAACGGTGTGAATTTCATTCATGAGGTTTCATCATTTACAATTATGCAGTCAAAGTGGTGTATGGCAGTCTGGAATGGCTGATAATTTCGGATTAGGGCCAGGATTTGTTATGCATTGTGCTTTTTACGGTTGTAATAACATAATCATATACAGATTAGAGGAAACAAGAACACTAACTTTTCAGTACTTTCCGAGAAATAAAAAGTTATGTAGATTATGGCAATCGTAAGCAGTAAAAGTAGCTGTAGGTATGGTAGGTTAAAGCATTTCATTTTAGTATGACACTTCAGGAATGAGATGAGGTGATTTGGTAATTATATTAGATTATACTACATATTCAAACTTTTGTTCATAACAGCGGCTTCTACCGTTGCTTCTTAGCCTACAAATAAATAAATAAGAGACGAGTTTGGTTCAGTATTTTAGTATTTAAAATATTATAATTTCTTTATTTTAATAAAATTTCTATAAAATTGTGCCTATTTCCTATTTTAAAGTAAAAGAATTTAACCCTTTCATTCACTCATGACTTAAGTGAATCACTAAATATTCGGCCATGCTGTATTGTATCTATAATATTCTGACTAATGAATCACACATGGCTATTAAGAGTAGTCTATAGCTAGCATTATTGTAGCGGGCACTTAATTAACACTAGTTTCGGGCCTACTTTGCCATCAGTCACCGTCAGCATCTCACGTAGGCGGTCTGTGCGGTGACTGCACTCAAATAATTTGATACAAAATGGGGAAGGAATTTATTTAGGTACTATTTCTGTGCTATTTTGTTCTTGAATATAGTCAGAAGATGCTTACGTAACAGCAGTTTGGTTTTGTGCTGTATTATTTGAGTCACCGATGATTATGTATAGCTGGTCTAAAAATAGATATTTTTTGTGAAAATACGAAAAGAATTTCGTAAGCAAAATATTTTTATAAGCTATCTTTTAATTAATAGGAATCAGTAAGAAACGTATTTTTTATCACTACCCAGTTTTATTCGTTAGTGAAAGGGTTAAATTTTATTAACTATTTAATAGTTAAATAAGCATAAAATTGCTCCACAACATAATAAAAGTAGAGACCGAGGCCACAATAACTTGTTCGTATTATGTAATAATAATAATAATAATAGTGTTTAGCATTAACCTCCGTCGTAGCAACAAACGTATTATGACGGAAGAAACTTGTAGCTTTATACGAGATCCGTGCCGCTACGTCATCTGAACGCAGAGGACAGTCACCCATCCAACTACCGAACAGATTCATCGTCGCTTAACCTCGCTGATCTAAAAGAAGTGCGATACAGAAACTGAACCTAACTGAGAATGATTACTTCTGATACAACCTTCTCCCCATCAGGATAAGCGTGTTTTGCTACTGAGAATTTATACTTTGTGCGATACGCATCTTAAGTTTGTGGGACTCAGTTTCGGGGGGGGGGGCCAACTGTAACGTGTGATTCAGTTGTTATTAAGAAGAGATTGTTACATTCATGGAAAACCTCCTTCAACAGATATAAGCATTGTCACACTCCTAAACAACTTAATTTCAAACGAGCCTCGAAAATTTTCAGATGTGCTTGACCGAAACGTCAGCATAAGAATAAATATAAAGCAATAAACCATTAAAGAAAATAAAAGAAACTTACCTAATTTATTATTATAATTATTATTTCAACTTCAAATATTACACGTTTATGAGGCGTCACTTTCGTGATCTAGTTCCAAATCTCTCCTTCAATTTCTTATGCCAGAATACTTTCAATACATTCCTTCCACTCACACGTCGCAAACAACATTATTCTGAATCCAATTTGAGATACCGAATTCACCACTTTTGATGAACTTTCTTCTTATGCATCATTTATTAAGAGTAATTTCATCAACGATGATATATGATGCATGATGAATAAGCGCTATACAAACGGTGTTATGAGTTGTTTTCAGAAAAAAGAAAATTCTCCGAGAGTTATCATTAGTATTGCATGGATTTTTGTCCTCTTACAAAAACCTCATCCATAATGGATTCGTCAATAAACGTCATATCAGGGTTTGTGAATTATACAAAGCGCTTTTGGAAGCTCTATTTTACTAAGCGTACAACTTATATGGAGGAGAGATTATTTTTCTTAGAAGGGTTAAACGATATAAATCTTCAGGGTCTTTTTCAGATAATTGCATAATAATTTATTTATACTGTATATTTTTCTATCCTTTTCTCTCAAATGTTGTAAGTGTTGTAAGCTATATAACCTATTAGTTGTACTTTAAAATGCTCACATATAAAACTCTTAAAACGAATTCATATATTTATTAAAAACATTGATATTGTCATTTATTATAACTTCGGTTAACCTTGGTTTTGCTTCCAACCGAACTTTTCATTCTGTCGAAGGTCAAGCTTATATATAATGGCCAATTTTTAATAATAATAATAATAATAATAATAATAATAATAATAATGATTGCTTGATGTTACCAGTCACCAAATCTTTTCAGATCAAATAATGTTATTAATTAGGAAATTAATAGAGTGAATTTTCTTCCTTTATTAAACAAAATAAATAATATATAAGTGAGACAAATAAACGTTGCAGTTGTTTGAATGCAAGTTGAACTGAAATGTTATAAATGTGCACTTGAATAATGATATGACTATTATATTAACACGCCAGGAAATTATAGTCTTTATATAAAGTTACGTGAATAACACCAGGCTAATGGGGCCTGAATAAATGTTTAAAGTGACATTAACGTTTGCTCTCTTCCTCAAGAATAAGAAGCAATAGGGTCGTATAAATTACATATTGAAAATATAGGGACGCCCGCTATACCATAAGTACATTAAAATATCCAAATAGCATTAACAATCTAAAGAACATACTATCAGGTAATTTAAAAAAATTATAAAAAATGCCCTTCCTGCAATATTATTCTTAAATAAGAGTTAGTGAAGAGTACAAAATAGAATCCCTTGTAAGATCATAATTAGAAAACGAGATACACGCAATTTATGCTTGAGAATACATGGAATCGAATGCTCCTTTACACTGTCAGCTATATATGCACACATACTACTATACAACGCTGCAGAATTTATTATCATTAATATTAACGATCTGTTTAGTGTGGTCTTTCGGTGCAGTGAAACTACAGTATTTTCTTAACTTTTTGTCATTATTATCGAATTACGTTTTCATTGTATTCTTTCCGTACTCATCCACATTCTTTTCGAGTTGATGAGGACATTTCTTTCTGTAGAAAGTGTTTCAATAGCTACAGACTCTAAGAAAAACTCTAAGATCCACCCTAGCTTGAGGAAGCGAAATTTAGTGAGAGGAAAAGGTAGAAAAGGAAAGTTCTCGTATACCGGAATAGAAAGGGAATGTAAGTATGATAGTGTATTTATTATTATTATTATTATTATTATTATTATTATTATTATTATTAAATGTCGCATATTTTGTTCCTTTGTGTTACTCAGGTATTTTTTTCAATGTGCCTTCTATTTTATTTTGATTTTTAATGTCTAATTTTTAATTTTTTAATTTCATAATTTCATAATTTCTTTTTAACTTTTAATCTCTTACTTCAGTATATAGATTTATGTAATTACTACTGGAAATTCTAACGAGAAATATTTGAGGAGAGGTTTGAGACCTTTAACCAACTGCCGTCCAAAATGATAGTATTTCTCTCCCTCAGTCTGCCCGCTTCCTCCATTGCAGCCTTTCCCCTCTGCCTCCATTATAGCCTTTCCCCTCTTCCTCCATTACAGCCTTTCCCCTCTGCTTTTATTGCAGCCTTTCCCTCTTGAAATCTCTGAAGAATATAATTTATAAATTGGAAAGAGAAAGAATAAATGAGGAATCTGTTATGTACTGAATGTACCGTCGTCAATACAATCCCTCGAAAACTTTTTGTAAATATCATGAAAAATACAATGAGTGTCAACTCAAATACTATAATCGTAATGGTACGATTTACGAGTGAAAATACTACAAACGAACATACAGTGTTAATAGACCTTGCATAAGTACCAATACACTTACTATATATTAAAGTACCAATACACTTACTGTATATTAAAGTACCAATATACTTACTGTATATTAGGAACAACATCTCATTTGAATTTTAGAAGACATTCGTCTCAGTGACTCGTCTTTTTAATTAAAATTATCCGACGATTGACTACTCCCCTCTGAATATTTACTCAGGCGAATCATGATCATCATACTTGTTTCTTTATTTTATATAAGTTTAATGTTCTGCAATGGGTGTAATGGGTGTAAGGGTGTAAAGGACCATTTAAATTTTTCTTTAAATTTAATATACTGTGTATATACAGGGTGTCCCGTAAGTCTGGAACCATAGGGCAAAATGATAAAAACGGCAATAAAAACGCCGAAGAGACTTTTGGGGACTGTTTGTAAAATAAGAGGGTGGTAGCGGCTGTGTCATCGTCGGTGGATGTCCTCGGAGGTCCACTGCGTGGTTTATCTCCTATGGATCCCGTTTCCCTGAACTTTGCTACAAGTTTGCCGACACAGCTGTGTGTTATCGGCGCGCGGTCCGGATGCAATCTGTTAAATTCCTGAGCGACCTCCCTCTGACTCCGATTTCCCACGAGCAGAATTACCTGGATGCGTTCTTCCTTACTCAAAGACATCATAGGCACTTGCATAAACGGAAAAACATGAATTACTTATTTTGCCCTATGGTTCCAGACTTACGGGACACCCTGATATATATATAATATATATATATATATATATATATATATATATATATATATATATTTGTTTCATTAATTTAAAATAAAATTCTGTGTGATGTTCAAATAAATTGGGCATTTATTTTTTCTATATATCTTAGAGACGAAGCATTTATTTATTAAGTTTGCAGTTCAAAGGAGAGATCTGCTAGATAGTGCTGAAAAACGCTCATTATATTTATTCAATTCCATTCGACTTCATTCGACATTCCCGAATCAACGAGAAATGAATTAGTTAGGAGATTTACCGACTTTTAATATTCCCGTCTTTGTAGCCTCAACTGGATGGAGGGTATAAAAAAAGGAACAAACAACCAACCAACTTTTTATATTTGGACTGTAGTTTATCTACACGAAATTTTAAGTAATTTTTCTCAAAAATTTATTCCAGAAAGCTTAATTATTAGCGTAATTAGTTAAGCTCAAGCTCTCTTTTGATGATCATCGTAATTATTGGTTCTTTTGCATTATCCTCCCAACACTAATTTTTTTATATAATGTTGGTTTGGTTTTGGTTATGGTACTTTATTTTCCTTCCATTATAAAAAAATTAGTGTTGGTATTAGGTTAGGTTAGGTTACGGTAAAAACAGCCCGCCGCAGGCGTTAGCCGTTATAAAAAAAAAATTAGTGTTGGGAGGATAATGCAAAAGTACCTAATTATTTTCTGAAAAATTATAAAACGCTTTTTGAAAAGTATTTGACACTTTTTCTGAATAGAAATTATAAAGAGATTGAGTATTTTGAACGGTTTCTATTTCATTTCTAAATGTAGGGACACAACCCTCGAGTATATATATATATATATAGTGATAATGATAATAATGAGCTTTATTGGCAGGATAAAAATCCCTTAAAAAACATATATATATATATATATATATATATATATATATATATATACCTCATTTTTTCATTTGTTTCGTTCTCTCTCTCTCGTCTTGCGCGGAATATCTCCTATACAAGCGTCGTTCTTTACGTTATTTATACTGCGTGTTCTTTGCAGTTGAATGTATATAATGTTACGGCATGCGGGAGGTGCCCCCTTGGGGCATTGGTTTCTGCGAGTATGTAGAAGAATTACGGCATTTGGAAGAGTGAGGCCCATGGTGTAATGGTATCGCATCTGACCGGCAATCGGAAGATCCCGGGTTCGATTCCCGGGTGGTTACCTCATTTTTTCATTTGTTTCGTTCTCTCTCTCTCGTCTTGCGCGGAATATCTCCTATACAAGCGTCGTTCTTTACGTTATTTATACTGCGTGTTCTTTGCAGTTGAATGTGTATATATATATATATATATATATATATATATGATACACATTCTGAGTTCATTCCCATATATATATATATATATATATACACACAGTATATTTAAAGTTAACGGAATTAAAATCTTATCTCGCCACAAAATCAGCTGAATATCATTAAAAATGTACGAAATGTACAATACGACGAAAGTAATGCTTTATCTTCATTTATTCATAATTTATTAATTTATTCATAAAGGAAAAAACCAGAAAGACAAAAAATGGCAGAAAAGTGGAGAAATAATACAAAAAAAATTATTAATTAACCGTGACAAAATGACATATTATTCCATAACGCGTGTTCAAAATCATATTAATATTTAGGGAAGATAAAATAATTCATGTCGTATATTCATGATGAATTTCAGATAATTCCTTTTGTACAGCATTTAAAACTATCATAGTTACTTATTGCATGGATTTCTTCCGAGTAGAAAGGAGCTATTGTATGACTTGTCTGTCTATCTGTGAGTTATAATAATGTTATAATGTTTCAGACCAACAAAGACCCTAGGATCCACTCATGGCTGGTCTACCTAACTGTGTTCGTAATCGTGTATTGTGTATGTCCTCCGTGGTGGCGGAGGGGACCTACAATTTTACGTGGGTTCCGAACCACAAGAACATAAGAAACTTATTTAAAAACTGCTGGTAAATTGGCAACGACCAATTTTTACAAAACTAAATAATTATCAATTTAAAAATAATTAATTATCGGTTTAAAACTAAAGATAGAATCTCTCGGTCCAGAGGAGCAAGTCATAATAGACTACTATCCACAAATATGTTACATTCTATATCTATTTATAACGGACATGCAAATATATCAGATCCAAAGAATCCAGTCAATTTCATTACGGTATCCATCAAGTCACGGTCCATATCGATTGCGGACCAAGTCAAAATTTACAACCATATACATTATCAATTTAAAAATAATTAATTATCGATTTAAAACTAAAGATAGAATCTCTCGATCCAGAGGATCAAGTCATAATAGACTACTATCCACAAATATGTTACACTCTATATCTCTATTATATAACGGACATGCAAATATATCAGATCCAAAGAATCCAGTCAATTTCATTACGGTATCCATCAAGTCACGGTTCATATCGATTGCGGACCAAGTCAAATTTACAACCATATTCATTACAATATATACACATACGAGGAAAAGTGTAGGTGTGGCTGTAAAGACTGTACAGTAATGTAGAAATGTGTGTGCACCCATTATGGGTCTCCCATTTAAAGGTGTTTGTGGGGCAAGTGAAGATCATGAGTTTTTCAATACCTCACAGTACTATGGGGGCACCGCTCGGCAGAGGAATCTCTTTAAATGGGGTGTGTAAGGACAGAGAGTATCCCCTAACCCAAGACGCTGCCTCCCTATATCCCACAACACTTGTGTTGAGCTGTGGGATCTATCCCCACAAAGCCTTAATTTTACTACCTTAAACTATACCCTTTCTATCAACATGCGCGTCCAATCGATTCTTAAACATGTTTATAGACGTGCTACTAATTACTTCTACCGGCAAACTATTCCAGCTATTTACTATTCTATGCGTAAAAAAGTTTTTCGCAACTGCTGTCTCGAACCTTCTACTTGTCAACTTACACCCGTTATTTCTAGTCCTATTATATTGAGATATTTCGAAAAAGCTATCTCTATCTACGTTATCAAACCCATTCATAATTTTGAAAACCTGGATTAGATCACCCCTTAACCTCCTAGTCTCGAGTGTAGTCAATTTTAACTCTTTAAGCCTATCCTCGTACGACTTTGACCTAAGAGACGGAATCATCTTAGTTGCTCGTCTTTGAACTCTTTCGATTTTGTCTATATCTTTGCGCATATGCGGATTCCAAAATTGGACCGCGTACTCCAAATGGGGTCTAACTAATGATTTATAAAGAGGAACTATAATATCGCGCGATTTGTACTCAAAATTTCGAGCTATAAAACCTAACACTTTGTTCGCCTTATTGACCGCCGCTGTACTTTGTTTCGCTACTTTTAAATCACCAGTGACTATAACTCCTAAATCTTTTTCCTGCTCTACGCTTGTTAAATCTTTCCCTGACATACTATACGCAAAATTACCGTTACGCGAACCTATATGCATAATTTTGCACTTATCCACGTTAAATCTCATTTGCCATGTGACTGACCAATCAACGATTTTATTCAGATCTTCCTGAATTTTACCTCTATCTTCGTCATTAATCGCCCTACCACCCAGCTTCGTGTCATCCGCAAACTTTGAAACTGTACTGACTAGGCCGACATCTAAATCGTTATTTTAGTTTATATTCACAATGGCTTTTAAAATAGGGGGTACATGCTGTTGCATACCTCCCCCGTCCCATAAAGAAAAACATCCTACAGTTGCAGAGACCATGACATTATTATTATTATTATTATTATTAGTATTATTATTATTATTTAGTTTTAACCAAAATTGGGTTAATTCGTAACTTAACCTAATCTAACGATTTGCATGTATGAAAACTTGACTCTATAAATACTGAGAATATATTTTGACGACAAAGTAGGCCATACAAACTACATTTCAGAATCCTCAGAGGAAAAACGCAGATAAATTATTTATATTATATATATATATATATATATATATATATATATATATATATATATATTGGTACCTTCAGGCGTTTCTTCAACGACACCGTCAGGTATTTCTTCAGCGACACCATCAGGCACTTCTTCAGCAACATCTACAGGCTTTCACTCGTTCTCATTCCTACACAAGAAGCTGCTTACGTTCTCGAAGTTTCTCTCCAGCTGAAGCATGAAAAAAACTACAAAACAGACTGATTAAGTTAGGCTAGGTTAGGTTACCAGAGCACTTTTTTACGAGGCGGTGTGGTGTTGGTAGGCAAGTCAAGTCCTTTGCACGGCTGAGCCACCGACGAATAGTTGGCTTTGAGAAGACAGTACGTTCTTGGAGTTCAGTTTTGGTTAGACCCTCTTTACCCAGGGTTATTATATGTATTTTCCCTTATGAGGTCAAGTTTTTGGTCCCATAGTCACTCTTGGAACGAAAGACAGGTTTAAAACATAAATGGCGTTAGAGCAACCAAAACGCAATATCCACACACGGGACCTCAAACGGCAGTGAATGTGCTGGTAATCACAATGCTAATGCATTTCACTTAGCAGCGATGCAAAACATACGGTACAAACCCAACAACATCGACCATCTGGTTAAAATGCCCAAAAAAACTATCGTTTCCATTGTAAGCCATTGTACAGCATATCGGAACGATACTTTTTGAGCAGACTGTAGCTAAAGATGTATCTTGATCAGCGAGTAAATAAGAAATCAACTAGAGAATTAAGGCACCAAATTGAATGCTTCATATCATAACTCATCTTATTCTTTTCTCTAAATTTAATGTAGCCATGTGTAAAACTAATATAGTTCTTAGTAAGATAGATTTTAGCGAATTAGACTTTTGGGGTATTTCATTGACATGAAAAATACGATTGAAAGTTGAAAACCAAGTAAAGCATGACAAGCCTGTTATGGGTATAACAGAGAATCTGGTATAGGATAAGAGATGAGAATGTTCTGGAAAAGTGCAGAGTGAGGGGTCATAGTATGCTACGCTGGCATGGACATGCCTGGAGAGAATACATGAATAATATGACACAATTGTGAAAAATGTATATAGTAGTGGGTGCATATATGGGAGAAGTAAAGAAAGCTCGCGTAAAAGATGGAAGTGTGTAATTAATATAAATGTATGAATAAACCTACAGTTGATTAAATGTGGCAAAAGAACTAACGAGAAAGAGATAAATGGAAACGGTTTGTAAAGTGTGTAGAATGTAGATGGAGGCGATAGTCTCACCTAACGTACCACTAGAAGTATACTCCCAATTTTGAGTATGAGAGGTACCCTGAGGTTGGTACTACTTTGATCGTGATGATGATCCGTGCATGTGTGAGTGGTTTGCGTATCTTCAGTCCTTATAAATTCTTCTAAGAATGGGAAATAGAGTTTGCGATATTCATACAATAATAAATTAATTGATGCACGCCATACTACTACGTAATACTACTATTCCCCGAATTTCAAATATTTTTCCATTAACTAAACATAAAGATATAATAAAATTCAGTCATTTCAAAGATTTTATTTTATTTTGATACAAAAATAATATCTGTATCATACACATATACAAGATATTTGAAACCATAATATATCGTATAGCTGAATATATATATATATATATATATATATATATATATATATATATATAATAAAACTCAGTTGTTAAATCTAATTATTACATTAGGTTATTATAGGTAATTATTAGGTAATTTATAAGGTTTTCCCATAGTTAAAAAAATAAAAATAAGTTAAAAACGTATTTACTTTTGGGTTTATTGATTCAAGCGAGAATATTTTCATTTCCAATAAAAATAAGATAAACAGAGTTTTAGTATATAGAAATACCTATAATAAAGACCTTCATATAGTATAAAATACATAGAGAAACTGTCTTTTGTACATTACAGAGGGCTTGATTTATGGGACATGTACAATACATTGAAGAATTTATGGATGGGAAATATACAGTGTGTATGTATATATATATATATATATATATATATATTTTTTTTTTTTTTTTTTTTTTTTTTCCCTGCAGTGAGAATCTCAAAGAGGATTTTTTTCCTTGCAAATCCGTTTCTTCCCAGTTTAAGCCATTACCAATCTCACCTATATCATTTTTACTTCAGTCCTGGGTAGGTTACGCTAAATTATATAAGGTTAGGTCAGATTAAGTTAGAGTATGGTAGGTTCTGTTTTTTTTTTTCATTTTAATTTATACCCAAGTCGGGAAACAATTTTCCCAAATGCATATTGCTCATTTCGAGTATTCTCATTTCAGGACCGCGAATGCATTGAAAATGGCGTGAAATGGGAAGGAATTCAGTTTCGTTCTAAATTATAAACACTCCTATAATAAATGTGATAATATACAAGCACGAAACAAAACTCTCTCAATCTACAATAATGAGGATAGATTATAGTTATTTCTCATGCAGAAGTGAAATAAACCTAGAGGTATAGCACACCGTATATGCAGTTAATTGGATTACAAGTCTTAGAAAGGAACAAAAGTTTATGTACCACTGAGTAGATTGTAAGTTGTCTGTAATCATTTTTATATACGAGTATGTGTGTATGTGTGTGTGTGTATGTATGTATATATATATAATATATATATATATATATCCTTATGGAACAGTAACTGAATGATGCTGGAAAATGTTTGTCATTTTCACAGAAATTCGCCTGTACATCTCTCATTAGACTAATGTGCATTCAAACTTCATTGGGTTGGAGAGTTTGAATTGTGCAATCAGGGACCGTGTTCATTTCTTTCATAGGCTGGTCGATCAGAGAAAGGAAAAAATGTTTACACCCGAAATCCATTACTATTTCCTTAGAATATATATACACAATACTGTATCTCTTAACCAACATTGCTAGAATAGTCTGTCATGCAGTATTCCTCTATACGGAACGAAGAATTATAATGGAAGGCTATTTTATATCTGATTCTACTTTTTGAATACTGTCCTTAAATTGGAAAAAATATATGCAATGCACCACTCTGTATTTACAAATTAAATATAATGAATAAAAGATACCTAATTTTCTGTTTTATTATGAGGCCAGTCTATATGTAAATATACTTTATAATCAAATAAACACTTATTCTTAATAGTTATTGATCAGCTGAACTAGATTTTTTGCTTTAGTGGAATGAGCTTATTTATGCTATCTAAGCTTTATATAGCGATAAGGAAGTTTGTTACAACTTCTAAAACGACTTGTTTAGTTTTTTGTATATTTTATCTCGTTTAACAAATAACGTTTTTCCCCACTTTAACAGCTGTTCATATATATATAATATATATATATATATATATATATATATATATATGAGGGGTCCCGCGTCTTACGGTACTCAGCGCCAAAATTAAAATTCGCCACAAATCGCCTCCAAAGTTCAGCGATATTCTGGCAATAGTATCTCTGTTATTAGTTGAGCTAGAACGTTCATTTTTGGCTAAATTAGAGTTCTAAGTATGCTAATGAAGATGTTGATGAGTTTCGGATAGATTTTCATATTTTATATTTTATATAAATATTTTTTTTTAATTTTTTAATTTTTTTATTATGCCGAACTTTGGGTGCGATTTATGGCACAGAATGAGGTGAAAAAAGTAGTTCGCTTCATAAGGTTTTCAACTATACTTCTAGTGTCGTAAGGTCATTATAACCCAAACCACGCGATAGAGGAAGGGTGAAAATAGTGATATCCATCAAAAACACGTTTTTGCCTGTGGTGGCACTTAGGTACCGTAAGACGCGTGACCCCTCTATATATATATATATATATATATATATATATATATATATATATATACCCCCGCAAGGGGGTTCTAAGCTCGTGCTCTTGAGTGCTCTTTGTGCTCATTTGTACGTGCTTGTTCCTGGAGGTTTCACGTGCGCCCTCCCGGCCCTAGCACCCAAGGATGATGGGGCTCGACCCTGCAGTCCTTGTCATCCTTGGTCTTTTTCCACTTCGACTGTCCCCTTCACCCTTTCTTTTTCTTCTGTCTTTCCTCTCACTTTTTCTTTGTTTTTCCGCTGAGATATGCCCTTTTAAATAGAGGCGAATCAGTTCTTCCCGAACTTAAAAATATATATTATATATATATATATATATATATACTTTGGAAATAACTTTCAACATTGGTTGTAGCTTCTAATATTTGAGAATGCATCAGACGTAAAATAAAGTAAATTTATTTGAACAGTGAATAACTTAAGTGGTTTTTTTACACTGTAAAAGGACGTGATTTTTGGGTATTATTTTATATAAAACTGAACGTTTAAATTAACGTTAGAAACAAGGATCTCAAGCAATATTTCGTCATTTGAAATGTTTGCTGTCATAGGAAATGTTTAGCAAAATAAAATCTCCCTTTACAGTGTATTGCTTTAAAATGACAAAAAATACAGCAGATTAAAGGCACTTGTATAGTTATATATATACTATATACAGTTGCGAAGATAAATTCGCCGAAAAATTATAAATGTTCAAAAAAGCCCCAAAATTTATTAACTGATATTTTATACTTTTTTCTTCGCAGAAAAAAAAAAGTATAATTAAAAATCTAATTAATAATTTTGAGGCCATTTTTAGAATTTTTTCTGTGAACTTTTTTCCTGCAACTGCACATATCAAAATAACATACAGAAAAAACATACTAGATTGAACCAACCAAATTATTTTTAGTTAATATATCTGACAATCCCAATATCCAATTGGTTAATTCAAATAACACTGAATTTCGTGATTACTTCATGATTAGGTCCGACGAGTTGTCAAAAATAATTTGGTCGTTTCAACAAAATATTTTTCTTTCAATGTAGGGAAAAAGAACATTAATTTGACTTGCTTCACTTAACAATTAACAACTTTATAACAATTTAGCTGTTGTAAAAAAGCTTTTTAATAACTAACATAGAATGTTAAATGAATCTCGAAAAAAAAAATATGATTAAGCTTTGAAATCAGTAAAACAAAATGACTCTATTCCTTCATAAACAGAATTACAGTCAGTCAAGGAATGTTTACAACACCAGCAAAATGTTCTCTAAAATCTTATTTTGGAAATTAATTTTTTTAAATTTTAAATAAACTTGTTAATATATATATATATATATATATAATATATATATATATATATATATATATTATATATATTATATATATATATATATGTGTGTGTGTGTGTGTGTGGTGTGTGTGTTTTATACATGTCATACTTTGCATATTCATCAGTGAAGTAAAACCGCGCCGTGGTAACACAAAGGGTTTAGATTAATTTGAGAATTATATTATTCATTCAGTCTTTCCTTCCGAACGAACGGAAGTCACGCGCTAATGACATAAGCACCTCGGGCTGGTGATGCAGCCGGACTCTTTGCATAATTGTGCTTTAGTGACACAATGGATTGAGAGTCACGTTGGAGGGCTTCCGCAACTTCTAATATATAAAAAGGGGCTCCCCGCCCTTACGGCAAATTCAGGCAGAACGATAACTTAGACGGATCTCCGGACTGGGATAGCGATAATTCAGTCCATATAGTGGAACTAGAAATTGGTTTTAGAGTCGTTTATGGAAAAGTCGGATATTGAAACTAAAGGGAAGTTTGGCTGTAGTAGAAGGCAGCAAACTTAAGTGCAATTCACTTATAGATCTAATAATTTAAGGACTAGGAATTAAGAACTTTTATTTGATTCCGTACAACCATAACTAATACAACTATAAACCTTTGACATTGATTGAACCATAATTTGATTGCTTATCATAATTAAAGTGATTAACTGCCGATGAGTTTCTTTGACAACCGGAACCTAACCGGACCCTGAAAAAAGTAGATTTGAGCACTCTGCAGGTTATTTCTCTTGCTAGGGACTTAAAAATACTAATATAAAAAAAACTAACAATACACAACCCCATCTCTTGTCAAGTTGTCAGGCTAAAAATTTCCATCCATCCATCTATCATCTAAACCCCATTTCCACAGTGAGGGTGGGGAGAGAGACGCGGGAAGAGAGGGAAGATATGTGGCTGAAAATTTGGAGTCAGGCATCTTTACTTTATAAAACATGTTATAATGACCATGTTAGAATTTATAAATAAGCTTATAGAGATATTTGCATATACACTGTGACTGTACATAAAGTTAATTATTACTGTATTATTATGCATCTTCTCAAAACAAAGCCTTATAACTCGCATAAAAATGCACAATTCCACGTCTTGTCAGGCAAACAATTTTAAGCCTGACGTCTCTCTTTGAAACATGTTATGATGTAAATCTTATGATTTATTTATAATGTTTAAAGTCATTTGGATATTCACTATACGTAAAGTTAATTAGTATTTTAATTGATTTATTACTTTGTATCCACCGAATAACCAAGTTTTTAATGTTCGAAGTCAGGCAAATTCCCATCTGCCTGACGACTTGCTGCTGTGCCAAATATGTTATCTTGAATTACTAAACATTTAAAAGCAATATTTGCATATCATACTGGCAGTTGGGTATTTCCATATAGTCTACTTTTGCACAGTACAGTAAAGTTTAGGAAATTTAATACACAACATATGGAAACTGTTCATTTTATATAAATCTGTCACATCTGCGTCGAAACAGAGTTATTGGTATGATGTCACGTGATGACGTCAACGCGTTGCATGCGAGGTGGTACGACATTTTGAATGATGAAATCTCGTGGGATGAAGATAGTTTAAACCAGGCTGAAAATCTTTACGCAAAACTAGTTGACTTTTTATTTATGTTTTATATTTGCTGCTTTGAAGAATTACTTAGCAATGCTGAAAAACTATTTTATGTTTTACAGTGCAGGATAGTGGATATGGAATTTGCAAAAAAAAGAAAATTAATGATTTTATTAGTTTTCTGGAAGGAAAAAATCAATGACAAAAGTTATAATGAAAGTCTTAAAAAGACGTGACATAGTAAGTTGTCCAACTATTCCTCCCCCTGCTAAGAGACTCGGAGAAAAAGTGACAGACTTTAAGAAATTTACTTTAGCATTCTGAATATCTCTGTAACAGCCTTGAAGGAACGATTTGAATGCATTCAGTTCTCTTTTTTGAGCTGTTGTGATTCATTAACATTAATGTTTGCAGTAATATAAAGAAAATTCCCAAGAAACTTAATAGAAGCACTTGAATATAAGTACAGTAATCTATTTGACATTAAAGCTTTAACGTCAGAATTGAAATACATCTTCAAGACTCGATTTTGTCAGTGCAAACATGCAAAAGAAATTTTAAATTTTGACCTTGGACTTAAACAGCTTTACCTGATACGATCAAAATAATTCGGCTCCTTTTGACAATCCCTGTAACCAATGTGTCAACGGAAGAAGTTTTTCAACGCTTAACAAAATAAAGACGTACCTACGGAATACCATGTCAGAGGAAAGGCTGTCTAGTTTAGCAAGAATTGCCATAGAGAAAGAAATTGTAATATCGCAAGAGAAGAATATAAATTTGCACAACAAAGTAATGAAAAATTTGCATTAAAACCAAGAAGATTAGAGTTCATGTATAAATAAATAAGGTAAGACGATGTTTCATTTCCTAAATTTATGCCAGTAAAAAATATTCTAATTACAGTATCATACATAATACATATCACAGTGAAACAAGTATCAAATTATACAGTATATATATATATATATATATATATTATATATATATATATATATATATGCTTGAAAGGTTTGAGCCTGAGTATCCACAAAAGCCTGGCGTCGCCCCTGATATATACAGTATATATATATATATATATATATATATATATATAAGTAAAACCATTAAAAAAATTAAAAGTTAAAAAGTTACGTTTCGAGGAAAAATCCTCGACGCCTTTTTAAACAGAACTAAAAAAAATAAGAGTAAAAGAAAGCATTTATGAGATGCCAGATACACGACAAACGAAAAAAAATATTAATAATAACATCAGCAGCTGGATGCACAGTAACAACAAAATGAAAAATGGAAGAAATTTTATGGGAAACTGAAACATATCCAATAATTTTTTAAAATACTGGACGGTAGTTGTGTCCAAAGTGCAAAACCATTTCATAGATTGAAGTTAGGGATTAAATCACTACAAACTGATTCACTAAATCTTACTAGATCTTCATCAGTGGATCTAATCAAGAATCTTGCCTCCATCCAGTTAATGCGGTGGTCATTATCAGAAAGGTAGAGAAAGAGGGCGTTGTTAACTGCATCTGTGCGATTGTATATTTATGTTGCCCCAAACGAAACTCCAAAGCTTTTAACCCTTTAAGTGGTACTCTCGTATTCGTACGGTCTCGCTATAGTCTAGGGTAGGGTAATCCTGTATATATACGTTTATAGTTTCCCATCACCAATTCAGGTCTGAAAGGCTCGAGACACGGTACAATGTGCCAACTCACCACTCAAACGGTTAATTCGTACGATTCACAAATATGGAGATCCATCAAAAAAGAATAAAAAATAGAACGTAACTTTGCCAACTCACCACTCAAACAGTTAAAGTAAGTCTTTCCTGATAAGAAAGATTGCAATCGAGGCAAGGCACCGTCCAAGCGTTCCCCTCTTTATTATTAATTAATGGGGAGTTTTGTAAGGATATTACTCGTACTTAGACATTTTTTTTAGCGAAAACCAGATTTGGGTTTCTATAAACTTTTAAAGGATATTTTAGCATGTCTGAAAGATGACAGTAAGAGAGAACAAAGGTTCTCTTCTCCTCTGAGTTGGGTCTGACGAAGTAATTAACCCCATAAAAAGACTCTCGTGCCTCGTTGTAAGCACAATTTGTAAACTGGTCGGGCCAACCCAGTTTCTTCTCGCCGGGAAGAAAAAGAGGTTTACAAATCTAAGGCGCTCCCAAAAAGAAAAAAGATGCTCTCTTTGGGGATTTTGAAACCCAGACATCAAAAAAAGGCAAAAAACCATACTCCTCCTTTTCGTAAGCAAACCTTAAGGTAGGAAAAGGGGGGAATTTAAGTGGACAATAAACTGATCCAAATAAGGTCAGAGGGAACATATTAAAAGCCGTTCACATACCGTACCCAGGTATTTATACTGAAACCTGGGATAGTAGATAACAATCTCCTTCCCAAAACGTTCATGTACAAGCAACTCAAACCAAAACTGAAAGAATTATCCATGCTTAAACCAAATATCTGCCTGTAAAATTAACCATTAAACGCAAAACATATTTTCCGACACACGCAACTCTTAACCAAACAAAAAAAATTCACAAACTAAAATAAGTAACTGATCTTCCTGGATGAAATCTCGAAGAAATTCCAGTATATGATCCAAGCGTACATTCGTAAAGAGACTCGTCAAAATTACTGAGATTTCTTAATAGAATAAAAGTAGAATTATTTGCCGAAAATAGTAATGAAGAAGAAGTAAAATTAGTAACTTAAATAAGTAATCGATTACAAGTAAAAATTACTGATGTCTGAAAAGTAACTAAAAGTATAAAGTAGAAATTACTTCTCTGAATTAATTATATATTGCTTTTCAATGTTTATTTTTATTTACATAGCTCAAATTTGCACCACTGATATTCTAGTAATATAATTACCATTTTAACTATTAGTTAATGTATTCGTAATTCACTATAATGCTAAATTGCAGATATTACTAAAGTTTAAAACTTAGGTCACACAAGAAACATTACTACTCAAAATTCGCTGGAGTTTAATAACTGATTTTCAAAGTTTCAAAAATTTCATAGATTCTGGGCCAAAATTCTTGGATTAAAATACATAGGCAATACTACTCCATTATTATCAATAATATGGGATTGGAGAATAAACAGCCTTGGGAGATCCGGCTAACCCTAATAATAATACTCGTACATCTACAGTGTAAAATACTGGGAAAATAATGGTTTCCAAGAGTTTTGAAAGAAAACCCACCAACCATTTAGTCAAAAAAAGAAAAAAACTGAATTTGTACCCGAACCAATAGGCCGTAAAGCAATATTATTAGGCTTTCGTATCTTAGTTAACCCAGAAAAATAATTTTGCATGGGAGCTGAAGCCTTTATATTGGATATAATATCTTGCGGAAGCCTTTATTAAGATTTGATTTGCTGGTTCAGAGGATTATATTTTCCTGTTTGTCGTGTATCTGGCTTCTCACATTCGTTTCTTTCAACAGGGTGTTTCATAAGTCTCTTTACCCCTTTACCCTCACCCTATTCTCGTAGGAAAAGGTTCAGGGAATAAAGGAATTTATGGAATACCCTGTATATTTGCAAACTTAGCCTTCACTTACAATTTCTTTTGTTTTAGTTTCATTTAAAACCCTGAATTTTTGACGCGAAACAATTTTTTTAAATTTTTGAACTTTTTTATGGATTTGGTATTTTACAAGAACACCGTTTCTTTGTGAGTATTTTAATTGATATTTTAAACACACACACACACACACACACACGTATATATGTGTATATATACTGTATATACTTATATATTCTTTCAAAATAGAATTAAATTTTCGGTAATAACACAGTATTGCCCTAACTTACATTCAAGTCTTAAAATTACGTTCTCAAAAATATATTTTAAAGCAAAACAAAGGCTATCATTATTTAATATTATTATATTATTATTATATTATTATTATTATTATTAACTAATGAACGATTAAGCGTACTTGAATATTGGGTGAAATGACAGACCCACAATTAACTAACCCGTCAAAGTAGTTTATTGGTAAGGCGTTTGGGATCTTAATCTGAAGGTACTTGGGTTCGCGTCTCGGCTCGGAATTCGGATTTCAGCGATTAAGGTACTTCCCTTTTTGGTTGCAAGGTCAACGCAACCATATAAATATATGGTTAATACTACATATAAATCAAAAAAAATTAAAAATGGTTAATAAGCCGACCATATATTATATGCTTCCGGTGCCAAAATTGAGGAGCAACATTTGAATTGAGTGCCAAAATAAGAGTCTTCTTTTCTGCTTATATATATATATATATATATATATATATAATATATATATATATATATATATATATATATATATATATATATATATATATATATATATATATGAAAAATTATTTCACGAAAGTGACACGTGAAAAGTATTTATGATGAATAAAACCACGAAGGAAAAGAAACACAAAGGGGTGCTCAAGCGCTTTCGTCTAATGACATCCTCAGGAACACTGGAGTGAAAGGACAGATCAAGGCAATATATAGGTTACAAAAATAAACATACATCATACACATTCACATATATATACATATATATATATATACATATATATATATATATATATCAATATATAATATATTAGTAAGCATAGAAAAAAATTGTGGGAGGAGCCAACATTTATATGGTCACAGAAGAATAAAGAAATAAATAAATATAAATATAAATTGAGAAAAAATTAATTACAAAAATAGTGCCTTAGTGATATATATGTCACAGCCTAAACAATCATAAAGAAATAACAGCAATAAAAAACCCATAAATACATATACATACATATATATATATATATATATACATATATATACACATACATATATATATATATATATATATATATAAAGACACTTTTAGCACTTTGGCCGACCTTCCATATAAATTCAAATGGCTTTTTTTATGGAACAGGTCCAAAAGAATAAAAGAAATAAAAATAAATATAAATATTGTAAGTGGAGTCTACCAATTCAAGCTCAAGAGGGAGGATTTACAATCGATTTAATAGATGCTGCCAAATTGATATATATGTCACATTATTAAAAAATAAAAATTGAAAGATAAATTTTAAGAGAGGCACACCAATTTATAAGGGAAAAATTACCACATATGCATATTATAGTCACAAACGAATACAAAAGTACAAATAAATATAAATTGGAAAACAAAATGATCCCTAGATGATATATAAAGAACAATAAATATATATACAACATATTTACGGTATAATACGAAATATAAACGCAATATATACAGAATATATATATATATATATATATATGCATAAGGGAAAAAAAATTACCAAATTTGTTTTTATAATTATTGTCTGAGAAAACGGTATGTATATATATATATATGTATATATATGTGAATGTGTATGTATGTATGTTATTTTTGTAACCTATATATTGCCTTGATCTGTCCTTTCACTCCAGTGTTCCTGAGGATGTCATTACGAAAGCGCTTGAGCACCCCTTTGTGTTTCTTTTCCTTCGTGGTTTTATTCATCATATATAATATATATAATATATATATATGTTATATTTTTCTTATTATATACCTATTAATAGGAAAACTACTTTAAAAGAGAACTTTCCTATTTGTTTTGACTCCCGACAGAAGCTCTAGAAGTTGTTGTCTAGAAAGAGGACAGCTGGGATACATATTATGACATGGAGATGGTATAAGACCAACTGCCAGCTGGCCCATATGAGCTGCTAATTGATAAGAATATATGGGAGAACTCGGCCCTTCGAAGAAGACGTAGTTTCTGTTGAACAAAGAAAAGTTAATTTTACAATTAGGTACATTCATTTATATATTATTAATTAATTAATTTACGAATGTTATTAATAATAATTAATAATAATAATAATTACTTGGTTTTATAATTTATATATATATATACTATATATATATATATATATATATTATACACAGTATATCCTGTATATGAGAAATGCATCACTAACAAAAGACAACAAAACTATATAAATTAATCATTTATTACTAGTAATTTCTATACCTGAGTTAATACAAGACTTAACGCATCACCTAAATAAAGACAAAACATCTTTTTCCAAGTCGCTTCCTCCTCCCATTCCGGGGCCCTGGGCATGAACTTCACAAATAAACCTTGGAAGACAGGATCTTAATTCCACGTAGACTTTCGGAATTCTGGAAAACTCATCTGGAAAAAATAATGATAATATTAATTATTATTAATAATTATTAATAATATATATAACTTTAATATTAAGAGCGTAGCATGAACCGGTGTTTTAAAGTGTTTTGAACGTATAATTAGGGGCAAAACTACCTACTACCTACAAGAAAAAGATTCATACAACCCGAATCAACATGGCTTCAGGGCGGGAAGATCATGCCTGTCACAGCTACTAGACTACCAGGAGAAAATATTAGAAACATTGTGTCGAGGACAAAACATTGATGTAATATATACGGACTTTGCTAAAGCCTTCGATAAATGTGACCATGAAATCATAGCACACAAACTTAAGAATACAGGAATTACTGGAAAGCTAGGAAAGTGGATATTTAATTTTCTTGACGCCAAGAACGCAAAGGTGTGGTAAACGAGTTAATCGGAAGTCTCGGAAGTCGTGAGCTCTGTCCCACAAGGAACAGTATTAGCTCCCTTGCTGTTCATAATAATGATTGCAGATATTGATGGAGATATTAAGGACAGTAATGTATCATGCTTCGCAGATGACACAAAGATATGTAAGGAAATATTGAACGAAGATGACATAAGAAAGTTACAAAACGACATTGAAACATTATTCCAGTGGCCAAAAGACAACAATATGAAGTTCAACGAAGAAAAATTCCAACTTCTAAAATACGGTAATAACAAAGAGCTACAGGAAAAAGGGTACAAAACTATGCAAGCCAAACAGGTAACACCAAATTCACAAGTCAGGGATCTTGGAGTAATAATGTCGTTGGATGCAGAATTCAGAGAGCACTATAAAATCAAAGTCACAACGGCTAGAAAAATAATGGGAATCATCTGGAGGAACTTCCGCAGCAGAAAAGCAAACATCATGCTCAAATTATGGAAGAGTTTAGTCCTACCAATAACTGAGTATTGTTCATACAAGCCCATACAGAAAACGAGACATTGCGAACACTGAAGCTATACAAAGGACATTTACGTCTAAGGTCGAGGAAACGGAAGGTGAAGACTACTGGTCTCGATTACAATTCCTGGAACTCTACTCCCTCGAAAGAAGGCGCGAGCGGCACACAATAATATACATATGGAAAATACTTGAGGGCTCTGTCCCTAGCTTTAGAAATGAAATAGAAACAAACTGGAATGAGAGAAGAGGCAGATTTTGTACGGTCCCAGCTGCGGTGGGACAAGGGGCTATGAAAACGAGGATGGAAAATACCCTCAGAATACGGGGCCCAAAGCTTTTCAATGTCCTTCCAAAAGAAGTGAGGAATCTCCAGCACACCGACCTGAATAACGTCAAGAACCAGCTAGACAGATTCCTGTGCAAAGTCCCTGACCAGCCATGCGTGGCTGGCTACGAGGGCAGGAGGAAATCAGACAGCAATTCCCTCCTTCACCAAATCCCGCAAATGAGGCGGTATGCTGCAGAGGGGTCGACCGCAGGTCGATCCTGAACTATCGTTCAAACTCACAAAAACAAAAAACGAATATATATTATATATATATATATATATATATATATATACAGGCCGGATCTAGAAGTTGCGAGGCCCTAGGCCTATATATATGAAAATATGGACTTATTATCGGTACTATACCAGCAATATTAGAATCCCGCATAGACAGACTATGCCAGCACTTAAAAATTAAACCAAACCAAAATAATCACGACCATGGAAATTGTATAAGAATATAAAATAAACCATACAAATAAGTATAATTACAATAATGAATCAGAGATTTGTATCGAAAATATAAGACAATGATTTTCTAAGATTTATGTATATTATAGGTAATGACTTTCCATAGTATCAAACGTTTTTCATATGTGATGTATAGGAGATGTTGACATTTCATTTTTTATAATAGTGAGCGATCGACTTATCAGGCTAAATATTAATGCTTTAATATTGGTTCAGATGCTCCTTGAATATTACAGCAATGCTTTTCTACTTTTCTTCGAGCTAAACTCTTCAATTAATTGAGAATAATCTAATGAATTTGTTATATCGTTTTCTATTGATAACATAGCTAATGATTGTAATCTCGCTTAAGACATGGTAAACACATATGTTTTAAATAGTTTGAGACGCGAGAAACTTCTTTCAGCCGAAGCAACAGTAACTGGGATGGTTAATACTATTCGAAGTGCAACATAAACATTAGGATAAATCTCACTTAGTTGTTTTTGCACTATATAAACAAGGGCATTTCCGAGATCTGTTTTCTCAGGTATAAACCTGCAAAGTACTTTAAGTTCTTCATAGAGTTCTAAATCATTAATATCACTTGAACAGAAAGCGCAAAATGGCTTGAGCGAGGCCCCCTTTGGCGCGAGGCCCTAGGCGATCGCCTAGTTCGCCTACAGCTAAATCCGGGCCTGTATATATATATATATATATATATATATATATATATATACATCATATAAATTACGAAAAAGGTGCCTAAGTAGACTTATCGAATGTTGAATTGTTCAAAAATCTCAAAATTGATGAGGAAAGTGGCATGATCCTGAATACCGTTTGGGGTTTTATTGAATGCATGAATTCTACTGCATATATAACAGTAACCAATGTTACTGTAGTTTAGTTTCTCTTTAGCTTTACAGAGGGTTTTGGGTTGTTAACTTGACGTAATAGGAATCCCTTTTCGATAAGACTACCTCCACTGGGCTATTCATGATGTTCCAAAATACTATGGTGTGTTCCCTCAATTTTTACTTGATCGCCAACTCCTTCTGCAGTGAAACTCCACTACCAGTATTTCTGTACCTTGCTGTATTCTCATTGACGTTTCTTCAATAAGTAACGTCTCAAATTTCAAATGTGTTTTCTTCGTTCCACAGTACCCTATCCCATTCATCACGCCATTTTTGCTGTCCCTACGCATACTGAAGCCATTATTTTCTTTTTTTTACTAATTTCGCTAATATAAGGTTTCCTATCAATAACTTTTCCTTGTTGGTTTGCTCATTGTATCAGTTGCTCGGAGACCTTGCACTCAACGTTCATGCGACCCTTTTCTAACAGTAGACTTGCTAATGAAAATGCCATTGTCCAACTGCATATCTACATGTATTTCTGTATTACTTTGTACTGTCTTGAACATAGGCGGATCCAGAGGGGGAGGGCCAGGGCGCTTAATTGAAGCAACGGGGCTTAACTTGGAGGTCCCATACATCCTGGTTAAACGAAATTAGATAAACGTTTGAATGCTTATGTCCACGTTGTTCCAATTAAGACCCGTTGCTTCAATTAAGCACCCTGACCCCCCATTTTGGATCCGCCTATGCATAATTCACAAATATTAACTATAAAATGAAATATATACACTTTTCATTCACATTCTATAAAAAAGAACGGGTCTTTTCGGTTTGGCGGACTGCTACAAATTTTTACGAAACTTATCAAATAATCAATTTACAAATTTTATCCAAGGAAATGTAAGTTAAGTTACGTTAGATTAGATTAGGTTTAGTTAAGTTACGTTAGGAATTAGACATTTCCTTAAGATAAAATTAATAAATAATTAATTTGCTAAGTTTCGTAAAAATCTGTTGCAGTCCGCTGAAGTGAAAAGATCCGAAGGAACAAATGTAATTCCTAAATTGTAAATGTAATTTTTAAACATCGGATATTAATTTTAACTGTCTCGAGTCTCCAATTCTCTTAATTCCTTTTAACAACATCGCTTTGAGGTTTTCTGCCGCGAAACATTTACTAAATACGACTTTATTTAATCGTTTCTCATTCTTACGACTTAAATTGTTGTAAATACCTTCTTCGGATTCCCCTTCGCTGACCTCTCCTAAATCTCCCTTGTAGTTCGGGTTTTCGCTGTTCTCCTTTTTACGATCCAGCTTCTGTGACTTATGAAGGGCATATTCCTGTTGGGAACGGGAATATTTATTGAAAAATAGAATTTTAACACACTCTATATATATATATATATATATATATATGTGTGTGTGTTACTTGAATTTTTAAATTTTTAATCCTATTTCATTTACTTTTTTTATTACCACCAGCTGTATTATGGCACTTTTTTTTCCTCTTGCCGATAAACTTTTCATTTCATTTCATATATTTCGTTTAATTAAAAATTTCATAATCATTGTAAATCATGTCATTGAAACTCTTCTTACTGCAAGAATTTTAATGAAAAAAAACATCATAAAATATAGCTGTAAACCATTTATCTGACTTGGATAACCTCGATATGCTCGAGTAACTCCATGTCCAAACTCACTGTATAAATTTCTTTTATAAATGTTGACCTTCAAAATATTACATTTTCTCTATTTCATAAAGAAAACCAATGTCTGAAGGGTGAACAAAGTAATTATATATCTATATATATGATACACACAGACCGTGCATGGAATATATATATATATATATATATATATATATATATATATACTATGTGTGTGTGTGTGTGTAAATATGATTGAACTCAGAATGGTCCCTGAGGTTTTTCATTATACAAAAATGAAATGAAAATGAAAAGGTTTATTGCAGACTATAGTCCATATGACAACATATATATATATATAATATATATATATATATATAATTTTTTTTAACTGCAAACGACACACAGTATAAGTAATGTAAAGAACGACGCTTGTTTAGATGAGTGTCCGCACTGTTGTTTGGTACATAGAATGCATTAAGAAACAGAATATCATCAGTAGAGCGACTTTTACGGAAGCCATATTGATGATCATAGATAAGTTGTTTTTTTAAACAGAAACACCTGTTTGAAGATTTGTGTATTAGTGAAGATTCTAAATGTTTTACGTTATGTAATGTGCAGCTCTAAATTGTAATAAATTTAATAACTGTCACTTGGAAAGAGTTTGAAATAACGTCACTGTTTAATTCTTTTGAGAAATATTTGTAATGAAGCTTGTTAATTTTTGTAAGTATTTCTAATTAAACATTTTAATGTAGCGATTTTTGTAAATAGTTGTTTAAGAAAAATAAAATGAGGATGTTTGTTTGAATGTAACTTCTCGAAGATTGTAATTTTTTTACATTTTTTGTGGGTGTTTCTGTTGGTAAGTGGAGAGAATAGCTGTCCCTTGGGAAAAAAGAGCTGCCCCTTGGGAGAGAAGTTGGGGGGAAAACCCTCTACAAAGAGTGCCATAAGATCCTGCATACACCATAGTTGAATTCTAGATTTTGTTCCGTGAGGATCACGAGTTGTGGGGGCTCTCGAAATTTTGTAAGTATAGCTTATCAGTTTATTATTTGCAATTACCCAAATCTCTCTCTCGGTGTTGTTTAACGTAATAACATTCGCCTTTACCCTAAAGACGTAAATCCTTAACAAAATTACAGTTACTTTAATAAGCATAAAATACAACCATAAATTATTTCATTCCCTAAGGTTGTGTCAGTAAAAAGACGAATGATAAGGCTTGACAAATACTCATTTACTCATCATATTATTAACATATCGGCCAAATAGATCATTTAATAAATAAAACACTATAGCAATGACAAATATCAAGGAAATAGACTGGCAGAATACTGACATCCTTCCACGAAGAGGGAAATACGGAAGTACGAAGAGATAAATTAAACAGTTGAATAAATTCAAGGTAAGTTCAAAATAATATTTTTTTAGAATAATTGGCGGGACTTCATCACGACCCTGAAATTTTTAGTTTTTCAACGATGTTTTCGTTTTTGACCTTAATTTGACCTTAATTTGGAGAGAAAGCCATTTCCACTTCAGAAACATCAAAATAATCTTATTGTAAAGGTGAGTTCTATGGGGGTCACTAAACCGTCAGGTGTGATTAAATTTGGTTTAAAGGTTTAATTAAAAGAATAATTTGACCAAAATATTTCATTATCGTTTGGATTAGTGATAAGTTTTGTTGTTGGAGGAAGTTCCATTTGGCTTATCTTATCGCTATTCCATTCGAGAAGTAAAATGGAAGGTGAAACTCAGATAAAAAGAACAACCTTTTTTTTTTTTTGTTATTTCCAAGGAATACGATGTTTGTGGTTGTTTGGTTATTCATCATTACACTAACTTCTTTATACCTGTAGTAATATTAGTATCCAATCCTTGGTTTACGAGTAATTATACAGTTGGTTGTTTAGTAACTTGATATACTGTATTCCTTTGTGTAGGGTAACAATTGCACTGTAATATTTCAGTATTTAAAAGTAACTTAACCCTTTTAGTAAATGTTTTATGAGAGATTTATTTGCTCATACGATCTTTGATGATGTCAGTGATATGGTTGACGGTAGTAGAAGGCCATCTAGGAAAAGAAAAGACTAAGGGAAACATGAGTAAAAGTCATGGAGTTCGTCGCAATCTGCCCTTTGAAGTTTACAACAACAACAACAACACAACAACAACAACAAAACGACAACAACAAATAATTTTCAATGGTATATTTCAAGATACAAAAAACATTAAAATTGTGTGTATATATATATATTATTTATATATATATATATATATATATATACATTGTGAATAAAAATTTCATATATATTTTGGCACCGTCACGTACACCATTCAAAAAAATACCTTTTTATGTGTGTGAAAACTTTAAATTTTACTTTAAAAAGTTAAAATACACTACTGGTAATTACTGTTGTTGAAGAATTAAAAATATTTTTAAAATTGTTAAAAATCGGAATATATGCCAAGTTTAATTATATATATTATATATATAGTGTTCGAGAAACTTCTCAAATAAGAGAAAAATTCTCAGCTATTATACGAAATAACGTAAGTATAAATGCTTTGCAACACCTAGTTACCAAAGTCACCAAGTTTATAAAGCTCGATGCACACTATCGTCAAAATTACAACATTTGCCTCTCGGCACAATTTTCCAACACTATGCAACACTGGGTTGGAAGAAGTGTCCCCATTATCTGGCCCCACAAGATCACGTGACCCGTCACCTCGAGTTTCCTTCTATGGTGTTTTGTGAAAGACATTGTTTACCGGAAGAACATTGACAATGTAACAGTTTTACGTGACCGAATTGTCGCTGCAACTAACACCGTCACCCATGACATGCAAACAAACACTTGATAGAAGTAGAGTAGCGCCGATCGTATGTGTGTCGAGCTACAAATGCCGCACATATCGAGAATGTCTAACTCCCTAAAATAACTTGATGGGTGTAACCGTTTATATATATATATATATATATATATATACACCTTACCTTACCTTACAACCTTACAAAGGTTCCGCGCGATGATTTCTCATTTCGCGAAGGTCAAGCTTGTCGCCCCTCCTCTCGAGTTGGCCTGGTGAAGTAGTGAGTTGGATTCTTGCGTTCTCCACCTCACATAGCCAGGTACGCCCGGCTCATCGGGGATTGTTCTGAGCCAGGCGTCGTCTATATATATATATATATATATATAATTTCAGAACACACACACACACACACACACACACACACACACACTATATATATATATATACTGTATATATAGCTTGAGGCTCTGCTATTTTTTTATTCCAGTACAAAGAATTTAATGTATTAAGGGCTCACACACACACATATATATATGTATATATACAAGAATCTTGAATTGGGTTCATTAAAGATTACACTAACAACAGTGTTTCATTCAAAGGATTTACACTGATTATTAAACATTTTTATTAAACACTTATTCTTAATATAAATATTTATCATTATCATACTGACTTAAGGTTAATTAGTTCTTTACAACATATTTTGTCAAGCGTAACTAATTGAAAAAGTTTACGAAAAATAAATGGTTCGTTTTTTACCTTATTCATTGCAAGTTTTTCACCAACATTTGAAATGTAAATGTGACAAATTTTAAGCTCACTTTATATTTTATATATATATATATATTGATGAATGGTTAGGTTAAGCTGTAATATTTTCGTTAGTTTTAACGTTTTATTTGATTAGGTATACGCGGACAAAGTTGGGGAACGCAAAGTACACTAGGATAATGTAGGGAAACGTAAACTACACTAGGATAATGTAAGGGAATGTAAACTACACTTGCTCCATATATATATATATGGAACAAGGAACTCTTCTGGGAAAATTAAATTCACTATAGTCCGAATAAGTAATGATAAATGACAAACACTATAGTTTTTTCGGTGCTACTATAGCGTGCGGTCTACAAAGAAATCTTTTGTCTACAAAAGAATTTGCGCTGAAGTGACTTGACCTGACTTGCATTTGTGCTGACCTGACCTCACTTGAAATGACGACTTTTGGGGACGAATGTAAGGTCAAGGCGGACTATAAAAGGGGGGGAATCATGAAGACAAATATTAGTTCATTTACATTAAAACAAAAAATTTAAAGGACAAATAAAACAAACAATTCATTCTATGGGATATAATGCCCGGTCGGTTAGGTTAATTGAATGCCCGGTTAGGTCAACTGTATGTCCTTGACAATTGGTTAGGTTAAGTTGTGATATTTTCGTTAGTTTTAACGAAAATATCACAACTTAACCTAACCAATCTTCCCGGCGGCCTTGTTTACTGGTCCATTTCTTTTATCGTTTAGAAGTGTCTAAGATACGTGAAGCCATGATTCTGGACAGGTTTGTAGCACACTTGAAAGTAATAACTTCCTCTCCAGTTCTCAGATTTGGTCTCGGACGTCCAGACATAATGTCGATCTATTCATACAAAACACACCATTTGGTGCGCTCTTTCCACTCATGTTCTGCATTGATATACTGTATAGAGGGGAGTCTTCAAAAGGTCTTCATCTCCCTCTATTACTGAAGTGTTACCATACAGGAGGGCATTAAAAGAGAACTTAAATGTTTCAGAATCTTTTAGCTGAGTTTTCAAATATTTGTACACCTTTTACCCTCCATTTCAGTATGATCTATTATTTACAATTACTATTTTCATGCATGTTCTCCGTCATTAAAAGAGTTTGTACCGTAGGTGTTACTGTAGGTGATTTACCGAGGCCTCTGTCGGTACTCAAAAAATTTTCACAGAATTCCCTCAGTCACGTTCCTGAATGGCATGATTGACTCTTAGTATATCTGCAAGCGCATCTCCAATCATGGGTTACCTCTTACTGTGATGTTCTTGGCAATATATATATATATATATATATATATATATATGAATGTTCAATAAAATATAAACATTGGAGTGTGTTCGAATACAGTGACCATAAATGTTGTGAAGTTGTGAATGTTCCAACTTCCACAACACCTGTCTTGTCTTATCGAAAAATTCTTTTCCCAAAATGACTTATTTCCCCACATAGTTGTTGAAATCTCCAAGCACACCTTTCCGTTTTGGGTATAACTAAAAGAGCTGTGTTTCATGGCATGAGCTTTGTTTGATATAGGATTTGGATTTGAGCGTAAATAAAATAATCTCTCGTACTAGTCTTGGGAATCAATTCATTTTATCGCAGATTTAGAAAATTTACACATTTTCTATTTAATAAAATTAACAAAAGCGATATATATATATATATATATATACATTCAACTGCAAAGAACACGCAGTATAAATAACGTAAAGAACGACGCTTGTATAGGAGATATTCCGCGCAAGACGAGAAAGAGAAAACAACAAATGAAAAAATGAAGTACCACCCAGGTGGTACTTCATTTTTTCATTTGTTGTTTTCTCTTTCTCGTCTTGCGCGGAATATCTCCTATACAAGCGTCGTTCTTTACGATATATATATATATATATATATATATATATATTTAGTAAATCAGTCCACTAACTAACTAACATATATATAACCGATACAAGGAAGTCTGAAGGAAGGTTGCAACTTTAAGCCTTCCCAAATGGCCTTCTAATGGTTTTTATTAATTTGGTAAAAAAAAAAAAAAAAATGTGTTTCATAAGGTCATTTAGGTTTGGATGTGGTGGAGCCCCAATAAGAAAAGTATATAATAACCCATATATATATATATATATATATGTGTGTGTGTGTGTGTGTGTGTGTATGTGTGTGTGTGTGTTATTGGGATTATATTTAGCCAGTGAACACATCATTTGGTTTAAAGTATAATCATTATCACTGTTATTGACGCCTTGATTCTAATAAATGCAATTTAAGTATTTTTCTTATTGCGAACAGAAGTTAGACTCTTTGAAGAATTAATTAAACATTTTATATAGTTCTACTTATAATACTCACACCTGTTCGTCATATACATCATATACAGGGTGAGTGAAAAGTCCTGCCTCGAAAAGTGTTTATTGTATAGTTATTTTTTTTTATTTTTGAGGCAGGATTTTGACTCGCCTCGTATATAGGTCCTAGATCGTAATCATATACCCAAATTTATCGATTTAAAAGCATTCTGTTGTCAAATATGTTTCAAATAATTTTATCTGAATTTACAGTGTTCGCAAACATAGTCCAAAATAAGCACTTATCACGTGACTTAAAACATACTTAGAAACATTTTTCAATTTTTATTTTAATTGACTGATATTATTCTTCGAGATTCTATTTATGTAACACCTTGTGATCATCTTCCTTTTAGTTTGCTCAGTCAATACGTTCTCATACGTTAAAAATTAGTAGTGCCAGTTGTTGTTGTTGTTGTTTGTTGTTGCTGATGTTTGATTGAGTTGTTTAATCTCCTTCACAATATTTAAGGTCATATGACGGAGGGGACCTACAGCTTTACGTGGGATCCGAACCACGGGTCGATATATAATCTGGACGCGAAGGAAAGTCTCTCAAGTAACTACCAACGAGACCCAATGTCGCTTAATTTGGCTGATTGACCTGAAGCGGAGTTACGATATTGATTACGACGTAGCTCTAGTAGTGAGCAGATAAGCGAGAAATATGATCCTTCATATCTCATTGTCATATCTTTTAATACCCAACCATAATTCTAAACCTTTTTAAAGACGTTGAGTTATATTAAATTTTAATTCAACTTTTTGGACATTTCAAAAGTTTAATATTCAAATATTTTTTTAAATGTTTTATTAGTTTTGATAATTAATTAGATATTTCAAAAATACAACTCCATCCCAAATTTTGTATAAAAACTGGTTTACTGCCCATAAAAAATGGGACAAATTATACATTTATTATCTGATAGGCATTACAACGTTTCCATCGAAATATTAAAAATTTGAAATGTTGAAACGTTGGATCGAAATTTCGTCAATTTTCCGAAATATAAAGAATATAATCGGAATTGTCTTGTTATTCATAAAAACAACAACCAGTTTTTCTTTCCTTATATGGAGTCATATTCAGTATCCATTCTGTGACCCATTTTACTAGCATTTCAAATGCATTATTCACCATTCGTTTGCTATAAGTTTTGTTATGTTTCAAATGAAACATCACCAAACAGCTGATAAAGGTGCGTGAAATATATAGGGTGATCCATAAAGTTGTTCCCAAAAATATGTTATTTTTGGGAACACCTTTTGGATCATCCTGTATATTTCACCTGTAACGTACAGCTAAACTCACAATGGATGTGCATTAAATTATACGTTTCAAATGCAAGTGAAACGGAACACATAATGAAAAGTCTAACGTCTAATAGGGTTAGAGTACATAGATTGGGGCTTCGCTGACCCCATTCTTTTAGCATTATGCCAACGCTTGCGCTTGTCTCAAATCCTTTATAGTCACGAGATGATATATATATATATATATTATATATATATACTATAATATGGTAATTGTAAATTTGTAAAGTCACGCAACCAGAAACGCAGACAATTTACTTATATATATATATATATATATATATATATATATATATATGTCTGTAAAAACAATGGTTGAGTTTTTATTTAAATCCCTTAAAAATCCTTCAAATCACGTGCGGTAATATTTTAAAATTCTTTTCTTAATGATTTCAGGCATTTACATTGTCTCTTTTTTAGCTTTTAAATTATTTTATTTTAATTTTTAGAGAGAGAGAGAGAGAGAGAGAGAGAGAGAGAGAGAGAAACTGTGTAGCAACAAAGCAATTTATTTAAATTATACTCTTGCGTCTTTTTCGAACTTTTAAAAAAATACTTACGAGTGAAAAACAACTTCTAATTAATTTTAATAATTTGGCGAATAACCAAACAAAAGTTAGATTTCAAGGTCGAATAAATACATACAGTTTATATATATAATATAATATATATATATATATATATTAGTTAGTTAGTTAGATATAAATCGAATTTAACTCTGAACTCTGAATCCAGTTTAGTGACAACTTTTGTGACATTTTGGAAAAGATTTTTTTTGCCGACATCATTTTTTTTCGCCCTCATTTAGTCCCGAAACAAGACTTACAATCGTTTCACTATTAATTTTTCGATTTTTCGTCCATGGATTTACATTTTGAAAAGAATAGGCCTAAATTCGATACAGAATTGGTTGGGCGAATCGGAAATTAAAATTCCAAATCTGTGCGTGAAGATCTCGATATTTTCCTCGATTGTGGCACGGTTGTTGTCAATGTTCACTGAAAGAAAGTCAAAAGTAGTGTGTGTCTTCGTTACATATATACATATAATATTACGTGTGTGTGTATATATATATATGTGTGTGTGTGTGTGTGTGTGTGTGTGCGTGTGTGTATGTATATATACACATATATATATATATATTTATGGATGAATTTCACAATTAAACACGTGAAATGAATAAATGCTGCAAACCCACAAGGAAAAAGAAAAACGATTCCAAGGTTTCGTGTATTCAGCTACACCTCGTCAGGGAATGAAGAGAAGGCAGATGCCCATAAATATATACAACGTAGTAGAAACAAAGCAATTAGCACATACTTAACAAGAGTTAATGAAGGCAAAAGAATTTTAACATGATATCGTCAATTTTATACGTTCCCGCACTGTTATTGAAATTGTTTTTAAAATGAATAAATGCACATTCTAGAATATTTCTTTCTATTATATCTCTGTTTTTAACAAGCGCTTTAGAACTATCCCACTTGATGCTATGGTTACATCTATACATATGGTTAAATAAAGCATTGGAAGTATTAGCTGTTCTACACTATTTATGCTGTTTTACCCTAATATCTAACGTTTTACCGTTTGGCCTATATATACTGAGTTACATTGTGTACATCCAATCGAATACACACAACCAACAACATTTCAGGGCTATTCTTTATTAGGCGTGATTTAACAGTATTATTATACTTAAAGACTACATTATGCCAATTGCTTTAAGTACAGTTGGAAGGTATTGAAAATTAACATGGTAAGGTAGGCTAAGGATATTTTTACGCTGAAATTCCTTTACAGTCACATTATTATAATACTATTCTTGGCTTTCTTAAGACAGTTATCTAAAAATGAAATAGGATAACATAATTTAGTACCAATATTCATGATATTGCATAACTCGGAATCTAAAAATTCAGGACTGACAACTCTCAATGCTCGAAGAAACATAGCAGAGAAAATAGAGGATTTAATCGAAGGATGATGGTCAGAATAAAAATGCACATAAGAGTTATTATTAGTAGGCTTACGGTAGACTTCATATTTGAACTGATTAGAGCATCTCCAAATTTTAGATCAAGAAAAGATAGGCTTCCATCATTTTCTTTTTCAACTGTAACTTAATAGATGGGACTAAATTGTTGAGCCTACCAAGAAATAAGTCACATCCAAATTATTAGGCCAAAGGCATAAAATATCATCTATATACCTGTACCAAACCAGGTTAAAATTAACAATCGTAAGGCAAAATTCTACTTTCAAAAAATTCCATATATAAATTAGCTAGTACAGGTGAAAGGGGATTTCCCATCGCCAATCCAAACGACATAGCATAAAACTTATTTTCAAACTGAAATTTACAATCTTTGACACAAAGCTTAATTAACTCATAAAGTGTTGTGTTGAACAGGGAAAGAATATTCAGAGATCTTATCTTTTAAAAAATCAAGTAGGTCATCAACAGGGACTTTTGTGAATAGCGAGCATACATCGAAGCTTACCAATTTGAAATTAGGGTCATTAGGAAACTCAGTTTGTCAATAAGATCCATGCTATTTACAATATGTGACTCAGAAAGAGCCAACTAACGGCGTTAATAAACTAACTAACCATTTATAGCTTATAGACGGAGCCACTGAGCTAACAATAGGCCTCATGGGATTATTAACTTTGTGTGTTTTTACTAAGCCTTACAGATATGGTAGTGACGAATTGATACTAAGAACCTGCTGTGAAAGCCCATTATAGTTATTTTCTAATATTTCTCTGAATTTTCTGTTAAACATTTTATTAACATCCTCCAATGGGTCTCTATTTAGAGGTTTGTACGTGTCACGCTCTTAATAACGTATTCATCTTTTCAACATAACTGTTTTTGTCCGTGATGACGATCGAATTGGATTTGTCCGCTTTAGTAATATGTAATGAATCATTATTTTTTAGTGTTTTTAGGGCTTTTTCAAACCTCAGAGGATAATTCGATTCAACCTCGTATTAAAAGCACTATACACACAACCTTTGCTAAAGTCACCTCACTTTCGGAATATTACTATGTTTTTCAAAATTAATAAACTTAGCAATCAGTAAACTGCTGGGCTTTTTTGGGACTGAGAAACCTAACCCAAAACGTAACGCACATTTCATATTGAAGTCTAGTTCTTGGGACAAGTTAACAATATTACTAAAATCACTTTTTTTAGTCCAGTAACTATTACGAATTAAATCCTCCAGTCTATTGTTTAATTTCCTATTCTGAGTGCTGCATCTTCTACGTAAGTTGTGGTAAATATCATCCAAAAGTGTACTTCTCCACGCATGAGGAACGGTGGAAAAAATATATTTTTTCTTACTTCGGACTCTCTGAAGGCGTTCTTCACTTCATGCGGCTATATTAATAGTTAAGAACCAATTCGATTTCCTTAGGAAGTGTATAGTGAAAAAGTCATCCCAAAATCCCTGCTTGGAAGACGATACCGTATGTTGGACGATACACCGTTTGGTGACACCGAAAGGATTATTTTAAAAAAACATATTAATATAGCCCGCATTGAAGTGAAGAACGCCTTCAGAGAGTCCGAAGTAAGAAAAAATATATTTTTTTCCACCGTTCCTCATGCGTGGAGAAGTACACTTTTGGATGATATTTACAACAACTTACGTAGAAGATGCAGAACTCAGAATAGGAAATTAAACAATAGACTGGAGGATTTAATTCATAATAGTTACTGGACTAAAAAAAGTGATTTTAGTAATATTGTTAACTTGTCGTCCCAAGAGCTAGACTTCAATACGAAATGTGCGTTAGGTTTTAGGTTAGGTTTCTCAGTCCCAAAAAAGCCAGCAGTTTACTGATTGCTAAGTCTTTTATTAATTTTGAAAAACATAGTAATATCCGAAAGTGAGGTGACTTTAGCCAAAGGTTGTGTGTATAGTGCTTTTAATACGAGGTTTGAATCGAATTATCCTTTGAGGTTTGAAAAAGCCCTAAAAACACTGAAAAATAATGATTCATTACATATTACTAAAGCGGACAAATCCAATTCGATCGTCATCATGGACAAAAACAGTTATGTTGAAAAGATGAATACGTTATTATGATCGTGACACGTACAAACCTCTAAATAGAGACCCATTGGAGGATGTTAATAAAATGTTTAACAGAAAATTAAGAGAAATATTAAAAAATAACTATAATGGGCTTTCAGCAGTTTCTTAGTATCAATCCGTCACTACCATATCTGTACGGCTTAGTAAAAACACACAAAGTTAATAATCCCATGAGGCCTATTGTTAGCTCAGTGGGCTCCGTAACCTATAAGCTATCAAAATGGTTAGTTAGTTTATTAACGCGTTAGTTGGCTCTATTTCTGAGTCACATATTGTAAATAGCATGGATCTTATTGACAAATGAAGTTCCCTAATGACCCTAATTTCAAATTGGTAAGCTTCGATGTATGTCGCTATTCACAAAAGTCCCTGTTGATGACCTACTTGATTTTTTAAAAGATAAGATCTGAATATTCTTTCCCTGTTCAACACACTCTTATTGAGTTAATTAAGCTTTGTGTCAAAGATTGTAAATTTCAGTTTGAAATAAGTTTTATGCTATGTCGTTTGGATTGGCTATGGGAAATCCCCTTTCACCTGTACTAGCTAATTTATATATGGAATTTTTTAAAGTAGAATTTTGCCTACGATTGTTAATTTTAACCTGGTTTGGTACAGGTATATAGATGATATTTTATGCCTTTGGCCTAATAATTTGGATGTGACTTATTTCTTGGTAGGCTCAACAATTTAGTCCCATCTATTAAGTTTACAGTTGAAAAAGAAAATGATGGAAGCCTATCTTTTCTTGATCTAAAAATTTGGAGATGCTCTAATCAGTTCAAATATGAAGTCTACCGTAAGCCTACTAATAATAACTCTTATGTGCATTTTTATTCTGACCATCATCCTTCGATTAAATCCTTATTTTCTCTGCTATGTTTCTTCGAGCATTGAGAGTTGTCAGTCCTGAATTTTTAGATTCCGAGTTATGCAATATCATGAATATTGGTATGCTAAATTATGTTATCCTATTTCATTTTTAGATAACTGTCTTAAGAAAGCCAAGAATAGGTATTATAATAATGTAATTGTAAAGGAATTTCAGCGTAAAAAATATCCTTAGCCTACCTTACCATGTTAATTTTCAATACCTTCCAACTGTACTTAAAGCAATTGGCATTAATGTAATCTTTAAGTATAATAATACTGTTAAATCACGCCTAATAAAGAATAGCCCTGATAATGTTGTTGGTTGTGTGTATTCGATCGGATGTACACAATGTAACTCAGTATATATAGGCCAACGGGTAAAACGTTAGATATTAGGGTAAAACAGCATAAATATGCTTGTAGAACAGCTAATACTTCCAATGCTTTATTTAACCATATGTATAGATGTAACCATAGCATCAAGTGGGATAGTTCTAAAGCGCTTGTTAAAAACAGAGATATAATAGAAAGAAATATTCTAGAATGTGCATTTATTCATTTTAAAAACAATTTCAATAACAGTGCGGGACGTATAAAATTGACGATATCTTTAAATTTCTGTTGCCTCTCATTAACCTTGTTAAGTATGTGCTAATTGTTTGGTTTCCTACGTTGTATATATTTATGGGCATCTCGCCTTTCTCTTCATTCCCTGACGAGGTGTAGCTTTGAATACACGAAAGGCCTTGAAATCGTTTTTTTTTTCCTTCCTGGGTTTGCAGCATATATATATATATATATATATGTGTGTGTGTGTGTGTCAAATGATTTTATTTAGCTAACACCCTATAACTATCTTCGTAAGAACCACATTCTTCTTTCCCAAAGCAATCCAACAGCCCTTTAATGAAACCTTAACTATTACTACTAAAAAACCAAGAAAAAACCTGCTTACCTTCGCGGACTTGATAATCCCCGATGACGTGCTTTCAATCTGATCCAAAACAAGGGATTGAAGGTACGAAGATACGAAGTACACGAAACATAACAGCAAAATTGCTATGAATCGTCTGTGTCTGTCGGGTTCCATACGAGTGTGTGTCTGTGTGTGTGTGTGTGTGGTGTGTGTATATATGTAAAAGAGAGAGAAGTGTATTCCGAAGTATTAGATAAGGCACTTGATATAACTAAAACCTTAGTTTTAGACGGTTATTTCTGGAATACAGTTCACATATGTTGTTTATGGACGTTCCTCGAATTTGAAATTAATGAAGCATTTTTATTAATCTGGAATTAAACAGAATTATAAGATTATAGAAGATAGAAATAATGTTTAACTCTTTAACCGGTAATGACACTTTACTGATTTTGTTCTAGCTAACGCCAGACGATTTATTCAGTCTCAGAAAATTATATTGTATTGTTATTTCTTCCTCTTATTATAAATACATTTCTCAGCCGCAGAAAATCTTTCGTATGCAGACGACAGAAACGTATGCAGACGAGGGAAACGTATGCAGACGACAGAAACGTATGCAGACGAGGGAAACGTATGCAGACGACAGAAACGTCAAAATGATTTTAAATTTTTGCTCATTGAACTACGCTAAAAAACAAAGCCTTCGCGTTTCCAGTGGTGATAAACCGTGGTGAAAGCCTCGCTAGTACGTTGACTTTCTATATATTTGGCAATAATGCTGCGAGCTGCTCGTGCCCTGAATGGGTGTAAGGGCGGAGCGATGCGTTGTGAAAGCAGCGAAAATTTTGTTGTCTACAATTTAAGCTATGAACAGTCAGCACAAAAAAAAACCTGTAATATATATATATATATATATATATATATATATATATATATATATGAAAATTATTTCACGAAAGTAAAACGTGAAAAATATTTATGATGAATAAAAACCACGAAGGAAAGGAAACACAGATGGTGCTCAAGCGCTTTCGTCTAATGACATCCTCAGGAACACTGAAGTACATAAAGAATTACAGCCTATATATAGGTTACAGAAAGAGAAAAAAAATAAATAAATAAATAAAAAATATATATATATATCAATAATTCTTTATGTACTTCAGTGTTCCTGAGGATGTCATTAGACGAAAGCGCTTGAGCAACATCTGTGTTTCCTTTCCTTCGTGGTTTTATTCATCATATATATATATATATATATATATATATATAAAATTTCCTATCCAAAGGAGTAGTAGAAGTGGCAGAAGTAGTCCTATTAATGACAGTATACTCAATATACTACTACTATCCACGCACCTTCATAGAATAAAATTTGAAGCAAGTGTGTAATTATGTAAACGTGAATGGAGATGAAATTTCAATGAATGTTTATGCTTTGACGCAAATAAAACATTTTCTGTGCAAAATGACGTCTTCTGTTTAACCATTTTATTCTACTCGCAATGTTGCAAAATGATGCAGACTGCATAAATATTATGCAACTAAATTACATTATGTGTGTGTGTGTGTATGTGTGTGTGTGTGTGTGTGTGTGTGTGTGTAACGTTAGGTTACCTGCAAGATGATATGATAAGAACGATCCCACACTTACAAATTGTTTTGCGCTAATAATGTCCTGTATCCTGCTGTACTTGACTCAATGATGTCCTATTTTGCATGTGTAAAACTGGATTTTGTCAAGCAAAAAAAGGAGGGGAGTTTTTTAAGACAATAAGTTTAAAATGGTTTTGAAAATTAGTTTTCGTTTCGAGTGTAGGTAGAGCAGCCGTCTGTGTGTGTGTGTGTGTGTGTGTGTGTGTGTGTGTGTGTAAGAGAGAGAGAGAGAGAGAGAGAGAGAGAGATTACATACTGTACCTCACTTTCCAAACCAAATCCAACCATACGTTACACACAGTGGCGGCTCGTCGGTAGGCACTGCGGAACTGCAGTACCCCTAAATTTTTTATTTACAATTGCAATAATCAAGAACAATATAAGGATGAGCTCACTGAATAACTTTTTCAATAACTTTTGAAACTTTTATTCATTGCTCAATGCTCATCCTTTTATTTCAGTAATTATTTCAACCCATTCTTAGAGACAGCACCCCTCGAATTTTTAGTCACGAGCCGCCCCTGGTTACACATTTTTTCCAACCACTTAATAACGAAGGTGAAACAAGAACCTTTACAAATGAAAGTTAAGCAGAGCGAAATACAACTCTCAAAAACTGCAACGTCATTCTGGTTGTAACAACTTTCCATAACAACATGGGCCGACATCACTTTTTCACGTTAATGAATTGTAGTTTTTGATACGGAAAAGTGAATTTAGAATCTTTTTTCTTTATATATATTTTCACTTTCATTTCATCGTACAGTAAGTGCTCTCATACATGAATAGATAGATGCGTACTGTACATATGCAGATAAATAAAATAGATACATAGATGAATAAATAGATGGATAGTTACGGGTAAAGGGAAGGATAAATCCAATGCTCCTCCTCCTCCTATTATTATTACGACCACTACGACTACTACTACTACTACTACTACTAATAATAATAATAATAATAATAATAATAATAATAATAATGGACCAATCCAAGAACAATCACCCCAAAGTCCCCAATCCAAGAAAAAGCATCCTAGTTAGACTCCAATCCAAGAAACAGTACCCCAGTTCGACTTCAATCCAAATTAAAGGATTTTAACATATAAAATTTAAAAAACAAAAAATTTAATGTTTACGAAGGATATTGCAATAAAAAAAAATTAGAACAACATAATTAAAATAAAAATATTGAAATAAGGTTAATTGAATGCCAGGTTAGGTCAACTGTACGCCCTTGATGATTGGTTAGGTTAAGTCGTGATATTTTCGTTAAAACTAACCAAAATATCACGACTTAACCTAACCAATCGTCAAGGGCGTACAATTAACCTAACCGGGCATTCACTTAACCATTTTAGAGCAATTAATTCCATTTTAACTAACAATTTCAGAGCAATCCAAGAATAAGCATCCTCGTTCGACCCCAATCCAAGAAAAAGTACCTTAAATTGTTGTAACGCAAATTTTTATGCATAAATCTCGTATCAAAATGTACCTAAAAATGGTAGAAAGAAAGAATGAAGTGATTTTGAAATCGTTTTAATTTTATGCGAACATTTTTTTTTTTAAACTTAGGGTTGAAATTGAGAAAAAGCATAAATCAAGTTCGTGCTATTAGAAACGAACTGTTGTTTGATATCCCCGGAAGTGAATTATAGTCCGAAATTAAGATGAGGGGAAATATAGCTTACGAAGGTTGTTTTTCATTATTGGAGAGTATAAAAGTTTGGTTTTGTTTATTCTTTGGTTTCGCAAAAAATCCTCGACAGAAGATTTTAAATTTTAATTTAAAGTTTGCTTTAAGAAAGGCGGAACATAAGTATAACGAAATTGAGATTACAGACAACCAGTAATTTTTGTATTACTGTATTGCAAGGTACTAGTAGCATGGGTGTGACTCAGTGTTAACATAAACTTTCGGTACAGAGAAAATCACAAACGCGCAAAATATTGTGAACAGTGAAAAGTGTCGCTAACGGTGGTAAACATTTAAAAAAATAGTAAATAAATAAACTCCGCGATGTCCCTAAAGAGTGTGAACATTAAAGACAGCGCGAATGGCATGAGTGAACCAGAACCAAAGGACTTGGAGGAAATGAGCATCGAGAGCCTGCAATAACTAAGAAGGCTACGAATATCTCAGGCCCATTGGTTGCTAAAACATAGCACAGCGCTGGAAGAAGAGATCAAGCGAAGACTACCCCACAACTGGAACGCAGGGTCAACCCCTGGTCAGGGACCTGTGGGAAAAGAACTTTTCCCCTTCCACTCCAGAGGAAGGAACATCAAAAGAACATCCTTTTCGGGATATTGGATGGAACAAATCAAGGATATGGAGGTGAATGTCGTAGGTAAGTCCAACAAAAGAGGAGAGCCCAGAAGGAAGAAATGTGACATCTGTTACAGGAGGAATCACACCACACAAGAGTGTTACTACATCCCCATGAAGAACAAGAAGCGAAAAGAGGAAGCAACGGAGGAAAGAGGAAACAACGGAAGAAAGAAGCCGGAACGAGTGCAAGATTTGCCAGCAAATGGGGCATTGGGAGGAGGCGTGCCCTCGAGCAAACATTCAGCAGGACTGGAAGGGGAGGCCTCCCGAGTAGCTTCAGAGGAAGTAGCGGTGAACCGTCAGTTAGGACTGATCACCCTACCAGTATCCGTCACTCAACAAGCTTTCTCCGCGCTGGTCGATGGTGGAGCTTCCGTCATATTGACATAAGCTATGCACAATAACATCGGGAGCTTTCTTTGGACAGTTGCCAACATCTCAGTGTACGGTTGTACAGAACCTGCCCATTCACGTAAGGGAATGGGCAGTTTGTGTTTATATAATTCCAGAGGTTTCGCAGGACTTGGCCATAGTCGTGTTGTTTCGGAAGATATGAAAACGAAATAAAGGTAGCTCAGAAAAGAAAACAATCGTCACTCTGAAAGAAGAGGTAACAGACCAGGAATGGAAGCGAACGGAATAAAGAAGTCGGCATGATTCTGACAAAGAGGTTCAGAATGAAGGCTACGAATATCTCAGGCCCATTGGTTGCTAAAACATAGCACAGCGCTGGAAGAAGAGATCAAGCGAAGACTACCCCACAACTGGAACGCAGGGTCAACCCCTGGTCAGGGACCTGTGGGAAAAGAACTTTTCCCCTTCCACTCCAGAGGAAGGAACATCAAAAGAACATCCTTTTCGGGATATTGGATGGAACAAATCAAGGATATGGAGGTGAATGTCGTAGGTAAGTCCAACAAAAGAGGAGAGCCCAGAAGGAAGAAATGTGACATCTGTTACAAGGAATCACACCACACAAGAGTGTTACTACATCCCCATGAAGAACAAGAAGCGAAAAGAGGAAGCAACGGAGGAAAGAGGAAACAACGGAAGAAAGAAGCCGGAACGAGTGCAAGATTTGCCAGCAAATGGGGCATTGGGAGGAGGCGTGCCCTCGAGCAAACATTCAGCAGGACTGGAAGGGGAGGCCTCCCGAGTAGCTTCAGAGGAAGTAGCGGTGAACCGTCAGTTAAGACTGATCACCCTACCAGTATCCGTCACTCAACAAGCTTTCTCCGCGCTGGTCGATGGTGGAGCTTCCGTCATATTGACATAAGCTATGCACAATAACATCGGGAGCTTTCTTTGGACAGTTGCCAACATCTCAGTGTACGGTTGTACAGAACCTGCCCATTCACGTAAGGGAATGGGCAGTTTGTGTTTATATAATTCCAGAGGTTTCGCAGGACTTGGCCATAGTCGTGTTGTTTCGGAAGATATGAAAACGAAATAAAGGTAGCTCAGAAAAGAAAACAATCGTCACTCTGAAAGAAGAGGTAACAGACCAGGAATGGGAGCGAACGGAATAAAGAAGTCGGCATGATTCTGACAAAGAGGTTCAGAATGAAACCCGTGGACGTCTATTCTCCGCTGCACGAGATATGTAGTGAGGCTCAAAGTGATATGCAAGTATCACAGATCAGAAATCTCAAAGGGAAATTAAAACTCCCCAAGGAGGAGTTAAAGTTACTCATGATGGATAAAAGTGACGAGCAATACTTTAAAAACAAAGAAGTCATCGGCATGGTGATTTAGGTAAAGACGACGGGGAGGATAGTCCGAACGGCCGTTCGACGCCTCGCCCAAAATGAAACAAATGTCACTGTGAGAAAAAGTCAAAATTCCAAAAGACTAAGAAGAGAGTGACACACCTCAAGTTCACAGATGGTCATCTTTCTCAAAATGAAGAAAAGAAGTAATAATGAATTAGGTAAATCCCTTCTCTAAAACTGCTTCTTGCAGTTGACGTTTCGATCAAGCAAAATCTGATCATCTTTGGAGCTTGCTAGGTATTAATTCGTTTAGCAGTGCGAGAGTGCTTGTAGAATGTTACATTCATGGAAATTCTTTGGCACACATAAGCACTATCGCACTCCAGAACAAATTAATTTCTAACAGGCTCCGAAAATGTTCAAATGTGCTTGAACGAAATGTCAACAAAGGAATAAAGCAAGAAACTGCCAAACAAAAAAAAAAAAAAGAGACCTACCAAATAATAACATTAATATTAATTACAACCTTGTCACTATTATTATTATTATTATTATTATTATTTTTCTTAATTTTAACAAAGATTTTAAACAATGCTTTACATATACTGTATTGTATATACATGCATCGATGAATAAAATATGTGTGTGTGTATATAATATATATATATATTGCTGGATGCAAGCGACTATACGCTGGTATCGTGGCACGTTACGAAACTGCATAATATCCTTGGAAAATTTACGATTTCAACATAATAGCAATCAAATACCGTTTGACACACCATCTTTAGATGGAAAAACGAAAATGAGTCGTGTACATATTATTTGATAATTAACATCATTAATAATTTTTATCATTTCCATTGTTCGTATTTTTATTGATAATACTATTATTATTACTGTCATTTATTATGATAGCATCGAACACTCTCCCTCTTAATCAAACACAAGTCTGAAAATGACTGAAGATAAATCCACAATCCTCGTAATGTAGGTTACAAGCTCAAGTTGGAGAAACTTATTTTTATGAATTGGTTAGAAACTCTCAGTTAGTTTTTAGATATATTTCGTAAAATTGCAATTATATTAACACTCCTTTATAAGGATTTTACGTATAAATGTGTTATAATATCACATTACTTTGTTAAATGGGCATTAATAAGCTTTTGAGAGGTTTACATTGGCTATATTTATTACCTCAAAACTACTAATTGGTAACTCTGTGAGTGAAAGTGGTCAGCCATTGCCATGTACTTCATTTTAGTGCAATTTGTTGTTGTTAATTATTACTTTTTCTAAATTCAGCTTTCGAAAATTCCTTTTCTCATTTCATATTTTTTACCAATATATATATATATATATATGCTGTACATGTATGTGGATATGTTTCAATGGCAATGTCGTTTTTTAATTTACAATTTAAATTAATAATGTATTAAATAATACCAAAATTCAATAATGCTAAATTTGAACCATTTTTATTGTTATAGAAATGATAGAAAATTACTTCAACTGGAATTGAAAACCAGCCTTTAATTTTTTTTATTACTTTTGGAATATAGCCAAACAAAACCTTTCAACAAATCGCGAAATGCTAAGCAAACAGCAGTGGCATTAAGAAGTCAATTAACACCTACCTACTTTGTACCAACTGTACGCTTTATAATATATATATATATATATATATATATATATATATATAATGGTTGTATTTCTTAAAGAAGTTTCACAATTTTGTTCTGCAATATTTTCACTTCACAAACCTTGCTCGAAATCTCTTTTCGGTTTGCGCATGCGCAGAGCAAGTGTGAGTTTTCTGGAGTGATGTCGTAACTGCAATTTTAGATCAAATGTGGTTCAAATAAGTAATTACCCCTAATTTTGGACAAGTCAAATTCATCGACTTGTTCTCCCCTGGGTTAGATTAGGCTAGATCATGGATGTTTAGGTTAAGAAAATGTTGCCCCTCCATAATTGTGGGGGTCATTACCTCAAATTTGGTGTTTCACTTCTAAATAATATAGTTGCAAAAATAATAATAATAATAATAATAATAACTAAAATTCTTTATTATTTAAAAGACAGTACAGAGAGGATACAAATACCATTGCCAGTATAGAAGACAGAACTTAAGTACTACACGTTAGTGTTAGGAGCAGGGCCGCCGAGAGGGCAGGGAAGCCGAGTTAAATCCCCGGGGCCCCGGACCTCTAGGGGGCCCGGAAAGAGGGGGGATAAAATCTAAAAATATTAATAAAGCAATTGATTAAATAACAGAGAGGAAATATAATTAATGAACATACATTTTATCTGCGGTCCAACAATGCCCAAGACCGACTGACAGATCTGGGAACCATTGTAATTGAAAGCCAGTTAGCCCGTACTTTAAATTTCATCAGAATCATTTACCACTTTGCTAGAGAGAAGGCAAAGAAAGTACACTTCTAATTATGAAAATCTTGCAATAAACAATTGTCTTGCCGACATGGACTGGTACTGCATTTGTAAATTGTATGGTGATAGAATTAATATAATTGATTCGAAAAATAAAATGGTCATTTTCTTCTGAGTTGTTTATTCATACTGTATGTTTTGAATAGTGACTTGGACATATAATCAATTTGCTTGTTATGTACACAAAAAACATTCATAATAAAATACTGAGTAAAAAGGGGGGCCCATATACCAATCCTTCCCCGAGGCCCATGGCAGCTCTCGCCGGACCTGGTTAGGAGCTGCCAGATAGATTTGAAAGAGCAAGAATTACCATTCATGACAAAAATTACTTACATGCATTTTACAGAGTTTATATATGTTACAGGGAATCTGTGTAACTAGGGATTTCATGGAATCCCTAAAATTTTCAGGGATTTCATGTAAGGTCAAGTGATATTTTCATTAGTTTTAACGAAAATATCACAACTTAACCTAACCAATCGTCAAAGGTGTACAGTTGACCTAACCGGGCATTCAATTAACCCAACCGGGCATTCAATAATTTTCCGGTAGGTTTAACGAAAATATCACGACTTAACCTTACATGAAATCCCTGAACATTTTAGGGATTTCATGAAATACCTAGTCACACAGATTCCCTGTAACATATATTACATAGGGTCAAGACATATACGATAATTCGGGTTCACTATCAAACTAATAAATTAATGGTATAAAATGGTTATTACTAATGATTTGTATAAGCTTAAATAAGGTACATATATTTAATTATTATTAATGATTTGTATAAGCTTAAATAAGGTACATATATTTAATTATTATTAATGATTTGTATAAGCTTAAATAAGGTACATATAGGGTGTCCCAAAAAAACTATATACTCTTTATAGCATCATATATTTTATAATTTAAAAAAAAAAAAACAATATATTGTTATAGCAATTGCCAATGAAAGGTAAATTAGTAATCTAAGTGATCAAAATGTTATAGCGAGTTGTTTGCATATAAAATTTAATTAACTACGCCAAGTGCTCAAAATGTTCTCCGGCAGCATGAATGCACTTTTGAATGCGTCGACTAACTGATTCGCAGACATGGACTAATGTGGATGCTGTGATGGTCCCGCACTTTTCCCTAATTGCATCCTTAAGGTGTTCGAGTGTTGCGGGTCTTGTACCATAAACTGCATCCTTCAGGTAGCCCACAAGTAAAAATCAAGTGGAGTCAAGTCCGGTGAACGTGGAGGATACTCAACGCTTCCTCTTCGTCCTATCCAACGGTTAGGCAACATTTCATCGAGGTACCTTCTGACATCACAATGATAATGAGGGGGGGCTCCATCTTGTTGAAATGAAAAGTCGTCGTTTCCAAACAACTTCCGAACTGCAGGTATAATTTCTGTCCGCAGCATGTCGAGATATGCGGCACCGGTAACTGTCCCATTAAAGAAAAATGGTCCAACCAAACCCCTGGATGATAAACCACACCATGCTGTTAATCCTGGTAAATTAACATGTTTATCCGCATAAACGTGTGGATTATCAAGTGACCAGTACCTGCAGTTGTGTCGATTTACTGTGCCATTCAGCTTGAAGGTAGCTTCATCAGACCACACGATTTTGTTGTATTGAAAGTGCATTCATGCCGCCGGAGAACATTTTGAGCACTTGGCGTAGTTAATTAAATTTTATATGCAAACAACTCGCTATAACATTTTGATCACTTAGACTAATTTACCTTTCATTGGCAATTGCTATAACAATATATATATATATTTTTTAAATTATAAAATATATGATGCTATAAAGAGTATATAGTTTTTTTGGGACACCCTGTATATTTAATAGTAATTAACCTTTTCCTTTAGGGAAACCAAAAACCATAAGATATATTGGATCACCTGAAGATCCGTCACCCCGGCCTTTTTTAGTTAGCTTTATAAGGCTAACTAACAAAAATATCACGACCTAACCTAACCACTCGTCAAGGGCGTACAACTGACCTAACGATTGGTTAGGTTAGGTCGTGATACTTTCGTTAGTTAGCCTTATAAAGCTAACTAAAAAAGGCTGGGGTGACGGATCTTCAGGTGGTCCGATATATTGTTATTCAGAACTAAATATTTTCATAACTAGTCACTTAAATGTAACACTTTTTGGTACCTTTACAGACAATTAAATAGCATCTATTGCTAAAAATATATAATAATGATGTAAATTTGATATGAAAAATGAGGTCACATTATCACATAGCTCGTGGGATTGACTCAAAAGTGTGATCCACTTGAATTAAATATTTGGAGTCAGTATCATGGAATGGATTAAAATCAGGCGCAAGCGTTAATTTGAATTCAATCACGAGTGAACATTAAACTTATAGGAAGAAGGAAAAACAAATAGGAAGAATAGATAGCGTGCAGCAGCTCGAATACAAGTTATTACTTCAAGAGAAAGTTATTGTTTTTTGGTAGTTACTGGGAGCTGAACGTCATTAAGACGCGAAGATACCCTAAAAAGTGATAACAGCTGTTGAATGTAGCAAAATCTTCACAAAGAAAATTTCTTATTTCCAGAGAGGTCATATAATTTCGAATCAATTGGCCAATCTATGTTTTGGACATTTACCATTTACAGTGTGGATTACTAGGGTATAAAAATGCAAACAGTAAACCTAATATATGTATACAGGGTGTTTCAGGTCGACCCTAGAAATATGGAAATTGGCGGAATTTGTAGTTTGTATTTGGTATTTGAAGTTTGTCATAGTAATCCCGTAACTAAAAAAATGTAATGACATGAACATGCAGAACCTATCTTGGATAGTATTGTACGTAAACAATAATAACAATAAAACAACATATTATACTTCGTCGTCTCTTATAGGGCCGACCTGAAACACCCCGTATATAGGCCCTATATATATATCTATATAAAATGACATACCTCTTTACTCTCTAATGAGCCAATTTCTGGGTTAGAATCTGCGTGTTCTTTAGAGTCAAAAGCTTTGGATACATGGGGGAAAATACAGGTAAATTTTTTTATCGTTTAATTATTACTTAACGGAGTTCCTCACTTGACGCAATAACGGCATCTCCCGTATAGAAGTTTTCGCCTTAACACCGAACTGACTGACTCACTAACAGTATATTTCTTCTGTAAAAAACGTTATTAAATTGTCAATAATTTTTCTCCCGCCCCACCCCCCCCCCAAAAAAAGAAAAAAAAGAACAAAGAAATCCGACTTCTGGATTACCACTTTTAAATATGGGAAATTTGCGAGTTACTTTTAGAACATCGGTGGGACAATGTCCGTTTTGAAGAGAATAATTATACAGGGTGGTGTAAACGGTTCAGAAATAATAATAATAATATAATAATAATAATAATAATATACTTAATTATTATTATTATTATTATTTTATATGTAAATTTAGTTAAGATAAAGATTTGAGAACTGAATCGTGGCCACGTCGCAACTGCTAGGCGATGTTAAGCGACGTTGTCTCTTCAGTATTTGGATGGGTGACCGTCCTCACGTTGAGATGTAGCGACCCGTGGTTCAGATCCTATATAAAGGTGTACATAGGTCTCCTCGTCACATCAGCACTGCCGTTACGAAGGTGGCTAAAGATTTTAACCCTTTATGGACGACCGGTACAGATTGGTAACATTTCAAACGCATTCATAACTTAACCCTACAAAAAATTCCGGCGTTAAAAGGTTAAGATTGTATAATATATATATATATATATATATATATATATATATATATATATATATATATTTTTTTAGCCAGGAGCCCGACGGCTTAACGTGTCTCCCAAAAAAGGGAGCACTAATCAAGCACTAGTCAAGAATAATGTTACTTAACTCTTGAGATTTCATCCGAGTTGTTGTCATCACATTGTCATCACATTCGAGTGAGAAATACTCATTGCATGAATGTATGCTCCTAAAGTGAGTAAAAGATGAGTGAGTAATTCTACATAAAATGCGTACAGTGAACTTAAAAAGTCTTTTGAATAAGAGTTAATCAATTTAAAAAAGATAAGAGTTGTCCATTAAGAGAAAAATGATTTATAACGCAATGGAGAAAGATTCATTTTGGGCCTGTTCACAATTATCAATATTTTCACAAGTGTACAAAGAGTACACTTTTTCAAGACCCCCACCCCCACCCACCCCACCCTCTCAAAGTGTACAAAGAAAGATGTTGACTTTTTTTTCTTACAATGTATTATATTGAAAAACTAGAGATATACAAGTTAATATTCACACTCATATTAATAAAAAATTGAAATTCAGAACTATTAAAATAAAGGAAACGTACTGACAATATACAATCCAAAACTATCACACTATGATATTAATATACCGAGTCCACAAACATATGAAGATATGGATCGACATTTTTCGAATTTCTAAAAGCGTACAACGGCACTTAACCCCCTTTCCTCCAACGTACGGTTTGTACGCTCTTGAAAATGTTGATAATTGTGAACGGCCTCTTATTTAATTAAGAGTTTAATGACTTTTTTTTTATTGATTTATTTGTAAATATAAATATTACAGTGTTACAATAATACAATAATTTTAACGTGAAATATACAATTACTAATTGGACTATTGAATTTACATTATTTTTACCTTATGCTCTAGGCCAGAGGTTTTCAACTTGGGGTACACCTGGGATTTACCAGGGGATACGCATATGTCATTATTATTATTATATTTGTAGAGTTATGAACATTAATACAACATAACAATGTTATTCTTGTATTTTCTATTAATTCATCCTTTCAGGGGGTACGTGGGTAGCACCGACAATGTAAAAGGGGTACGTAGTAGACGTAGTAGACGAAAGGTTGAAAACCCCTACTCCCCTACCCCCTGCTCCCCTACTTCCCAAGTAGTTATGATTATAATATATGTAAATATCATAATACTAAGTTGTTGATTGTCACAGATAAGAGAAATAAGAGTTTACTGATAAGGATTGAGGAGTTTGGTGTATGAGAGATAAAGAATGAAAGAATTTTAATCAATTAGAAGTGACATTAATAAAGGTTTACTCTAAATACCAAAAGTGTCCTTAATGATTTTTTTTAACAATGTTCAAGGAAAGAAATTGCGGCCAAAAGTATTTTGACATCGTTAGAGAGAGAGAGAGAGAGAGAGAGAGAGTTTTTATATTGATGTATAATGAAAAATGGATAAATTTGTGTAATGAAATAGAGATAGTTTTATAGACTTTAATACTCTTTGTGTATTACCTTTTTACACATACTACTCTAAAGACATTTCAGCTATGTTTTTAAAAAAATAAATAGAAATACATTAGATCTCCTTTAAAATAAGCATTTTCTTTGGTTTTAATTTTAGGGTGACTATGCTATATATTTTTATAAAGATTTAGTCGCTAAGGTAGATCCACTTAACATGTGTAGGGCATTTTAGTTATTTCCCTGCTTGAATTATGTATGAGTCAGCTACGTGTGATGACAGTCTTTAAAACAAAAACCTTACTTTAAAACCTAACGAATGTTTAAAGCCCCTTTAATGAAAGGGTGGCATTTTTAACAAAAAGAAAAACATAAGTATGAATTGTATATAGTTGATATAGAAAAATATTGAAAAATACAAAAATTTAACGCAATTTTTGACCTACAGCTTCTATATTTACTGCATTGCTATGTCTTTTTATTATAAGAATATTTTTTCAATATTTTTCTCATTTTGATGCAATATAGTTCACTCGCCTATGTTTATATTAGACAGAGAGGGGTCTAATTTGGCTTAAAGCCATATCTTTATTTTTAGAATTGACATGTTGTGTGTTAACTTTTTTCACGCCTTTAGAGCAAGATTCTTTTATTGTAATATTGTATTACCTGATGAGTTTAATTGTAGGTATTCTTCCGATAGATTAATTGGTTTAACGAAAGAACTGTTTAGCCCGTCCTTAACTTTTAAAGGCGAAGATAGCTTAAATATATATATTTAACATCTGCAGGAAAAGAGTTTGGGTTTTATACTATGGTCTCAACTCTTCACTATAGGCTATTTTTGCACTTAGAAACGGTGCCGAATATTTTAATGATATTTCATAGATTTTAACAACGATTAGGCTGTTTTAAATTAGCAAAACACTCTAAAGGTAGATATAATTATCACTTTTTTCACGTTCATTTTTAAACTAAGGAAATTTGTGCTAAACTTTATGGATCCTTTATTTATAGGACCATCATTAACTCTATAATTTTTAGAAATAAGAAGTGTAATGGGGAAGTAGACTTAGGCTGAAATATTCCCTTTCGATGCTGCTATTTTTGCCTCTACATCTCACTATTGCCATGTCTATTTTGGTCATGAACAAGGCAATAGCAAGCTATAAAGCTAATACATACTACATGAGGGATACAGGGATACGCATGGAAAGAATTTTTAAGAGCATATCTGATAGAACGAGGATGGAGAATCATGCAGTACCCGGTATATACAAGTACCTCATTAAAGATTACTAGACCACGTTTTTCTGTCTCTTTGGTAACACAGGGGCATTTTTGCGGGTGCCCGTTCTTGCCCCCCTCCTTCCTACATGATAAAAAAACCAACTGGAGTGAATTGACGCTGTATAATCTCTCCCAAATTGAGTTAACGATTATATTTTAGTTTATTCGAATGCATTTATCAATTTCTTTTTTAAACCAAGTCTATTAGAAAATAGTATTTATTTATTCGTTTTAAAAGAATTTATTGTTTCAAACCAGACGACATTTGTTAAGAATTTATCCCGCACGTCCGTTTTATGCTCGATTGCTATAAATATATTTTCTTGAGACAATCATGAACCTCTTCACCTTCAGCTTATTCGTCAGTGAAAAGAGAAGTCTGTCAATGTACTCGTATAAGATGGATCGTTATTTCAGAGTCAATAATAAGGCAAACGGCATGCGGATTTTATTTGTTTATAAGCCTTTTGCCCGATGATGCACCGGTTGGTATAAATTTTCCCTTTGAGTCAAAATCGACAGGAAATGTATATGTTAATTATATATCAAAAGTGATCCTACCTTTTGTTTTGTTATGCCTTAATTAAGTCAAAAGAAGTTAGTTTCCCATTATTATATAGAAATATGTAAAACCAATCACCATTTTGCTATAAAACCGTGTTGTGTAAAAGTAAAAATTTCTCTAACTGATTTGATCATAGCTTCAATATTGTATAATATGAGAAAAAGCCCCTTTTCACCAAAGTGACTTGATATCGTTTATAACTTTCTCTGACCCAGCCGTTGGTAACAAGAACCAATCTCTGCTTGAAATTCCTTATTTACATATACCCAACATCTTTATGTTGTTTCGCTTTGAAATAAATGCGCAGTAATTTCTTTACATGATAAAGAAGAGAAAAACTATCAAGGGGTTGTATTTGAACTTATATATCCTGTACGTTAATCCTTTCAAGATTATCGAACAGACAGTGCTCGGGCGAAGCAAGTTCCTGTTCTTCTAAAGCCCTTACAGTAAGAAAACAAATGAAAATAGACGTTAAGAGTTATCATCGTGTGTGTGTGTGTGTGTGTGTGGGTGTGTGTGTGTGGGTGGGTGTATTTTAACAGTTAAACGCAAGAACTACAAAGAAAATATAATGATTCAATTACTTAGACTCTCAGAGCAAACGTGTCTTCTGTCCGTTTGATTTCATATTACATCACCCCAGCAATGGCTTCATTTTCAAAATATTTAAACTTAGTAACATCATATGTTTAAATTCAGTAAGAAAACTATTTTTAAAAAACATTTTTTTTTTCTTTTTAAACATCAATCTTTTTTTTAATTTTTGTTCCATGACCTTTTAATTATTACTTTAGACCTAAATTTTAATTTTATAATGACGAAGGTGGGTTTAACCTTTAAAAATAAGACGCGTAACATGACCTTTTAGTTATTACTTTAGACCTAAATTTTAATTTTATAATGACGAAGGTGGGTTTAACCTTTCAAAAATAAGACGAGTAACTATGGGAATCACATAACAGTCAAAATGAAATACCAAATTGTGAGTTACTAAATTTCACATAACGTCAATCAAAATAGTTTGAAAACATTTCATATTTGAGTTAGATAGATAGATAGATAGATAGAGAGAGAGAGAGAGAGAGAGAGAGAGAGAGAGAGAGAGACAGACAGACAGACAGATAGACAGAGATTGAGATTGAGATTGAGTTAAACTATTAAAACAATTTTTCAAGTAATGATACCAGAAAATCACAAACTGCTTACAACTATTTCGACTAAATACCTACAAGCACTACTATGCCTCATCTCACCTACCATTCACTTTCATGGATAGCATAAATCTGTCCTTCATACTGCGGATGCTGCATAAGTATGTAAAAAAATCCATGTAACGAAAGACATTTACTTTCCAAATCTCTCCTTCATACTGCGGATGCTGCATAAGTATGTAAAAAAATCCATGTAACGAAAGACATTTACTTTCCAAATCTCTCCTTCATACTGCGGATGCTGCATAAGTATGTAAAAAAATCCATGTAACGAAAGACATTTACTTTCCAAATGTTTTCATTTCGTGAACTCGGTACATAAATTTTAACTGAAAAACTGTTTAAATTTCTTGATATGTTTTTACTTTCATTAAATTAATTAACGCGAAACATTCATTGAACAATTTTACAACAGTTTTTAATCATTGATTTAAACTATTATTTATCTCAAATATTTCGTCTGGTATCTGTAAAATAAATGAAACGCCAAATCAGAGACTTTGGCGACGAAGGAGAAAAAATACAAATGTCAGTCTCGACAATGTTAGTGTTTTTAGTTCATTTTAATCTAATTTAAACTAATTATACCTAATGTAACTTAGCTTAACCTAACCTTAGTAGGGTATAAAGAGTTGGGATCTTTTGAATGACAAAACTTTTTAACCGACAGGCCATATTCTCGAATGAAAATGGTTGGAACTGCACTTACAAAGACGCCGAAACATAAGACGATCCATACTGCCATCTAATCTAACCTAACCAAAATTGAGCTAATTTAGCCTAACTGTACGTAACCTAACCTAAACTAACCTACCTCTAGCCTAGCCTAATCTAACCCAACCTAGCCTCTAACTATACTGGACCTACATTTACAAAGACTGCTATTAGATATTTGCTAGATATTGTCGAGTGTTCGTTGTCTTTGAAAGTATAATACTCTCAATTATGCTACCCTAAACTAAGTTTATTTGTCGTCGAAGTAGATAAACATCCAAATAAAACAATGATTGGAGAATACACAAAAATTATACAAATTATAATATTATTGAGTTTAAGCCTCGGTAGCGTAGTGGATAGCATCGCTAACTACGAATTCACCAGCCTCGGGTTCGATTCCCGGCGATGGCAGTCGATGTGCAGCTCACCCAGCCGTTTATCCTATCAGACAAAAATATTGGTTGGTAGATAAATGGGTACCTTGGGTAGCCTAGTGATTAAAACGCTGGGTTGCTGATCGGGAGGTCGTGAGATCGAGTTCGGGCGAGAACTTTGTCATTTCTGACCACTCGTGGTGGGTCATGGTTCGAATTCCAAGTTAAGCTGTAGGTCTAAGGTGGAGCAAGAAGCTTGAGCTTCGTCAGAATGAACGATTCGGTCTGAACCAAAACAAAGTTACGTTACTAAGGTAAACAAAGTAGTTATTGATCTGTCACCTGCACTTATGACAAAGCCAACCTCTATCGAGTCAGTCCACGTTCGCATTGATTCCATACAAAAGATATTGCGCAGAAACAGTTAAGCCAGTGAGAGCTTAACATTTACCTTAAACACACGGGTTGCTCATATTTTAAATGCAACTTCACAAATTTTTACCCACTAGCTTCGGACATGAAACTCGAAATTTTGATGTATGTGGTCTTTTTGTAATTTTATTGAGTGACTGCCCTTTCTCCATTTCACAAAAGTGTATAAAATTTTGTACAAGCGTGGACGGCTATCCTAATCTGTTATAAAGGTAATTATCTATTATAATCTGTTATAAAGGTAATTATTATTATCTGTTATAAAGGTAATTATAATTTGCCATTCCTCTAACTTAATAATAACTCAGTATTCGTATACTTTTATGGAAAATTAACGTTTAAAACTTTGTTCCTCAGGTTTACAGTAAAACTATTGGCTAAAAAAAATTTAAAATTACATTCAAGAGCAGTGATTGGTTCGTGGTAGATGTAGATAGTGGTAGATACCACAAAAAAATGAACCAAAGAGAAAGAATGAGAAAGAATAGAAGTGAGGTAAAGAGGAGGAAGTGGCGAATGGGAGCTTAAATGTGAGTGTAGCGAGAAAGGAAAAGTGCCCGGGCTCAATCAGGCATGTGGTCAGTCAGTTTTATTTGTAGGTTTGGGCTCCGATTCTGCTGATTCCACGAAGAGGCAATCATGCTACATAAAAAAATGGCAATAAAGGACAGCGACGGAATGTCGGCACTTTCTGATGGGAAGAACGTTCTCAAGTTCTGATCTTCCTACGAGAGTATGAAAAGAGTAAAATGAGCTAGGAATTGATGATGACATTTTCACCTACCCTTTATCCTTCCTCGTTCATATTTTGTAGTATTTAAGTCTTTATTAATGGCTTTGTCATTTTACTTTTTATAATGACTGATGCTAAATAGTTAGTTGAACACTAAACTAAAACTTTTTATTTCAAAAGCTAATGTTTAGTCACTTTGATTCTAGATTACAATTTTTATTCAAATTAGATTTTTGTAATTCTATAGGAATTCTTGCTGACTGATTTCGCCATTTTCAGTGTAACTAAAGTACTGTAAAACTCATATTTTAATACTACATATATTTACTGGAATGAGCCTAACCTTGCGGGATTACACAAAGCACATAATCAACGTTCTTTCTCCGCATAAAGTTCATCATTATTTGTAAAAACCGCTTGTCACCATGAAAGCTGATTTCTATTTCACTTTTTTGAAAAACTATTTCCATCACCTCAAAACGTTTTCAGCTTTGAAACAAAGAAGGTCATGTATTACGGCAATCCTTACATGTCAATGTACGGTGGCAATTTCGGAGGCTTTCCCTACTACCCTTACAACAGAATGATGGGTATGTACCCGTTTTACGGTTCAAGGTTCTACAGACCCTTCGGCATGGGACACTTCGGAAACTATCATGGATATCATCACCTCGGCCATCACCATCACGGACACCTCGGTGGACTTTACCCTTATTATTATTGATGACAAGGAGCAGATACTTGAAGGCTTTGGGTCGTTTTCACAGCTGTTTCAGAAGAACATACTATTACTTGGGATATCTATATTTTGTTTTTAATTTCGAAGTATGTACACAAAAAAATAGCTTCACACTTCGTATCACTGATGAATTGAAATTTAACGCCTGAAATTAATTAATTTGCTACAAATAAGTTGCTTCAAACGTGGACCTAACACCTTCGCATTACAGTATGGACATCAGTACAAACTAAAATTGAAAGCCATCGTCTGTATTTATTTAAACCGCAGTTAAGTTCAAGAATTATCCGCTGAAATATTCGCTTATAAACCAAACAACCTACACGTTTGTTTACTTTTAGCTATGAATTACTATGGATAATATGAAACTTTATAAACAAGCTCTGAAAGTAAGCCTAGCAATCTCCGACTTAAAACTGTTTGTAACAAACAAAACTGGATTTGGAAAGTATTTGAGAATAGTTAACATTTAATCTATGATTTTGTTTACAAACGCTTTAAAAATTTATAAAACATCGAAGCCTTCAAGTACAAAGACACAGATAATTATAAACTCCTTTTTATTATATGCTATTCTTTCTTCAGATCTAGATTTACGTACCTAATATCTACTTAATATACCATAAAGTTTATTTACGTAGTTATTTGCATAGTTATAATTTGCATAGTTATTATATATATATATATTATATATATATATATATATATATATATGGGATGAATTTCACACTTGGACACGTGAAATGAATGAATGATGCTCTCCACAAGGAAAAAATAAAAAATGATTCTAAGGACTTTCGTGTATTCATCAATACATCTCGTCAGGGAATGGTGGTGTATTGTTGAATACACGAAAGGCCTTGGAATCACTTCTTTTTCCTTGTGGATTTGCATCATATATATATATATATATATATTCCATAAGATATTCTCTATCATTTTCTTTTAATTTTTAAATATTGGCGTCTTCATATCTAAATTTGTAAAGTAGGAAGTAGGAAAGATTATGATAATAATAATAGACTTAAAACGGGTGTATTTAAAGTATTTAAACAATACCCCGTATGCCAAATACCCAAATGACCAATGGGTAAAATTAATGAATCATTTAAAAGTTTGTACTCCTCGAGTCATTATATTGGAAGAAAGAGTCAACACGACCGATCTGATAGGTCAATAACTCAGCTCTATACTCAACATGAGTCGAGTCAGCAGTCATTGACTCAAATTTTGAGTCATACTCAAAATTCTACAACAGTGAAGACTGAAGAGTTCGTTTGAGTACAGTTCATTTCAGACTGTCGGTTTGAGTCAGTGTAAGTCAGTCACGCGTTCGAGGAAAGATATTAACGCTTAAGAACGTTGTTTTTACTTTGGTTTCAATTTGCGTTTTTTTTTGTTGTGTGTTTTTTGTTTACATGTAAAGTGAATTTTAACGAGTTTTGCTTTAATTAAATAGTCTCCCGTCATTCAATACAAATTTTATGTATTTATATTTATTTTTAATGGATTTCAGCATTGTCAGCTAACGTGTATTAAATAGTAAATACACTTACGACACATAAACTGATAAAGCTTCAATATTCTACTATTTATAAATATTCTTAGTACATCACCTGGTGTTGTCTCAAGTAATCGAACACCTGAAGATAAGGAACTATTTTAAATTAAAAAAAAACCTTTCGCATCAGTTACCTATTACAAGCATTTTTAACAAGTTGAATTCTTTATCATAAGAGGTATGTATATATACATACGCATGTATGATGAGTAATACACACACACATATATATATATATATATAAAACTTATCTTTATTTTATGTTATAATATTTTAAGAATTTTGGCACAGGTCTATACACCCACCTATTTTATACTTTGAACTACACACACACACACACACACACACATATATATATATATATATATATATATATATTATATATAATATATATATATATATATGCGCATCGATTGTGTAGTGGTTAGCGTCGCTGACTACGAATCCATCGGCCCCGGGATCGAGATCCGGTGACGGCAGCCGGCGTGCAGCAAAACCCAGCTGTTCATCCTTCCACACAATAAAAGAATGGTTGGTAGAGAAGTGGGTACCCTGGGTGGCCTAGTGGTTAAGACGCTGGGCTGCTGGTGGGGCGTGGTTCGGCTTCCACGTTAAACTGTAGGTCTAGGGTGGAGTGAAAAGCTTGACCTTCGTCAGAATGAACAATTCTGGCGGAAGCAAACCAAATGTTCCCAAAGGTAGACTATATACGTAACAACTAAATATGAAACTTGCATACATTCTGATTATATACTTACATATTTATATTTACACACACACACACACACACATATATATATATGTATATATATATATATATATATATATATATATATATATACATTGTATAAACTTGCAATTTAAATGTTGATTTAAGTATATAATTATTTTTAATGAGCATTACTGTAATTATTTTAATTAGGATATACTGCTGGGACAACATACAGTAGTTCACGGAGAACACTTACTATATTATATTTTATATATATATATATATATATATATATATATATATATATATATAGTAAGGGCAAATTCGCCCTTCGCCCCTCCTTTCTGCACATATATATATATATATATATATATATAATATATATATATATGAGGGAGTATGCTAGATATGTAAAGGATGACAGCAGTAGTTTTCATATACATTTTTGTTTATTATTGCCTGATCATTATTTGCTGTGGTACGTTGGGTATGACACGCTATGTATATATATATATATATATATATATATATATATATACACACGTTTCTCATGTATGGGGTGGCTCAACCCACACAGCCGTACTCGACCGGGTGGAATCAAAGGTTTTTCGTTTCATCAATTCCTCGCCTCTTACTGACTGTCTTCAATCGCTCTCTCTTCGCCGCAATGTTTCCTTACTCTCTCTTTACTATCACTTATTATAACGGACACTGCCCTTCATAACTTTCTGGCTGCATATGTCTACCTTTAAGGAGAGCACGCAGCACTAGACTTTCGACACATTCTCACTCCTTTTTCTGTCCAACTCTCTAACGCGAAAGTTAATCGGTATTTTCAATCTTTCATCTACTCAACCAGTGAACTTTGGCACAATCTTCTTCAATCCATCTTTCCCCCTGTCTATGACCTCCAATCATTCAAATACAGAGTGTCCAGGCATCTTGAAAACCCTGGACCTTGATTTTGGATCTCTTCTTCTTCTTTGGCGTGGGGAGGATGGGGTCCAGGGATTTGCCCTTGGCCGCTCGTCCCTGCAGAATAAAAAAATATACAGTATATATATATATATATATATATATATATAATATATATATATATATAAAGTGCTAATTTTTAACTTTAAATTAATTTATTAATTATTGTATGTTACGTCTTGTTTCTGATTTTCATTTGGTGTTGCGGGGTTTGGTATGGTAGAATATGATAAGGGATAACACGGTAGTGTGGTTTTTGCATGTTAAGTATGATATAGGATAACATGGCAATGTATGCTTTGCCATGGTAAGTTAAAAGAAGATAAAAGACGCGTAAAATAATAGAATTATTTCCAATCTTATTACAAGTGACTCGTTTGTTTATATATATATATTAAAAAACTCGGTAAATGTACCGTAATAAAGTTTACAAACATTCGTTTAAAATTCAGTTTTAAATACCCCTTTAACGTCACTTTTATTCATTTATGAGATTTGATAACAGAGAAAATTGCTCTCTGTTCTCATCCTGCCTTCGTTTATAATCCCTGAATATGGAGGGCTGTCAGGAATTTTGTTCTGCAGTTTACTAGACCGATTTATAAATAAAAGAATTGATCATTCGTTAAAAATATTGTCAAAAAAGCTTCCTATTATGGTGCTCAAGGCATCCCTGCATATCCTGTTGCTTCTAAGAACATTTCCAACCGATTATTCAAATATACTTTATTTCATTTTTAAATTTAGAACCTATTATTCACTTTTTCCTCGCACACCTGCGCATATATTATCATATAGTGTTCACGCCTATTTTCTTAGCGAGTGTGATGGCTTTATAATTTCCCGTCGTGCCGCTAATATTCATTTTTCGTAGCGGTTATTTTAGGCGTAATCTATTCTGCAAGACAGTTATATATTCTCCATGTTATTTCGCAAGCAATCATGCATCCAGGAAGATAAAAACCGTACGTATATATTTGATAGGATAGCTGCCATACACCAAATTTTACCATAATTTTTACCATATTTTGAATATAATTTTTACCATAATTTTTACTATAATTTTTTACTATAATTTTTGCCATTATTTTTACCATATATAATTTTTTTTATTATAATTTGTACCACAAATCTCGTAGAACTGATATTTTACTATAGAGAATTCATATTTTCTCTCTTTTACCTCTATAAGATTTCAGTAGATAGATAGATATATAAACAAATAGATAGATAGATAAATAGATTGATAAATAGGTAGATAGCTAGGTAGAATAATTTTCAGTAAATCTCCAAATGTCATATTTATCATGTAACTTGAAAATTGTGTATCACGACTGCATGTAACGTTCCTGCATATCCAGAAATATCAAAATCGTTTTCTAGAATACAAACTTATTTCTAGTTTATTGAAACGTACACTGAAACGTATTGAAACTAGTTTATTGTACTCTAATACATTGAAACGTATTGAGACTAGTTTATTGTACTCTAGCACATTCAAACGTATTAAAACTAGTTTATTGTACTCTAGTACATTGAAACGTATTGAAACTAGTTTATTGTACTCTAATACACTGAAACGTATTGAGGCTAGTTTATTGTACTCTAGTACATTGAAACGTATTGAAACTAGTTTATTGTACTCTAATACATTGAAACCTATTGAGACTAGTTTATTGTACTCTAGTACATTGAAACATATTGAGAATAGTTTATTCTTTATTGTACTCTAGTGCATTGAAACGTATTGAAACTAGTTTATTGTACTCTAGTACATTGAAACATATTGAGACTAGTTTATTGTACTCTAGTACATTGAAACGTATTGAAACTAGTTTATTGTACTCTAATACATTGAAACCTATTGAGACTAGTTTATTGTACTCTAGTACATTGAAACATATTGAGACTAGTTTATTCTTTATTGTACTCTAGTGCATTGAAACGTATTGAAACTAGTTTATTGTACTCTAGTACATTGAAACATATTGAGACTAGTTTATTGTACTCTAGTACATTGAAACGTATTGAAACTAGTTTATTGTACTCTAATACATTGAAACCTATTGAGACTAGTTTATTGTACTCTAGTACATTGAAACATATTGAGACTAGTTTATTCTTTATTGTACTCTAGTGCATTGAAACGTATTGAAACTAGTTTATTGTACTCTAGTACATTGAAACATATTGAGACTAGTTTATTGTACTCTAGTACATTGAAACGTATTGAAACTAGTTTATTGTACTCTAATACATTGAAACCTATTGAGACTAGTTTATTGTACTCTAGTACATTGAAACATATTGAGACTAGTTTATTCTTTATTGTACTCTAGTGCATTGAAACGTATTGAAACTAGTTTATTGTACTCTAGTACATTGAAACATATTGAGACTAGTTTATTGTACTCTAGTACATTGAAACGTATTGAAACTAGTTTATTGTACTCTAATACATTGAAACGTATTGAGACTAGTTTATTGTACTCTAGAACATTGAAACATATTGAAACTAGTTTATTGTACTCTAGTTCAATTTTACAGTAAAAAATATTATTTTATAGTTGTATTAATAAGTAATGAACGTTTAACGTACTTGAGTTCAAAAATCATACTTTATATGTATATATTTCACGCGGTAAGAGATAGATCCAAATTCTAGTCATTGCTGTAACCTTTCAGTGTTTTACAGTACCTGTTTTAGAAGAGTTTTCCATTGGTTTAAATATACAAGGCATCCATAAATTAACTTTACAGATACAGTATATAATTATATATATATATATATATATATATATATATATATATATATATATATATATAGAACAGACAGACAGACGGGGAATACTATTGCAATATAGGAAATAACAATTCTTTTAAATAAAAAAAAAAATAAGCCATTACGACTCATCAAAGTTCCCAACCTTCATGTGAAGCTCTAAAATAGATTGCAGAGAAAGAACGAGTTTTCCCCGTGCAACTCCGTGCAACTCAAAATTTTTTATACCTTTGTCGAATCTTGGATGAGTTCCATCGAGAAAGTGAGAATTTGAGCCAAAACAGAAAACACACGTGGGCGACGCTTTCACTCCGTCTATCGCGTGAAATAAACCCTACTTAATCTAGCTATATGCCTTCGACCCACATCCACCGATGATATATATATATATATATAAAGAAGTTGGTATCGAATTTTTAACCCATTTTTATAAGTAATAATAATATTATTATTATTATTATTATTATTATTTTACTTTTTTTTAATTTTTTTTTTATTTTTTATTTTTTAAATGTTTACCTTTCTCTAAATTAATGTTTAACCTGTCATTAAAGACTAAAATTATTGGCACTATATACTTTTACTTTTTAAAGAACATGTCTTATACACGTTTTGAGCCATTACTGTAACGTAAACTTGCACCGACATGTTTATCCCTTATTTGGTTGCATTTTGGTACCGGAAATTCATTTATCACACACTGGCACCGAGTTCATCTTTCTTCAAAACGAACTTTTCAGATACGAGAGATGGTCACAAATAATAATAATGTTTCACGTATCACACACACACACACACACAAATATATATATATATATATATATATATATATACGGGCTACGTAGTGGCCGATGTCGTAACACCGCTTCTCGGAGATCAGCGAAGTTAAGCGACATTTGGTCTGGGTAGTAGTTGGATGGGAGACCGTCCTCTGCGCTCAGATTATGTAGCGACCCGTGGTTCGGATCCCACGTAAAGCTGTAGGTCCCCTCCGTCATATGACCTTAGATGTTGCGAAGGAGGTTAAACAACCCCAATTAAGAAAAAAATATATATATATATATGAGAGAGAGAGGGGACCTACATATTATGAGAAAACCGCAATAGACGCGGGAACTTAAACAATGCTTGGAAGCCACAAGATTAGATTGTCGGACCTATATACTGTAGTGTTCACACTCACTGTGAGCAGTCGGGAAATTTAGAAATTTTAATTGGTTTGTTTATTAAACTTTTATTGGCAAAACGTTTCGACCTTTTGTATACATCATTTCAGGTCACCGAACCCTCCTACCATGTCAGCGTTTAAGTTTTATTATAGACTCTGAAACTGAGACAACACTCTTTACAAATTTTGTTGTGTGTGTGTGTATATATATATATATATACTGAGAACAAACGAATTGCTGTCATTATTTTGTAAATAACAAATGTATAGAAATTGTTGGCAAGGTAAACAATGTACGATATATATATTATATATATATATATATATATATATATATATATATATATATATATATATATATATATATATATATATATAGAACAACAATAGACTTAATTTGGTATATAATAATAATTAGTGTCATTAACATTTTTGTGGAAGTTTCAATTCCTGTAAAAAAAACAAGATAATTTATCTCCAGTCATGAAAAGCGACCATCTTCCAATGCCAATTTTAATGACTGTTGTGGGTGTCCAGACACGTCTGTTAATGACTTCGGACAGAATTTTAAGTACTAAAGTACGTCAGAACTTTACTCTATATATATATATATAATATATATATACACACTAGCAGAAACTCCCACTGATAGATGGCGCCAGTGGGTGCTCCAAATATAGATAGGGAATAAAACAACATGGATTTCTTAAATAGTCCATTTGAGTTATAAGATCTTTGCCATAATGAAATTTGATAATAGGTAAGTAGGAAATATATTCTTTGGGTTTAAAAGTATGTCGTAAAAGACAAAAAGATGTTTTATTATATACCTTTTATTTATGGCCAATGTCTGGACACTTTGTATACTGTTTTCATGCATATATTTATTGGGAAACTAATATAAATTTTCATTTGGTGGAGTGTTTTATGTGTGAAGAAGATAATAGTATGTTCAGGAAGGTCTATTATGCATTTTACAACGTATTAACAGTTGTGAAAGACGAACAATAGAGACACGATGCATTTATCATCTATAATAATAATAATAATAATAATAACAGCTAATATATATATATATATATATATATATATATATATATATATATATATATATATATATATATATATAGTCTGTGAGTTTCAAAGATTAATTTCGCGTTTATAATTTCGTTTGTGCTCTAAATTTGCATATTTTAGTATCATTTATCAATTTTTTTATGTTAATTATTAGATTACTTTCTGATTAGTTAATTAAGTAACTTGTTTTAAGTTCAAGAAATAGGGCGTAACCATGACGACACCCACAAAAAAAAAACATTACCAGCAATTAAAAGGGAGAAACTTTAATAGTCAAACATGTACTGGTTAGTTTTCAAATGCACTTATATTTTACAAATATTTATATTGTGCTCAACTTTACGCTTGAGAGAGAGAGAGAGAGAGAGAGAGAGAGAGAGAGAGAGAGAGAGAGAGAGAGAGGATGCACGCTAACATTTACGAAACAAACACTTGGAAGCAGCAAGTACACACAATCCAAAAATGTTGCTACCTGGCACACGGGAAAGTAGAGCCATCCTTGTCTCTACAAGGCAAGGCAACACTTGGGTTGTGGTTACTTGCAACTTGTAAATATTGTCTAAGTCCCCGCGTTAACTGCGGTTTTCGTTTAACATTTACGAAGTGGTTTGAAATTTAATTGAAGTCATTTTATGAAAATTAACTTTTAGAAATTGCATTCAAGAGAGACAACCACGAACGCACATCAGTACACGCACATACATATACAAGCACATATATATTGTACATAAGTAAATCTTATCAATATATATATATATATGGTAACCTGGTAGACGTTTCGCGCGTCGGATCTGTCATCCCATCGATGGAGATCAAGCGTATGGCAATATTTTCTCTCTCTCGCTCTCTCTCTCCCTATATATATATATATATATATATATATATATATGGTAACCTGGTAGACGTTTCGCGCGTCGGATCTGTCATTCCATTGATGGAGATCAAGCGTATGGCAATATTTTTTTATCTCTCTCTCTCTCTCTCTCTCTCTCTCTCTCTCTCTCTCTATATAATATATATATATATATATATATATATAAGTTTAATTATAGTATCTTTTGTGTTTTCATAACAGTGCAGTTAACAGTAAATTGGCCAACACACACACACGCGATAACTACACGACTATTGCTGTTGCCTCCTGCTTCTCAAAATTACTTGACAAACTTTTGCTACGCCGACTAAATGATTATTTATGGACGTTTCCTAATCAGTTTAGTTTTAAAAGGTCCCATTAAAGTGACCCGTGTATTTATGTTTTGAAAGAGATTGTATTTAAATATACTCTCACTAATTCAACTATTTATAGTTTTTTATATATATAAACAAAGCATATGATAGAGTGAATCACATATTCTATTTTAAAACATTAGAAGACAGGAATGTTTCTCTCTATGTTTTAAATTTATTGAAATTTTGGTATTCTATCTATCTATCTATCTATCACAAAACGTTTACTGTTAGATGGGGCACTATTGTCCAAATATTTGGTTCGACATGCGGAGTTAGACAAGGCTCCTTACCCTCTCCTCTGCTGTTTAATATATACAGTATATCGCTAGATCAATTGCTTCCCTTAATGAGCAAGAGTGGAACGCTGTATAAATGACATGAGGATAAATAACTTGGTCTATGCCGATGATATGGTGTTAATAAGACCTTCGGTGAAAGGTCTGGATCATCTTATAAAAAATTGTGAATCGTATTCATGGAACCATGACATTAATTTTAATGTTACTAAAGTTAAGGTTATGCAATTCTATCCTAAAAGCTCAAACCAAACAGCTATTATTATTTTCAAAATGAGAGACGAACCAATAGAGCAGGTACAAGAATTTAAGTATCTGGGTCAGTGTATCATCAGCAACTTGAGTGACGACTCAGACATAAGGAAACAATATCGAAGTTACTGTGCTAAGGCAAACATGATTATAACGAATTTCGAATTCTGTACGAGCGAAGCTGAAGACACGCTTTTCGTACTTTCTGCACTAATATATATGGGCAGCAACTCTGGGTTAATTATAAAAAAAAGGTTCCTGCAGAACCCTCAATTTGCTTAACAACAGATCCTATAGACTGCTACTTAAGTTACCTCCAAGATGCTCAGCTCTCAAATATTCGCCAACCGCAACGTTCTGAGCGTCCTGAGGTAACAAGACGTACTCAATACAGTCTACTGCGAAGAATTAAAAACTCAGACAATCCAATTGTCCAAGCTATTCATCATTCCTGCTTTATATTTTCTAGACTGTGAACCTCTTGGTATGAAAATGTTTCTCTAAAGCCCCACTTAACTCCCTCATTAACCATTCCATTACACGTACTTTTCATTTTTATGAAGATATTATTACTAATTCTATTATTTCTCCTTTCTTTATTAACGTAATCCATTTTTTTGTTTGAATTTATTGTTTAATAATAGTTAGTTGTATCGTTGATTGCCTTGATGGATACTGTACCTTTTTCTTTAAGTGGGAGGATCTGTCTCCTGCTAATAAATATTATTATTCTCATTATCACTATTGTCATTATCATTACCACACACACACATATATATATACAGAGCTGGGCACTTGCGGCATATTTTGCGGTACTGCGGTACTGCGGTACTACCGCAAACCGCAAACCGGAACCGCATAACGCAGTACCGCAAAGGATCGCTGAAAGTACCGCAGTACCGCTACCGCATTCAAATTTCCGCGTACCGGTTTGGTGCCGGTTTGGTAGTTTGGTAGTACCGCAGTACCGCAGTACCGCAAAATATGCCGCAAATGCCCAGCTCTGTTAATATATATATATATATATACACTGTTTTGGCAGAACGTTCAACAGAAAAAATTTGTTTTAAATAAAAAACTGAATTTCTCACCTGAAAAAATCCCTTTTTTTAAGAGTCATGTTTTAAACGTTAAAAAAAAGTAGAAAATAAAAAAAAAAAAACAGGAAAACACGGTGAGTAAACCTTTTAAAATAACGATGACGTAATGCTATCTCTTACAGTCATATTAGAGACTCGGCATATATATATATATATATATATATGTCGTTTTAGTTATTTTTAGTTTTTGAGGACAATGCAGTTAACGGTGAACTGGACAACAATATATATATATATATATATATATATATATATATATATATATATATACACTGTGTATGGAAATTTAAGAATGACTAATCAGTATATTACACATCGATCAAAAAGGAAAGTTTTTTATGTAAAGTTTTTCATGGAAAAAGACTCTGTTCCAACGTTCAAGGCAAGTGATTCGATAGATTTATATATACCATGAATACAACTTTTATTGTACACGTTGGGCTATGTCGTGATCAATGTCGTAATACCGCTTCCCGTCGTTCGGCGAAATTAAATGACAGTGGGTCTGGTAAGCAGTTGGATGAGAGACCGTCCTCTGAATCCAGATTATGTGGTGACCCGTGGTTCAGATCTCACGTAAAACTGTAGGTCCCCTCCGTCATGTGACTTTGCAGTTATGGAAGAGGGTAACAACCCCCAAAACGCGCGCGCGCGCGCACACACACACACACACACACACACACACACATACACACATATACCATTCCCTTTTTAGTCTATTTAAGTAATTGGTTAGATAAACTTAAGTTAGATTAGGTTAAGTTTAAAGTTTAGTTAGCTGCTTTAAGTTAGGTTAAATTTGGAGGATTCTCATTTCGGGATCTCAATGATCCTGGGATTGAGTGTGAACGTGAAGTACAGTAATTGCTGAGTCATTTATGATTCAATGCAGACACGATGAACATGGAACACATGCGGTAAATTTCGATCGATACCATTCACTGGCAGCTGTACAAAATAAGATTTTTTCAGAAAACAGGTGTATGATATAACTCTCTTAAAACCTTAAAACACAACATATGTGTGTGTGTGTGTATATATATATATAACTCATGAATACAACTTATATTGTATGTACATGTTGCTGTTTCCTGTCGGTTAGTGAAGTTAAGCGACATTGAATCTGGTAAGTAGTTGGAGGAAAGCGGGGGGGGGGGGGGGGGGGGGGACTCTGCGTCCAGTAGCGACCCATTGTTCGGATCAAATGTAAAGCTGTAGGTCCCCTTCGTCATATGACCTTAGCTGTTGCGATAGAGGTTAAACAACCCCATCATTATATTTTATTATACACGCACATGACTGGTTATATACACACACACACATATTGTATATATACTTAAGTAAAAACTTTCAGTGTAGATTAAAAGATTTTATAGCTCTATAATGATACTTAAATGTATGGTTAATAATGCTGTTTAGTTTGTCGATTTTGTAACAGCCTTTACTATTATTAAAGATTTTAATGTTGCTCAAAAGATATTATGCAATATTTAAAATTTTATATATTTTTCCATGGCCTCACTTTCAAGGTACAGAGAAAAACTTTCCACACAACAGAAAATGAATCGTAGGTATGAAGACAAAACTATAATAAAATTCCTATGGTCACACGGTCTCACACACACACACACACACACTCTCTCTCTCTCTCTCTCTCTCTCTTCTCTTCTCTCTCTCTCTCTCTCTAGTGAATGGCAAATGAAATTTAACTTAGATAACTGTAAAGTCATGCATATAGGTTATCATAACAGTAAATTTAATTATACTATGGGAAATGGTGTGTTAATTAAACAAAACCTCTAAAGAAAAGGTTTTGGGTTTTATTGTTACAAACGATTTAAAATTCTCAAAACGGTGGTCAGTCGCGAACAATAAAGCTAACAGAGTATTGGGTTTTATTTCTAGTATTTTCAATATAGATCTAAAGATATTGTTTTGCTATTGTATAAGTCGCTTGCTTGTCAGGCTTCAATTAGAATATGCCGTGCAATTTTGGTCGCTCATGTGATTAAGGATAGAGAAATGATAGAAAGGGTTCAGCGCCAAGCAACAAAGCTTATTTCAACATTACCTGGGAAATCATACGAAGGCAGACTCAAAGAGCTGAATTTGTATATCCTTGAAACTCGACATTTGAGAGGCGAATTAATTCAGGTTTTTAAAATTTTAAATCGATTTGACAATGAGAATTTATTTGACCTAGAAAATACGAAAATTACGAGAAAAGATGGTTTTAAAATAAGGGGCAAAAGAGTTGAGACAAACGTCAAACGTTGGGAGGGGCTTTTGCACCTATAAGAGGGTTAATATATTTAAGAATAGGTTCGATAAGTCTTTTAACAGCAGAACTTTGCAGTCAATGCTGGATAAATTAGGGATGTGTTCTTATTTACTCTAGGGAGTAGCCCAATTTTCCTTTTGTAGTAAATGTAGTAAGAGGTGCTGATCGAGTCTGGTTGAAAAGCAGGAGGGGTTCTCAGATTAGTAGAGACGGGAAACTTGATGGGAATTCTCGGGGGTCAAACCCCGGGGGTCAAAACCTTAATATTAAATTAATTTGGAATACCATTTCTCTCCCTTTCTTTCGTTTGCTCCCTCATTTTTTCCCCTCATTATAGATGGAGCTGCGAGCAGGAAGAGCTATTTCGGATTGAGTAGAAGTAGTAATGCTCTTTTTGCTAATAAATATATTAGGAGGCACTGGCCGGGTCTGGTTACAGAGCACTGGGAGCTCTCAGTTGATGAGAAACTTGATGAGAACTCTCGGGAGTCAAACTCTCCGAATAGATACACCCATCTTCAGGGAAGCTACTTAGCTAGACTAGAATTTCGTGTAAAAAAGACGAAAAAACATTACGCATGTACGTATATACTGCCACGGGAATTTTTAAATTGTAGGGTGCTTCTTTATTTAGTGAATTTCTATTCGAAGGACGTAATATAAGTTACGATATAATAAACCTTTCTAAAAAAGGGGGGAAATCACAATTTGATATATACTTTCGTGGGACTTCTTAAACTGGGGGTGTGCTGACCGGCTGAAAGTACCGCTGGATCAGTACTACCCTATCTAAGTAATTCCAGCGCGAAAGATGGCAAAGTAATTAATTAATTTATGAAAATAAGTCTCTTAGCACGATGGCCTTGGCATTCATCTAGGAAATGATGCAGCGACGAAATAATGACTTCTTGTATACAAATTTTTTTTCAAAAATATCCTTTAAAAATAATGCGCGGTTTAGATTAGTTTAAGTATTTTAGTGTTTCATGATCCCCTTGATTTTTTACCCTCTAATCTAATGCGTAACTGAGTACACGAGATAAGTGTACGCATTGTGTGAATGAATTTTGAAGATGTTTTTTTTTCTTTATATTTTTTCCTACTTTCCTATAAGTCTTCTTTCACAACTATCTTCTGTCATTAATGGCTGGCGGAGGAGGGAGAGAGCCTCGTGTGTTCTATACTTTAGTATTATTACGATTCCTGTGTGAAAATTTTACACGTCTGTAAGTGTAAACATGGAGTAAAATTTTGGTATTTTTTATTTTTATTGGTTTTTTTTCTGTTTTTCCCCCTATTTTGGGGGGCTAGAGTAACATCCTCTCTCTCTCTCTCTCTCTCTCTCTCTCTCTCTCTCTCTCTCTCTCTCTGATTATAAATCAAAAGCCCAGTTCCTATAAAAAATAATTAATTCGGAATGCCGAAATTAGAACAGAAGTAAATCATTTTTTGTTTCACACACAGCTCACTGCAAACAAACTGAAGACAAGGTGTGGTGAACTGTAGAGAATGTATAAGCAAATACACAATAATGAAACGAATGGTTTGGACCAAAAAATCTTTCAATGCAAATATAAGTACTGGGACAAGAGACCAAATAATATAATTATCTCTCTCTCTCTCTTACACACACATACACACACACACACACACACACACACACACATACAACATACACACACACACAATTGGTATTGTACCTCTCTCCAAGTGTTTGTCAGAATGTCAGGGTTAACGGTGTTAAGTGCAGCAAAATTTCGGTCATTTAAAACCATTATATTGTTAATCTTCCAATAACAAAAAGTGTCTTTCACAAAGCCCAATATAGAAACAAATCTAGTGGAGATAGGTCAGTAACCTTCGGGAGACAGACAATAGGGGTCACCTCTTCCAGTGCAACGGTATGAGAATCGTTCGACTACATACGGACCACATTGTTGCCAAATTGAGTGGGCGTGGTATCTCGTTGGTAAAATTATGTCGTGAGGCAATTATTGTATTCTTAACGATAGTGTGAATTGGGCTTCATAAACTTAATGAATCTGGCTCTTTGTTTTGATATTGTTTAGCCTCCTTCACAACATCTAAGGTCATATGAAAGGGGGGGATCGATCGCTGATCGACGACATTGTTACGACGTAGCACGGTAAGTCTGGCTACTACGTGTCGCAAAGCGTTTATGCTTATGTCTCTTTGTTTAAGATATATGAATATTTATCAATTTTCAAACTTTTCTAACATACCCTGTATGTTAGAATGGTTAATTATATGGACATGTTCATTGGATAATATATATAACCTTGGTTTTGCTCTCGCCCGAATTGTTCATTCTGACGAAGGTCAAGCTTGTCACTCCACCTTCAACTTACAGTTTAACGTGAAATCCGAACCAAGCCCCATTACAGGGGGTCAGAAATTACAAAGTCCTCGCCCGGACTCGCTTTCACGACCTCCCGATCAGCAGCCCAGCGTCTTAACCACTAGGCTACCCAGGGTACACATTTATCTACCGACCAACTTTTTATTGTGTGGAAGGATGAACAGCTGAGCTTTGCTGTGCGCCGCCTGCCGTCAACGGGTCTCAATTCCTGAGCCGATGGATTCGTAGTCAGTGATGCTAACCACTACACCACCGAAGTGCATATATATATATATATATATATATATATATATATATATATATATATTGTGTGTGTGTGTGTGTGTGTGTTATTTATACAACACTGTGGTTGTCTCGCGTTCTTTACAAAATAAAATAGTTACTCTAGTTACCACACACACACACACACACCACACCAACACACACACACACACACACACACACATATATATATATAATATATATATATATATATATATATATATATATATATATATATATATATAAATGTAGGTTACAGATGTAACAAAAGTATGATTTAATGCACTAACTTAATGTAATATTGTAATGATTATGTATCGTACAATAACTTACAACTGATAGGCTTGAAAATAAATGCACATAAAACGCAGTGTATGTTCATTGGGTCAAAACGATACACGAGTAAGATAAATGGAGAAATTCGAATACAATTTTATGCTTATAATATCTCACTTTCTAAATCACTCAAAAACATAAGTATCATTTTTGACAAACATTTCTTTTGAAGGGCATGTAAATACAATGTGTAGGAAAGCGAAGGACACTTAAATTTATTTGCAAAACCCGAGACACAACTTCAGTATAACGACGAGAATCTTGCTTGTAAATAGCTTGCAGTAATGAGTTACATATCCTACTGTCCTTTCGTTTGGAGTAGCCAGGGTTTCTCACTCTTTTTCGGTCACGGATCCCTTTCTATCCCTGGTAACTTCCATGGATATCCCTCCTTCTCCGTAGTGCTAATTTGCTTAACTTTCTAATATAGAAGACGAAATACAGATTGCGTAAATTAGTGTATGACTGTATTGTTTGTCGTCACAAGAATTAACTTTTATAGTACGAACTAGGACGTAAGGACGTTATTTGACAAAATAATTTTGTTAGTGTAGTAATATTTGGAATTCTGTTTGGAGATACCACCGCTGACTTCCTGAGATATGACCGCGGACATTCGGGGGGTCCGCGGGACACAGTTTCGAAAACCCTAGAGCAGACGTTCATTACCTTTACTAAAAGTAAATGACGTTTAAAAAGCGTAAAATTTTGCAGCCAAAATTTAATGTAGATATGGGGAAAAAAAAATTCATGAACCTCCTTTAACAGAAAAGTTAGGTTGGCTAAATATAAACTTGAAACTGCAATTTTACAGCTGTACACTTGCATACAAAATTACGCATAACTATCTTCTTCGCTGGGTGTTACGGCTTCCCTCAAACCATCAACATCATCCTGAGATGAGTCTCAGAAAAAAATTACCTTCAAACAAACATGAGTCGCTCTCATGCTGGTAGAATGGCAGTGTCACAAGTCGCTCCTTCCTACCCTAATCAGCCAAATGCCATCCCACTCCAGTTTCAAATCTCGCTTAAATAAACATACTTTAATTCTAAAACAGTTGCAGCGGTGCAATCTTCAGTATTCTCAATGTTACATAATCTTTGTTATCGCGTAACCAGTTCAACGATACGTAATAATTTTAAAGTATATATATATATATATATATGGGATATATATATAGGATGTCATTAGACGAAAGCGCTTGAGCACCATTCTGTGTTTCCTTTCCTTCGTGGTTTTATTCATCATAATATTTTGCACGTGTTATTTTCGTGAACTAATTTTCATATATATATATATATATATATATATATATAATATATATATATAATATATATATATATATATATATATATATATATGATGTCCCAGAAGTCTGGACTCATAGGGAAAATAGACATTATATTTTTAAAGTGAACCAAACATTTCTAATGCCAGTTTCACATATTTCAGGGAAGGAAATACCCTGATGGCTCAATATACCAATCAAGAGAAGGTGGAACTGGTATTGTTACATGTTTCCGGAAAAAGCCAGAAGTAGGCATGTGGTATACTGAGCCATCAGGGTATTTTCTTTCCTGAAATATGTAAAAACTGACATTAGAAATGTTTGTTTCACTTTAAAAATATAACATCTATTTTCCCTATGGGTCCAGACTTCTGAGACACCCTATATATATATATATATATATACACACAGTACATGGTATTGAATACTCAGTGTATATGTTGTCATAGAGATGTTTGCTTAAAAAATGTTATTATTTCATTTTAAATCTTCGCTCTCATAATATTTATTGAATTTCTACTCAGTTTGCAAGATCTTCAGATATTTCTACACTTATTCAATGTTTTCCTCTAAATTTCAATGCAATTCTTTTTTTTATATATATATAATTCTTACGTTGATTAAACTATGTTTGTTTATATATTTTTTTAAAATTTATTTATCTAATTATTCTCTTATAAATTTATCAATTTATCACGCTTAAAACGTCATTTTTTTTTAGTTTGCTTCGGTGTTTGTTTTAATAGAAGTTGAGATAAACTAACAAACGTGATGACATATCTAATGGTTAGATATATGTGGACACGGTTTCTCAGAGGTTGGCGTTCTTCGTAAACCATTTATCTTCTCATATTCTAATAACTAGTAATTGGAATAAAGCCTAAAGCTTAAAGGCCGAGTTAAATAAAATAAATAGTCGAGCTTCACAATTATTTATGTCATTGCAAATTGCAAAACCAATGTATTTATTTTATTATTAATAAAGGTTATTCAATTCAATTCAATTTACCCCCCCCCACCCCCAGCTGAAATCGGGGTTTCGATTCAAGTGGTACAATGTAAAAAAAAAAAAATTAAGTCAAAAAAACACTTTTCTTTCGTGTAAAAAAAAAACTAGGAATTTTCTTTGAAATTTTAATTACTTTTAAAAGACATTTTTTTCAGAATTTATACGGGGTGTTTCAGGTCGACTCTAGAAATACCAAAATACCAAAATATCAAATATCAAATACCAAATACAAACTACAAATTCCGCCAATTTCCGTATTTCTAGGGTCGACCTGAAACACCCTGTAGATTAATTATTATCAACGTTTTAACGTTGACTAATGTTTAATTATTAAATGCATTATCTTTACAAGTTGGGTAAAGTAATGCTAGCTAAATGTTTCAATTATTACGTTTGAAACGTACTATAGGGTGTTCATAAAGTCACGCAAGTAAATAGGGTGTAGCGTACATGCATATTCACTTGCATAGCTTTTCGAACACCCTGTATTTCGTTGTTTGTGTCGATATCGAAATTTTGTGTCATTTATATATATATATATATATAAAAAATTTTAACATACCCTACATCTGTTTTCACTCTAATACCCTGTCTCACTGTACATTGGCACTGAAGTGTACCAAAAATTCTGACCGCGTCTTTTTTTTTTTTAAACTTTTTTTTTTCTGCATCGCATATATTTAATTCACTTTTCTTGTAGTACATTAAAGGAAGTGAAACGAAAAACTTAGTCGTAAAAACTGGTTTCTGAGATTCATTTAGGATTTGTGTCTGTCATGTTTTATTTATTTATTTATTATTATTATTATTATTATTATTATTATTATTATTATTATTATTATTATTAAGAATACTTTTGTTTTTACTGAAGTTTCAGAAAAAAAATTCCTTTGTAAACTTCTTTTGTAATCAGTATTCACCCACAAGTTCTGCAATTATTAACTGAAAGTTAATTAAGTAAAGCGTTTAATGAGAATTTAATCTGCGCAGGAAACAGTAAACAGTCCCTACCAAGTACATTTAGATATATATATATTTTTTCATATATATAATATCAAAAGACTATCGCAAATACAAGAAAATTCATCACCAAAGTCAGCCTCATGGAGGACTGTTTCTAAAGAAATGGATATAGAGTACAGTATATCCAAGCCAGTATACTTACTATTAGGAAATCACTCGATACGGGACGAATCCTTCTCCTTATTCAAAGGAGGTAACAGAGCAATGCCTATGAATTATCGTTCTGTAGCACTCGCCTCTCATCGCATAAATGATTTGAACGGGTACAAAATTGCTTACTACCTACAAGAAAAGTAAATATAGATGTAATATATACTAATTTCTTTAAAACCTTCGGTATCATAATGGAATTATAGTTAGTGATGTACCGATTCCAAAATTTAGCCGATGCCGATGCTGATGCAGATGCCGATTCTTTGCCTATATTTTTAAAAAATTAATTCCCTTCAGAAATTTTACTAGTCTAATATGAAAACTTTCAAATTTTCATATTTTTACATTTCAAATTTGTTTAAATGCTTTTCCTTAGCTCACTCCCCAATATACAGCACACCAGAATTTGTTATTCATTACCATAGCTAAAATGATGTCAGAAAGTTTTATTACTCAGTAAAATGATATAATAATTTTATTTCAAACTAGTTTCAATAATTGAATACCAATATTTAAAGTAATTGAAAATAAAAACCCACTCTAATAGACAGAGTTTATTAGAGTGGGTTTTTATTTTCATATTTTGACCTTCACGTAGAAAAAAGTGAAGTTTTTTGCATTTATTTAAAGTAATTGTTTTTCCTTATGTTGAAGGTATTTTCTTTCTTCAACAATGTCGACAACAACAAAATTTTTCATTAAAATTTCAAGTCCCTCGTCGACAATTTGAATAAAAAATTGGATATATAATTTAGGTTTATAGAATTATTAAAATACTTAAAATAAGTCAACATAATAAGATGGTTTAGTATATAAATTATAAAGTACAACTTAATATAGAATTATTATTAATATAGAGTAGGAAATTACAAACTTATAATATTAAGAGATTAGCTAGTTAGAGAAAATGTAAATTTATGGCCAACTTAACTTATTAAGCTTTGCCTTTTTCGTGAATAACTTTGGTTAATCTTGGTTTTGCTTCCGCCTGAATTGTTCATTCTGACAAAGGTCAAGCTTGTCACTTCACCTTAGACCTACAGTTTAACGTGGAATCCAAGCTACTCTTCACCACGGACAGTCAAAAATTACAAAGTCCTCGCCCGGACTGTAAATTGTAAAATATTTTTATATAATTACACTTTGAAATGAGTATAAATTATCATAAATAGTGTTTTTTGACTGTTCAATTTTCTATAAATATAGATTTTGTTTTGTAATGAAAATTTTAAAATTTCAAAGAATCGGTGAGAGAATCAGCTAAATTTGGCCGATGCCGATGCCGATTAATTGGTACACCACTAATTATAGAACACAAACTTAAGAAAACAGGCATTACTGCAAAACTGCAGGGAGAAAAATCATTTGCTTAAAACAGTAAAACATATTTAGTCACCGAATTTTTGCTTGGATCAAATAAAACAGTTAATGATTAGAGTACAATAACTATTTTATTTTGAGTTATCAGATACATTTTTTGTTGGTTTCATTTTGTTATAACAAAGGAATATCATATCTTTAAACCAACAAACCACGTGTACTTAACTACTTTTAGTCTAGATCAAATAAAGTAATGGTTAAAATGCAATAATTTCTTTAATTAAAGTTACCATACGCATGTTTTTCGCTTCATTTCGTTATCATAGAATTTGAGTGTGAATGCTAAACACTGTAATAAATTGTATTCCCAAAAAACCTGTGCTTGCATGCATCCGCGTCGATACAGGGTTAATATTATTTTTTTCCGTTTAAAAATTGTGCATTTTTTTATTTTCTAAATGTCAAAATTTTAAGTGTAAATATAACATTTTTTATGTAAAAAAAGTTTAACGAAATTCTCATACGAAGCAAAACTATCCAATTTGCTATACGTTTCCATAACTCAGTTTGGCGTAACTAGAAGAAGACTCTGTACGTTGCGTGAAAGATCTGAGGGAGAGTGGCTCGAACCCGGTAGTGGTAAAAAGAAACATATTTATTACTGTGTGTATATGTAAGTATTTAAAGTTAAAAAAGGACATTCTAATATAAAAAAGTCAAGAAATTCGGTTAAATATTTTGGTAATTCAGAAATAAGAATAATTTATAATTAATTTAAACAAATTATTGTTTGGAAAACAGATACGCAGATTTTGTTTCGTCAACTGAATATCTATTTACTGTAGCAAATTACTAGTAATAAACACGAAACAAAAATTTGGGTATCTAAAAATTAAAAAAATAGAATTTTGGTGCCTCACTTTTATTTTAGTTTGAGTTAACACAACATTTTTCTCTGTGTGGGACGATGGATATTCAATTTTCTGACTCAAAGAACACAAAAAGGGTTAGTAAACAGAGTAAAATCTGAAGTCTCAAAAATCATCAGCGCTGTTCCACAAGGTTCGGTATTAGTTCTCTTGCCGTCTATAATAATGACTGCAGACATAGATGCAGGTATTAAAGACAGTGTCGCATCGTGTTTCGCAGACGACAAAGATATAAAGATATACAAGGAAATATCTTTAATGAAGGTGACATAGAAAAATTATAAAATTATAAAATTATAAAATGACATCGAAACATTATTCAAGTGGACGCAAGACAACTATATGAAGTTCAACAAACGAAAATGCCATCTTATAAGATATAATAACGACAAGGAGCCGCATAATAAAGGACACAAAACGCTACTAGAGAACCCTATAACATTAAAATTATAACTGCTATAGAAAAAAAATAATTGGAATTGTCTGGAGGACCATCCACAGGAAAAAAGCAACTCTCATGCTAAAAGTAATCGGAAGAGTTCAGTCCTACCAATAACTGAATACTGTTCAGCACACAATTGTGCCCTACAGAAAACGAGACATTGCAAACACAGAAGTCATACAAAGGCCTTTTACGTCTACAGTATGAGTAAGGGAAAAGAAGGACAAAAACTGCTGGTCACGATTACAGTCTTTGAAACTCTACTTCTCGGAAAGAAGACGTGAGCAATATACAATAATATACATATGGAAAATACTCGAGGGATATGTCTCAAGCTTTAGAAATGAAATAAAAGCATGCTGGAATAAGATAACGGGCAGATTCTGTACTATCACAGCTTCGGTGGAACAGGGAGCAATGAAACCAAGAATGGAAAATACACTCACAATAAGAAACCCAAATATTTTTAACGTGCTGTCGAAAGAACTGAAGAACCTCCGGCACACCAACCTAGTTACCTTCAAATATAAACTCGACAGGTTCCTGGGTAAAGTCCCTGACCAGCCATATGTAAATAGCTATAAGTGTAGGGTGAGAGTAGAAAGCACCTCTTTCCTGCATCAAATCTTCCAAAAATAATAAAAGTGTGTACTGTTGAATACATGAAATGCCTTGGAATAATTTTTTCTTTTTCCTTGTGGGTTTGCATCCATCATATATATATATCCAATCTTTTTCTCCTCTTAGTAAAACAAATAATTCTTTTGTAAGTCACTCAGTCACTCATCAGTTTGTGCTTGTTTGTAGGGTGTGATAATGCGGTACGATGATGCCAAATCTTGACAGAAGCAACAATATATGCAGTGTGTATATATATATATATATATATATATATATATATATATATATACACACAAAAACAATATGGCGTGAAAAATCTGTCAAAGAAGAGATTATAAATCATATAGTTAATTGAGGAATACACGAGTGTATATATACTGTATATATACACATACACACTTTTTCCCCTCCTGTCGGTTGTTTCAAATTCTCAACTTACGTTGCAAAGAAACTCAAGTGTTGAAGAAGACATAATATAAATACAATGAAAGGGATTAAATACGAAAATAAGCAATGCTATTATCAAACAAAGAAAATATACATGTACTTGAGCGATAATATTGTTAGATTCTCGTTTACGTTATGTAATTAGAGTATTTAATTGTACACCCCATCCTCTTATATGTAATTAGAAGTCCTTTTTTTGGGTGTGTGACTTGTAGCATATGTATATAATTTGCAATTATTTTAGAGCGAATAGTAAAAATATGGTCGAGATTTCTTAGAATTTCATTGGATCTCTCTTACGACATTTATGAATGACTCTCAGAGCAAAAAAATTGGTTCTAACAACCAACTTACGCATGGTTTTTTTTTTAAGTATTTGATAACCAGTTCAAATGGCTAAATCCACCATGAATGTATATGCTAGCCATGTTTGTTTTCTTTTTTTTGGCAACGAATTTAAGTATGGATGAGTTAATCATGTAACAAAAAGTATGTTTTCATAGATAGATAAATAGACAGACAGATAGATAGATAGATAGATAGATAGATAGAGTAACAACAGTATATGGTTAGTTACTGAGAATGAAAGCTGGTTAATTCGGTAAATTAAAAGTAGTTTTACTGGTGCCACTTCGCTTTCAATCCAACTTTTAGAGTGAACGACAGTTCAATGAACCACTTTAAACTCAATGAATCAACCATCTTTAACCATTATCAACTTTTTAATTGGCCAGGAAAAGGGTATAACCATTATTCAATAAAATTTTCTCAACAGGTTAGGTTGAAAACGCTGTACAACCAGTTTTATATGGTATCCACTCAGTCGCTTTATAATGAAGTTAACTAGTCATCATTATAGTGAAATACTTGTTTTCCTGGTGCCTCTCTGGGCATGGGAAGTCCTCTCTCGCCCGTACTTAGAAACCTTTTTTATGTACTTTTGGAAACTAATTTTATAAATTCTGTACTGATAATATGAGTAAGGTGTGGAAAAGATACGTTGATGACGTCTTCGCAGTAATTCCCAAAAATCACTTTTTGACAAAACTGAATAACTTGTGCCTGTTTATCACTTTCAAATTTGAATGTGAGAATAATGGCAGTTTATTTTTTATGTAGAGTTTGTTATGGGGGTCAATGAGAAACCTTCTTTCAAGATATATATATATATATAATATATATATATATATAATATATATATATATATAGAAAGCCAGCCCAGAGTGGGTTACACAGAGTTTGGTCCCATTCCACTGGTACCAAAAAGGCTGTTATCAGTGGATTTTTATCTGAAAGCTCTGCGTTTATCAGATCCTCAATTCGTTGAAGCAGAGTTCAATCATTACGTGACATTTTTAAAACGTAGGTACTGAGAGGGATTCATACGTACAACTTCCCAAATAGCCAAAAGAAAATTATATAATCCCTCCCACAAAAAATAACTTCGGAGTAAATTTCTTTCTTAAAGGTCCTTGACTAACCATTGTCTTATCAGAAATATAATGCCTAATGAAATTAATTTAGTTGGTTCATCAAATAATTCAGTAAAAAGAATGTTATGGGGGAATAATACTGATAATAAAATAAAATATTCTCGGAGATGTCAGAGATTGACAGTCACGCTACATAGCTCAATCCATTGATACTGAAAGGCGAACTTCACCGCGAATATAGCATCATCCGAACTGGAGATGAAGCAAGTTTAGTTTCCAAGCATATCTCTTCTCTTAATCAATTGATTTTCCTTATTTGTAACTCGCAAACACGGCGACCTATTGAATCATATTTGATCAATAATGACCCTAATTTCAACATTAACAAAGGTTTTTTCAACTGAATTTTCTTTCAAATATGTTGTTGGGGGCTGGCTCCAACTTGTACTAAGTAAGGTTTTATAAAAATTCCGCCCCCGATTAGCTATTTTCAATGTTTTCTTTTTCTGTTTTTTTTCCTTTATTAATCCACTAATGACGTCATCTTTCTGACGGAAATAGAGGGTTATAAATTCATATTAAATGAAGACCTATCCAAACTCCCTTCAGTTTGCTTCGAATTAGCTTGAAGAACGTGACAAGCTTCCTCAGAAAAGCTTCGCTTTATATATTTTTATTTTTGTCGGTTTTATCAGTATATATATATATATATGGAATGAACTCAGAATGGTCCCCTGAGTTTTTTTATGATACACACAGACAGTGCATGGAACAAAGAACTCTTCTGGGCTAGCATCATGAAAAAGAAAAACTATGGTATTTGTCATTTACCATTACTTATTCGGACTATAGAGGATTTAATTATCCCAGAAGAGTTCCTTGTTCCATGCACGGTCTGTGTGTATCATACACACACACACACACACCACACACACACATATATATATATATATATATATATATACTGAAAAAAATATGGTTGAAATTGGTCAATATGATGAACATTGGCCTTATTTTAACCACCTTTGATTTTCCATCCCCACTGCTTCTCTAGTGGCTGACTACACCAGGCTCTTTAGTAGACGGCTAATCCATCCTATCACCTCGTGGTCATCTAAGCAAGGTCAATCCCTATATATACACAATATATATACTTTTAATGTACTAAATACAGTACAGAGTATGATAAAAATTTATCGTAAAGTTACACTTGAGGCATATTCTTTCAATTTTTGAGACTGATTACTTGAAAGTAATTAAATCAAATTACAAAATAGCTTCAATTTGGTGTGTTGCAGCTTCACAAATGAAATAAAAAGCATTCGAAAGAGAACATTTTAAAGTTTTATTTAATTTTTTCGATATCCTGGATACGAAATCGGTACTTATAAAAAAATGACAGTTTTACAATCATGGGTTATTTGTCGGACATGCAACGTGTTTTCATCGCAGAAGAGATGATCAAACATGGCTCGGTAGTTGCCACCCAACGGTCTTTCAGACGACAATACGGTCAGCAAAGGACCATAGATCCTAAAACGATTCGCAGGATTTTCGCAAAATGGAAACATCACGGCTCAATCAAGAACATGCATAAAGGCAACTCTGGGCGCAGCAAAGGTGTGCGAACCGCTGAAAACATTGATTCAGTCACAAATCAGCTTGAAACGGACAACAAGAAATCTGTGAGACGGCTATCAGCTGTGACAGGAATCAAACGGGAGAGCATTCGGAAAATAATCACGTTGGATTTGAGAATGAAGTCATTCAAAATTATGTGTTTGCAACAGCTTAGCGAACAAGACTACCAGCGTCGTTTGATGTTTTGTGAACGCATTGAAACAATAAAAAATATAATTGAACAAAACCAGATAAGATTAAGTGACATAATATTCAGTGATGAATGCCACATCTATCTCAATGGGTTCATCAACAGACAGAATTACCCGTGTTGGTCACAAAACAAGCCAAATATACACTTGGAGAAACCTCTGCATTCACCAAAAGTTACTATCTGGCGTGGTTTGAGTAGCAGCAAGGTTTATGGTCCTTACTTTTTTGAGGACCCAGAGACAAGGAGACCGCTTTCAGTAACTTCAGAAAGATATGTAGAAATGCTGAACACTGTTTTTGAACAAGAAAACTGCAGTAACAAGTGGTTTCAGCAAGACGGAGCAACAGCCCACACAACTAGGCAATCACTGGAATGTTTAACAAGATTTTTTGAACAAAGACAAAGATTCACTTCTCATCGCTCGCAGTTTCCCTGGCCCGCAAGATCTCCCGATCTATCACCTATGGACATTTTTCTCTGGGGATTTGTCAAGGACAAAGTATTCAGGCAAGAGCCATCCTCTATCGAAGAATTAAAGCAAGCGGTGGTAGAGAGTGTACAGTCCGTTGAATGCAGCGTTTTGGAAAATGTAATAAATAACTTCCTTTCCCGTTGTGTGAAATGTAAGAATCCAGGGACGTCACTTTGAACACATGTAGAATAAATTAAAAACTTTAAAATGTCTCTTTCGAATGCTTTTTATTTCATTTGTGAAGCTGCAATAATGACTGAGTAATAAGCGATTAAAACAGGGACAATTTTTGTGGTCACACGGTGTATATATATATATATATTATATTATATGTATATCTATATATATATATATATATATATATATATATATACGGCTCTGGACAATCCTATTGAGGTATGTGAGATGGGATCACAGGACAGAAATTAGCTCATTCACCAAGCCCTTAAGAGGAGGAACAACGAGCGTGACTTCCGTGAGAAATCATCACATGAAACTCTTTTAAAGTGTGTATGTATGTATATATATATATATATGTATATATACAGGGTGAGTCAAAAGTAGCGCCCGATTTCTGTCAGTTGATTGTTTGTTTGCCATTTGTATTACAGTGTACAAGAAGGTAGACATAAGTGAATGACATGTTTATCTAACCATTTATTCAGGGGAAAATTATTACGGAACTGTACCAAGCTGTTTTACTTGCAATTTTCAAAGTGCCCTCCCTCGTGATCGATGCACAATTGCAGCGAGCAGGCACAGAGTGGCACACACGCCTGCAGAGTTCGATATCAATTTCCTCAAACTTCGCAGTGATTTGAGCCTTCAATTCCTGAATGGTACGAGGCTTTTCACGATAAACAATGTCTTTCATGAGCCCCCAAAGAAAGAAATCTGGAGGTGTAAGGTCTGGGGAGCGTGCCGGCCACTCGATCGGACCGCGGCGGCCGATCCACTTTCCGGGAAAGTTTTCATCAAGCCACTGACGAACATTACGTCCATAATGAGGTGGAGCTCCATCTTGCTGGAAATAACAGTCCTGATCTTGTACCCTGGGCCAAAAAGAAGGTTTGCAGCATATCCAGGTAAATTCTGCAGTGACAGATCCCTCAAAGAAAAGGGTCCAATTATCCCTAATGGAGATATGGCTGCCCAAACTGTCACGCCAGGTAAATTTACCTCCTTCTCAACTGTCACTCTTGGGTTCTCCGCAGCCCAGTAGACACAATTGTGTCTGTTAATTGTGCCGTTAAGCTTAAAACATGCCTCATCTGACCACCAGATGTTGTCTAGCATTGTGTCCTCTTCGTCAAGTTTAGCTAAGAACTCTTCGCAAAATTGAAGACGGCGGTCGTCATCTCCATCATGAAGGGCATGCAGTAAGCGTGGAATGTAAGGTTTCCATTTTTTCTGGTGAAGGATACGGATAACACTTGATTGGCTCACTTCCAACTCTGCAGATAAACGGCGAGTTGACTTTTGCGGACTTTGTTCCAGTCTCCTGATGGCTTCTTCAGCCTTAGCTACATTCGTTGCCGTTTTTGGACGACCGGACTTCTTTGCAGTGGCTACCGACCCTGTTGCTTCAAATTTCTCGACAATCAATCGTATGTTTCTTCCCTGGGGTGGTTAATATCGAATTCCTGTGCCAAACGGCGTGCCGCCATCGTTGGTTGTTCATTACATTTGTAGTAATGTTTCACGGCCGCAATGCGTTGATTCATTGAAAGGTAATTCATGGTTCAATTTGGTGCAAATTCAGTAACTTTCCAAACCCTCAGCAATAACCTGCAAAACAAAAACGAAAATAAATAAACTAAGAAAATTAATAATCTGCAAGACAATTATTAACAACATGACTTCCCAGAAAGAATCTGACAGCCGAAAAAACAGAAATCGGGCGCTACTTTTGACTCACCCTGTATATATATATATATATATATATATATATATATACACAGGGTGTACACGAGTGTAACTCAATTTCATATTAGCCATTGCGTGTTATTCTACCTGGAACAAAAAAAAAAAAAAGGGTCCCAAAACAAGACGTGAATTTGAACATTCGTTTTCGTCCTAATTTATTACTTTTGTAAATTGAATTTAAAATAAATTTTCTTATGAGACCGGACTTATGGGACACCCTGTATAGTATAATGTTTACAGCATTGTAGTGCAAAAGATACGTAAACACGATTTAGTTGGATACGTAATTTAATCGACTTCAAATTGGTAAAAACTATATTTAATTAAAAAAAAATCGGTAAGAAATGCACGATACTAAAGATATTTTGTAATGCACGCAAAAGATTACCTGCCAAACCTAAGTGCGCCGCAGCCCGGCAGGAAATTTTGGTTTACTCGCAACAAATTAAATCAGTCACGTAAATAAGTTGTAAAGAGTCTATTCCTTTAACGTAATAATGTCGTGTTTGTACGATTCTTGGTAAGTTGTCTTATTGCTTTGTGTGTGTCGTTCAAGTTTGTTGTTCGTTGTTATATAACACGACATTCAGACGAAATTATAATGGAAGCCCAGTATGAAGGTAAACCGTGAACTAAATTATAAATGAGTATCCTAACTGCAGGTGAAAAAAAAAGTGCCTATAACGTAACTGTTGTCAAAGCTACGGTGTACAGTTAGCATTGTAAAATGCCCTGATAGTGGTCGTCACGCTCCGCTCACACAGCAGAAGTTAATGTTGTCGGTTATCTCGTCTATAGACCAAAAAAAAAAAAGAAATGCTCTAGGCACCAGCATTAACGCCCGATGAATCTCCAGCCTTACAAACATCTCACGACATCCGTGCAGCGAATATGAAAATACAAAACAATCCCAACTTAAAGGCGTGTTCAAGAGAGTAATGGTGCATGACAGCAATAAAAAGAACATGATTAGAAAGATTTGAATGAATGTTGAGGCGTTTCCGCAGCTGGAACTCTATCAACTAAGCGTTTTATACCATAAAACAAAAACACTCACAATGGTCGTATCTACGGTAATGTGAACAAGAAAGCAGAAATAGCGTCTGTATGGCTTTTTTGAGGAAGAGGTCATATTTTAGTGACTATGTGATCGATGTTGTTGCCGTTTCGTTTATCGGCAAAACTTACCTTATATTCGTTGAAAGAGGCGTGAAAATCAATTCAAAATGCTACTGCAACGATGTCATGTCCCGCAAGTTGCTTTGTATCAAATATCAGATGAGAGATTTCACTTTCATGCAAGATGGGACACCGGCACACCGTCCTCAAGTCGTTATTTTCCATGGCCAAACTGTGCCGACTTTATTGAATCCAATCTTTGGCCACTAAACATGCCAGATTTGTATCACGTTCATTATTTGGTTTTGAGAAACATACAGGAGGTAGTGTATCGTGGAACTAGATTCAACAGTGTGCAAGAATTGAAGGAGAGGATAACAACACAATGGGAGCAGCTAAGTGATCGCTCCATCCAAGCTGCAATTTCCTACTGAAACAAGAGGCTACAAGCTGTTCTGTTGAAACTGATGGTGGACACATTAGGACCTACCACGATCAATAACCGCCCTCAACACATCACTATAACTGCAAACCGAAAGAGCAACAACTTTTCCTATAATATGTTAGTAGCAACAGCGATAGTTTTGATTGCACTTTAGAAAATCTTTAATATTTCGTATTTTCCTTTTTTTTTTTGCGATTATTTTACAAATATATTATACCAATGTGAAGCCAATTAACTTACCTGTCCAAAGGTATACATCGACTTTAATATTTTTGCACTACAAATATATAATTAATGAAAAGTTGGCCGAGGTTTTAGGGTCATCGAGTATGTTAAAAGAATGAAGCATATTAAATGAAAGCGACACGAACCTAGCCTAACTTTGTGTAACTTATCCGAAAACCCAACAGGATCAAAGTCTATTTGTTTTAATTTGTGGACTTCAGCTTTCACACACGTGCATTTCATCAGGCATAAGTCTGGAATATATATATATATATATATATATATATATATACAGGGCGTCCCAAAAAAATGTATGCACAATTTAACAGCTGATAGCTCAATTGATGTTTCTTTCTTTCCAAGTTAAACCCATTAGAATTAATAATGGCAGTCAGACTAAGCTTTGAACAAAGGAAATTCATTCTAAAATGCTACTGGAAGTGTGAAAACGCAGTTGAAGTGCAAAGACAGTTTAGGAAGGAGTTTCAAACAGATCCACCAACGCGACTTACCATCACTCGAATTAGAGATAAGTTTGAAGCCGGTGGAACTGTTCAGAATGTCCACAAAAAGCGTTCCGGAAGACCACGGATATCGACAAGCCTCACAAAGCAAGAAAGAGTACTGGAAACGTATCACCAAAGTCCAAGAAAATCTGTGCGGCAAGCGAGTCGTGAGGTAGGAATTTCAGAATCGTCTGTCCAACGCATTTTGAAGCGCTGTCAATGGAAAAGTTACATTCCAAGATTAGTCCATGCTATTAATGAAGATGATCCGGACCGAAGAGTGGAGTATTGCGAGTGGAACTTGGCACGATGTGGATGTGGATTGGACGAAGGGGTTTCGTAGAATACCCTCCGCGTTCATCAGACCTCACACCACTAGACTTTTTTTATGGGGATACTTAAAAGACAAAGTCTACGCTATAAAACCTGCAACAGTCGCTGAATTGAGAGCAGCCATTGAACGAGAATGCACACAAATACCAAACGAAATGTTTCGTGATGTTTGCGATTCCATTGCTTCGCGTTATCAGCAGTGCCTGGACCAGAACGGACGTCAGTTTGAAAACAGGCGTTGACAAAACAATTAAATAATGTCTGTAGATTCTATTACATTTTGAAAATGAAATGTATTTTAATAAACACTGCCTTTATAAGTATTTAAAGTGTGTATACATTTTTTTGGGACGCCCTGTACGCGTATGTATAACTTATGGTTTCCTCATAACTAGACTTTATGTATCCTCATTTTTTAGTATTTTGAACTAACGATAAAATACTGAGCCAAAAGCTTTTTGAAAAATAGTTTATATATTAAAAGAAAATCTGCACAAAAAAATACTTAGTTAAAATAACCCAATATATGGTTAACCCTTTACCGCACTGTGCGTCGAATACGTAACGTTTCAAATACACGCATTTAGACTCAACCCTACGCAAAAAGTTCGGCCATAAAGGGTTAACTATTTAACAACCAATCTGAATGGTAATTCAACCATACATCAAATAATTGCCCTAATCATGAATGTTTAATTATTTTTCTGATACCGAGGTTAAATTTTTTTAATCTATACTGAAAATGGAGCAATATCGAATCAACCTAAAAATCTGTCAAATGGTCAAACTTTGAACTTGTCACATTTCTTGGACACCGGTTCGGTGGGAGTGGACACATTTTATTAAAAAAAAAACCCTGTCAAACTTTGACGTGTTTTAATGTGTCTAAAAATTGTCAAAATATACATTTAAATTTTGGTTATGTGTATGTAAGTATAGACACGTTCTACATAAAAAAAAAAGGTCCAAAATTTGACATGTTTTAGTATGTCGAAATCAAATTAGAAATATACATTATATTTTTTCGTAGACTCTTTGTTCATACCATTATGAAAGTACAAATTATATAATTAGTAATTTATAATTAAAAACATTTAACATAAATTCTATTAACACTAAAAAATCAGCTGTTTAATTGTATAAATAGTAATTATTTGAACAGAGAATACCTATAAT
>JAJOZX010000837.1:455000-457500 GCA_023014485.1 Bathynomus jamesi
TCACTTAGAATTTTATGACTCCATCTACGTTCACTTAGAATTTTATGACCTTTTGAAGTAAATTCAATTCAATAACTTTCATTGATAAAATAAATAATTTTACATTTTTTTTTTTTTTGGTTTTTGTTTAAACATAAATAATTGTGAAATTCGACTATTTATTTTTACTTAATTTGGCTCTTAAGCTTTAGGCTTTACTGGGCTCTTAATTGAAAATAAAATAGATAGTTATTATCATTATTAATACATAAAGCATGAATGAGAATTATTAATTAGAGTATGTATTAATCTCAAGTTATTTTATTATAGATATAAAACAAATATAAAGTCATTATTGAAGGTATGATAACAATTACTATACAAAGAAATCAATATTATATATATATATATATATATATATATATATATATATATATATATATATATATATATATATATATACATATATATATACATAATATATATATATATTAAAATTAAAAATGGTATTTATATAATAAATCGCATGAACATTAAATTAAATTAATTAATTATTTTCTCAGGTATTTTTCGAGTTAATAAAGTTTGTATCTCATACAGGTGAGAAACCAGGTATGACGTAAAGTAGATTTAGTTGAGGGTTTCCTGGGGAATTTTGTTGACATTTATTGTTAATGTTCTTAATGCAAATAAGAATTGACTCTGAATGAGAATAAACCTTTATTTTATTCTTTTTTTGCATAAGCATGAATAAAAGTACTCGAACTGAGGAGTTTCTACACACTGAATGGGTATTGGGTATGGGGTAGGTTTAAAAAAAATAGTGAAACCATAAAAAAAGATTTTGTACGTAATATAATTAAAATTAAAATTAACTCACTTATTAAACCTTTAATATTAAAACAATAATAATTAATTCAAAATGAATCGCTTCGGAATTTTAATGAAAAAACAAATCTACGGATTTTTCCTCCCAAGCGTCACTATAGGTGGTAAAAATGGTTCCGTTTATCTTATGCGCGCCATAAGCTCAAAACCTAAAATGGCCACATTCAATTTGGTGACTAATGAACCCTCACCAATCAGTGTGAAAGGCAGGCATTATCATAGTATGAGAGATCTCGCAGATAGAGCAGTTCTGTTGCTCGAATAACATTAAGTATTAACGATCTGAAATTTAACTCTATTTTCAATGCGAGAAATAGATTGATTTCATTCAGTTTAAGTTTGAGCCATAATGAACTCTCTCTCTCTCTCTCGCTTTATATATATATATATATTATATATATATATATATAGAGAGAGAGAGAGAGAGAGAGAGAGAGAGAGAGAGAGAGAGAGAGAGAAATATGGCAGACTATAACAGAATAACGCTGCAAGGATACAGGAAATTATTCTTCGAGGAAGCACAGGAAACTATACTTTTATTTACACTATGTCTAAATAACATATCCATGGAACGCATCGTAAAGAAGAAGATTCTATTTTAGATGAATTTCTAATGCAGATGTGAACGATGAAAGAGAGGAGGAAACTGTATTAAAAAAAAAAAGACTAAAGAAAAGGCTGAATAGATTAAAAAAATGAGCTTCAAAAAAAAAACTCTAAAAATATTCTATTTTATCAGACACCGGAAGTCTGTGAAAATGCACGCGCGCGTCTCGGAGTAGACAAGAGATTCCTTGTGGAAGTACAAATAAGGAAAATTGAGATGCAGTTAAGCACAAGGAATAATTAATTGCTTGATTTGTGTACAGTTGCGTACGATTCTGAAAGTTTTGTGTGCAGTGGAAAGATAGCATCTATTCAGTTTTAGGAAGATTTACATTCGGCAAACAGAAATGATTGGAAGTGTGTGTGTGTGTGTGTGTGTGTGTGTGTGTGTGTGTGTGTGTGTATATATATATATATATATATATATATACACGTTAATTATACTGCGTGTTTGCAGTTCAAATGTATATAATGTACGGCATGCGAGGGGTGCCCCTTTGGGGCATTGGTTTCTGCGCGTATGTAGAGGAATTACGACATTTGTTTGAGTGAGGCCCGTGGTGTAATGGTTATCATATCTGACCGGCAATCGGAAGATCCCGGGTTCGATTCCAGGGTGGTTACCTCATTTTTTCATTTGTTTCGTTCTCTCTCTGTCTCAACTTGCGCGGAATATTCTCCTATACAAGCGTCGTTCTTTACGTTAATTATACTCCGTGTTTGCAGTTCAAATGTGTAATATATATATAATATATATATATATATATATGTGTGCAAGATTATATATACTATCTTTCTAAAACAGCTTCTAAGAGGTTAGGTGTGGTGTACCGGTTCCTCAGTTTCTTCACTCCCACTCAGTTGCTGTCTCTGTGCAGGGGTGTCTCGTCTGCACCTGTATGGAGTAAGCCTCTCATGTGTTCTGTGGCTCAAGCCCCACAGCTCTTTTTGACCAGGTGGAATCAAAGGCTTTTCGACTCTTACTGACTGTCTTCAATCTCTCTCTCTCTCTCTCTCTCTCTCTCTC
>JAJOZX010000837.1:462500-495000 GCA_023014485.1 Bathynomus jamesi
TGTGTGTGTGTGTGTGTGTGTGTGACAGTAGCTTCTTTCAATTTCTATGTTTACTTTTCAATGATTGTGAGGAATTTAGTAAATATCTGAAAGTTTCCATACATATCACTTTTATTTTTCAGGTGGTCATTGATGTCCGAGATTTTAATCCAACAGACTTACAAGTAAAAGTCATCGATGAGAAAGTTGTGTTGGAAGGTCGCTATGATAAGGTAGTGTGAAACAAACTTAATCTTCATACTTTAAAGGACTATTTTAACACCACAAGTTAGGTAATTCAATATTTAGTACAATAACCTTACAAAATTATATATATATATATATATATATATATATATATATATATATATATATAATAATAATAATAACCTTCATTAACCTTGGTTTGGCTTCCGCTCGAAATGTTCATTCTGACGAAGATCAAGCTTTTCACTCCACCTTAGACCCGCAGTTTAACGTGGAATCCGAACCACACCCCACCACGGTCGGTCAGAATTACAAAGTCCTCGCCCGGACTCGATCTCACGACCTCCCGATCAACAGCCCAGCGTCTTAACCACTGGGCTTACCAACCAATTTTTACTGTGTGGAAGAATGAACAGCTGGGTTTTGCTACGCCCCGCCTGCCGTCACCGCGTCTCAATCCCGGGGCCGATGGATTCGTAGTCAGCGATGCTAACCACTACACCACCGAGGCGTGCATATATATATATATATATATATATATATATATATAGAGCACATTGACAGAACTGTGTGTATATATAATTCCAAAACGTTTTCGACCATGCATTTTGCCTCCTTATCAGTTTATAAAATTAAATTTAAACGAAGGATTGTAAGTAATAACATATAACACACACACACACACACACATATATATATATATATATATATATATATATATATATATATATATATATATAGAGCATACTCTGTATGTATTCAATAAGTCAAAACGATCAGGGAATATAGTTTTATAGATGTCCATATTTCTCATGATTCCAGACTTTGTCGTAACCACCCTTTTGAAGGGGGATATATATATATATATATATATATATATATATACATATATATATAAACCGGGTCGTCAAAAAAAGACGCTCTGATTTAAATTGCTTATAATTATTAATTTATTTAAATTACAACACTGGTTCTGTTGTCACAACAACAGTGAAGCACGGGAGATTTTATTCATGTGAAAACATTTTCAATGTGTGATCCCTGTGCATCCGACATCATTTGCAAACGTCTTCTGAAATTTTTCATAACCCGAGCTAGTGTTTCATCACTGATGCTCTCCGCAGAAGCTGTAATTTCTGCCTTTAATTGTTCGACCGTATGTGGATTATTCCTGTACACATTGTCCTTAACGAATCCGTACGGTGGCCCAGGACCATCCAAATCCAAAGCGTCCAAGATAGCGATTCGAGATGACCCTATTATGAAAATGTTTATTAAGGAAATCAAGAACGGCAATTGCCGTATGTGGTTTTGCCCCATCTTTTGTTGGAAAAATGTTTCTTCTCACATGAATAAAGTCTCCCATACTTCATTGTTGTTGTGACACCAGAACCAGTGTTCTAATTGAAATACTTTAATAAATATAAACAATTCAAATTAGAGCGTCTTTTTTTTTTGATGACCCGGTGTATATACAATTTATTAACAGCATAGCAGATCTAACTACGTGGCAACATAATTTCAACAAATAATTGTTGCAATATATATATATATATATATATATATATATATATATATATATATATATATATATATATATATATATATATATATATATATATAATATATATATATACCGGGTTGTCCAGACAAAGTAAGCTATTGCTTTTAAGATTTTATTTCAGTTTTATAGAAAGAAATACAAAATAAATAATACATGTTAATAAATACTCCTGTTTATTGTCTATATTATGATATCAAATACTCAAAATATCCACCACCTTGTTGGACACAAAGCTCCAAACGATGGCGCCAGTTATCAATTGCCCTGTTTATGAAATTTTGTGGTAGCGAATTCCATTCTTGCACAATCTTTTCTTGTAATTGATCAATGTTAGCGAAATTAGTATTCCTCTACTCTTTTCTTCAGTTCATTCCATATTGCATAATCAAGAGGAGACAAATCTGGGCTGTTGCCAGGCCAATATTCAGGTTTTATGTAGTCAGGAACTTCTTTGTTTAAATGTTCAATTGTAAGGTGAGCAGTATGACTTGTTGCACCATCTTGCTGAAATGTATATCGATTTGCCGAAATTTCGCGAATTTTTTGTAGATGTTTCTCTAATATACTGTTGCAATAATAAACAGCATTCATTTTAACACCGCTTTCAACAAAAACAACATCACTTTTACCCACTTTTGAGACAGCAGGAGATCATTAGCGTTTTAGAAAAGTTAAACCGTTGAAATAAAAGTCTTTCCGGCGTTACTTCTCTCTTGCTTCTTGCTGTAGAATACACTCGATTGTTTTGAGTGGTGATAGGTGATCGAATTGAAAATGATTTTTCATCACTAAACCAGATTCTATTAGCATTGGGAAATCTTTCAAGGAAAGCTTGACACGCTTCCATTCTGTTCATCTTATTGACTTCACTCAAGATCTGCACTGGATAGCGTTTATAAACTGTCAATTGCGGATCTTCTTTGACAATTCGTTGTATAGAACTTCTTGAAATTCCAGTTTCTGCTGCAATTTCATTTGGTGTCATACGTTCCAGGCTTTTTTTCCTGACTTAGAACCATTTCCTCAACCATTGCAATATTTTCATCAGTGCGAACTCCTCTTTTTCTTCCACTACCTTTCGTTCTAGCAACACATCCAGTTCTATCAATTTTACGAATATTTTTTTTCTACACCAGAACGAGTCCATGGTTTATTTGGAAACACTAATATAATTTTTCTGGCACCATAGTGCTTATCAATACATAATTGTTTTATCATTATGAGATCTTCTTGACTATACGAAGGCACTTTTGATGGGTGATCAAATATTTTTGAAAAATCTGCAACAAAGATAAATATAATATATTAAAAACAGATATTATAAAGACATATAGAAGTGCTACATATAAAAGCAAATTATTTGTTTAAATCGTTATAAAAGCAAGCAAATCTTGACAATAGTAAATATAATAGTTGATAAAAGCAATAACTTATTTTTTGTGGGCAACCCGGTATATGGGATGAATTTCACAATTAAACACGTGAAATGAATGAATGCTGCAAACCCACAACGAAAAAGAAAAATGATTCCAAGGCCTTTCGTGTATTACCTCGTCAGAGAATGACGATGAGGTGTACTTTTGAATACACGAAAGGCCTTGGAATCATTTTTCTTTTTCTTTGTGGATTTGTATCTTATGTACTGTATATATATATATATATATATATATATATATATATATATATATATATATATATATATATATTATATATATATATATATATATATACATACGGTGTTTCATATGACTGGAGACATTGGAAATTTCTAGAAAGAGTAATGCATCATTATGACAATGTTTTATTTTCAACATACTATTACAGAAGGTGTTCAAATTGTTCGCCCTCAACTTCGACACACTTCATTACTCGTAACTGACAAGTTCTCTCAACACTTTTGATTGTTTCAGCAGAAATTCGCTGCAATTCCAGTCTTATCTTAGCTTTCAAATCCTCAATTGTTCTTAGTCTGTCTACGTAGACAACAAATTTGAAATATATATTTACTTATTTTTTTCATGGGATTAAGGTTCTGCCAATAAATGTTATTATTATCATATATATATTTGTTACTTTTGTTACTTTTGTTGAGTTTGAACGACGGTTCAGGATCGACCTGCGGTCGACCCCTCTGCAGCATCCCTCCTCATTTGCGGGACTTGGTGAAGGAGGGAATTGCTCTCTGATCTCCTCCTGCCCTCGTAGCCAGCCACGCATGGCTGGTCAGGGACTTTGCACAAGAATATGTCCAGCTGGTTCTTGAAGTTATTCAGGTCGGTGTGCTGGAGATTCCTCACTTCTTTTGGAAGGACATTGAAAAGCTTTGGGCCCCGTATTCTGAGGGTATTTTCCATCCTCGTTTTCATGGCTCCTTGTTCCACCGCAGCTGGGACCGTACAAAATCTGCCTCTTCTCTCATTCCAGTTTGTTTCTATTTCATTTCTGAGGTTAGGGACAGAGCCCTCAAGTATTTTCCATATGTATATTATTGTGTACCGCTCGCGCCTTCTTTCGAGAGAGTAGAGTTCCAGGGATTGTAGTCGAGACCAATAGTCTTCACCTTCCGTTTCCTCTATCTTAGACGTAAAAGTCCTTTGTATAGCTTTAATGCTCGCAATGTCTCTTTTTCTGTGTGGGCTTGTGAGTACTGAGCAATACTCATTTATTGGTAGGACTAGACTCTTCCATAATTTGAGCATGATGTTTGCTTTTCTGCTGCGGAAGCTCCTCCAGATGATTCCCATTATTTTTCTAGCCGTTGTGATTTTGATTTTATAGTGCTCTCTGAATTCTGCATCCGACGACATTATTACTCCCAGATCCCTGACTTGTAGATTTGGTGTTATCTGTTTGGCTTGCGGAATTTTGTACCCTTTTTTCCGTAGCTCTTTGTTATTACCATATCTTAGAAGTTGGAGTTTTTCTTCGTTGAACTTGATATTGTTGTCTTCTGCCCACTGGAATAATGTTTCAATGTCGTTTTGTAGTTTTCTTATGTCATCTTCGTTCAATATATATATATATATATATATATATATATATATATATATATATAAGCAATTCCAGAAGTCATTTCTAAAAATAATGTTTATTTCACATTGATTTTATTGATAGGTATCATTGCATATAAAGAAGTTTCACCCGAGATTTGCTTATCATTAATTAAACAAAATGTCTTCTCCTTTTGCGAACGAATCACGAGAATTATTTGTTCAAGCTTTTATGGATGAATAAGTTACACACGCGCATGCGCGGTATAAGAATTGGAAAGAAGGAGACTGACAATTTGTTTATTTATTTATTTATTATAACATTTATTTTATATATTTATTTATATTTTATTTATTTAGTTATCTGATTTTGCCTTTTAAGATCCTTCATGAAATGACTATAAATTAATAAAGGGTGATCCTTCCTGTACGAGTTCAGCGAACACCCTGTGTGTGTGTGTGTGTGTGTGTGTGTGTGTGTGTGTGTGTGTGTGTGTGTGTATTCAAATGCATCTCACGCATATTTTAATGCCCACATAAACCTTTAACTGCCTCCCACACGATGCATGTATTCACGAAACAGACAAAAATTAATTAAATTTATTTAAAAGTGACTTCATCTTTGCGTAATACGTCTTCAGCGAAACTCGGATGTAAAGTATGTGATTTCGACTAAAACATTAAGTTCTACACTGTTTCGTATGATTGTATTAATCATATATATTAATCATATATTATTCATATATATATATTAATATATTAATTATATATTAATCTTATATTAGCCATATGTATATTACTATATTAATATATTAATTATATATTAACCATATACAGTATATATTAATATATTAATCATATATTAATTACATATTAACCATATACTGTATATATTAATATATTAATATATTAATCATATATTAATCATATCGTTCTATGTTTTCTGGATGAGAAAATTTGCTTTTTTTCCGCAGGTGTCCGAAGATGGAAAGTCATCTAGCTCGAAAGCATTTTACAAGGAATTTATGTTACCCCCTGAAGCAGATATTGAGCAGATATCGACAGCGCTTTCTAAGGACGGAGTCTTGACCATCAGAGCACCAAGAAAGGTTGGTTTTTAATCTCCGATCGTAAGATTTCTCAAAATAAATTAACTGAAATTAAAATTTATCTATATATATATATATATATATATATATTCCAGGAACTTAACTCCAATCATGCATAGCCCACGTGAATCACAGTAAATACAGTATACAGGATGTTCACATTGATCTCCCGTTGTTTTGTAGGCACAAATAAACGTGGCGCTGGTTGTTGTCGAAGGTACCGCATTACTTGGACAAGAATCATCCGAATGTTATTCGTGACGTTGCGTTGCAATTCTTCTTTGATGTGACGATTGTTGCAGTGAACAGATGGTTACACCGCCAAATTTGATTAATTCGTGAATCAGCTGGGCGACATTGAACTTACAAAGGGCTACTAATAACAGGACGGTGCAAGATGCCAGACACCTCAGAGTAGCATGGCCCTTATCCAATTCTTTATTTTAAAATATCTACGACCACCAACATCTCCTGATCTATTATACCCAGCGGTATCTTTCCAAGGGGACTCTTGGGGGGTAAAAAAATTACCGTAACAGTTCTCAGAGAAGCGAAGAATTGTAGCCCAACATTACGAAACATTAACTAACTCGTGTCGATGCATTGCAACGCACCTTCACAACATGCAGCGCTGCGTGCAACTGCGGCTACAAAACAACAGGGATTAATTCTAGGTGGTTCATGCATACATCGTTCGAACTCGCTTCATAAAAAATTTTATCAGAGAGAGAGAGAGGGAGAGAGAGAGAGAGAGAGAGAGAGAGAGAGAGAGAGAGCTCATTGGTTTTTCGATCAAAATTATTAATTTTATGCAACTTATTACTTTATTTTTCTTAATTGACTTAATTCATTGGTGGAGCATCGGACCTGTTATTTGAGGGTCCTCGGATCGATTCCTCGGACAGCGTGAATTTGAGAAAAGATTCGTAAATATGTCGACCCAACAGGTGTACATTGTCGAATCGAATGAATCAACACAGTGTATATCAGGACGGGGGAGGGAGTTCGAACTTTCACTTATAAAGAAGGTTACTGTCTGAATAGTCTTGTTTGCCAACAGGCCAAAAATGCGAAAAGCTTATACGGATTTCCACTAGATGCCATTCATTCATTCTTTGTGGTTTATTTTTTAAGTTACTGTCACGTATGCCACTATATGGCACTGCACAATTTCTCTCTTTGTAAATTTAAAGTAAAGAAAATCTTACAAAATTTATTTTCCTTTCCAGGAAGGAAAGTCTCCGCCTCCAAAGCAAAGAAACACTGCTGCCGCTTCTCAGTTCATTCAAAATGCTCTAAACGAGCATCGCTACGGGAATGGGACAAATTCTTACAAGAATAACAAAACGCATATTCAGAATTCGTCAAACTATGAATCCTCGGAAGCCTATGACAGCTTATCAAGGGATGTAAAGGATCGTTTGATCTTTTCGGATAAAGATTCTGGTCATAGTACTTCCTCGGCCTCTCCGATTCCTTCTGGATTTTCAAACACTCCTTCTTGCACTTCTCCTGCGCCTTCGGAAGCAGGGTCTGAGGCATCGAGAGTTTCCACAACGATGGAATTTGATGTTGGCAAGAAGACTCCTTTCCAAAAGTCAGAAGTATCTTTCAAAGTAGCAGCTCCAACAAATCCCCCTAACCAAACTATGGGCCAAGGTTTCCCTCCAGGAGAGAAAATGTCCGATCCTCCCGGAGGATTTCAGCCCCCTCAGCCTCAAATGAATGTGTCTCGTGTGCAGCCTCCAAAGTCGTCCGCAGCCATTGGATCAGGAGGTACAGCGAGCATCAGCGTCAAAGAGGAAGACGGGAAGCGAACGCTGACATCTGAGAAATCGAGCCTTGTCCAACAAAAGGACGGTTTCTTGGAGAGTAAAGAGGTCGCGGCAGAAGTTACAGAAAAGGACAGTCAGGCAGCGAGGAGAGAAGCTGTAACGCGTATGATGAAAACTGATGAAGACCCGGAAGGACGTTATCGAAAGTCTGAAGCTGCAGATGCCTCTGATATTAGTGAATCTTGTGTCCAACATCTTCCCGATGGGTCGGTTGTCACAGTCAAGAAAAGTTCGACTTCTACAAGTAATTTCAAACAGTCTTTTTCTACTTCGAGTGGTAGTCCAGGTCAAAGTAAACGATTCTTTGATTCAGACTTCTCAAGTGGATTCGGAGACATGCATAATCTTATGGGCAGAGGTCAATCTCTCATGTCGCAAATGTCTTCAGACTCTCTAGCTTCAAACATGTCAAACTTTTCGGATATGTCAAGTTTCTCAAGATTTTCCGACATGTCAAATTTCTCGGACATGTCAAGTGGCTTCAGTAATCGAAGCCCGTTCCAGGACAGATTCTCAACTTTTCCAGCGTTTTCAAACTTCTCAAACATGAATCAAATGTCGCAAATGAATCAAACCCAACAACAGATGCCCCAAACCCAATCCCAAACATCAAATACGAAAAAATCCCATTCTTCAACTTCTCAATCTTCCTTCTCCTCATCTTTCGACAGTACGAAATATTAATTATAATAATAATAATAATAAGAATAATAATAATAAAGTAATATCTCAGCAAACAAAGATACGATTGCTAAACTGCTAAATGTTCATAAACATTTACAAAACGTCTATCAACGTTCTATCATCGTTCTATAAACGTGTAGTAAACGTGTTTGGAGGGATAAAGGTTTACCCTCAACGGATCATAAAAGTAGCTGTCACGTATTTTATTTTTACTGTCGTCATAATTTTATATAATGTGAGAAAGAAATATTTAAATAATTGGTAAATAAATAGTTTTTATCTTTTGATTTTATTATGTGGATCCAAAATGGGGGTTTTAATTTATAATAATAATAATAATAATAATAATAATAATATTACTGTCGTCATAATTTTATATAATGTGAGAAAGAAATATTTAAATAATTGGTAAATAAATAGTTTTTATCTTTTGATTTTATTATGTGGGATCCAAAATGGGGGTTTTAATTTATAATAAAAATAATAATAATAATAATAATATTACTGTCGTCATAATTTTATATAATGTGAGAAAGAAATATTTAAATAATTGGTAAATAAATAGTTTTTATCTTTTGATTTTATTATGTGGGATCCAAAATGGGGGTTTTAATTTATAATAATAATAATAATAATAATAATAATAATATTACTGTCGTCATAATTTTATATAATGTGAGAAAGAAATATTTAAATAATTGGTAAATAAATAGTTTTTATCTTTTGATTTTATTATGTGGGATCCAAAATGGGGGTTTTAATTTATAATAATAATAATAATAATAATAATAATAATAATAATAATAATAGTCCTTCATATGTAATATATTTTTTTGAAGTTTCACCCAAAATAAAAATTCACATTTTTATTTTATATTAATATCATCTTATTTAATTATTATAATAATAATATCAAGCAAATAATAATAAGAAACTAGACAAAGCTACCCATTTTATAGATAATAAATAAATAAACACGTCAATTACCTACTATGAGGTTTGCCTTCACAATTTAATTATATGATTCTGGTGTACTTTTGGATATGCAAAACTTCACTTTTTCTATTAATCATAAACACTAAATGTATGTAAGATTTTCCTAAATGCAAAACTTCACTTTTTTATGTAAGATTTTCCTATATTATTTAATTAAAGTAAATTGTCATCTGGTGTATACTTTTATATTTGCTATAATAACACGTCCGTTTTGATTACTCTGTGCGGATCAGAGACCGTGTCAATGCAGTATTTACATGTTTTATGATCACCCTGTCTTCTTCTGATTCTGGGTTACGTCGTGGCCATGTCGCAACACCGCTTCCTGTTAGATCAGCGAGGTTAAGCGACGATGAGTCTATTTAGTAGTTGAATAGGTGACTCTCCTCTGTATTCGCATGATGTAGCGACTTATATATGATTCGGATACTAGGTAAAGCTGTAGGTCCCCTCTGTCACATGACCTTTACAATTACGAAGGAAATTAAACACTCCCAAGCATGTTTTCCTGATTTTCTCTCGATTTACATCGTTTATATAAACAGATGCGCTTTTTTCTTAATATATAAAATTTGTATTAAAAAAACAGGCCAATTATCATAATTCAAACAACTACATAAACAGGCACGTTACCTGTGTCGATAAAGTTTAAAATATTCGACACGTTTTGTTTATTTAAACAAACAAGATTCTTTTATCTAACTTAGTTGTATCAGTCCTCAGATTATAATTAAATCTTATATGAATGCATAACAGCGGATTTAGCTCAGAAATTAAAGCTAAATAGAGTAACTGTATCAACCTATTTAATAATTCAGTTAATCCTTATATTAGTATGGAAACCCGATCAGTATTTTTACATCGTTAAATGTATAATAATTCCAGTATTCACAACCGGGAAATGAGGTATAACCATAGACTTTAAAGTTAGGACGTAATTTTTCTTACGCCTTAAGACCCTTACAGTATTTATTTTTCAATTTCACCTTATCAAAAACGGCGAAAGGGCATTCAAGCATCTTTTTTGTAACCGGACCCCTTTTGAAAATGTTTTCCTTCAAACTCGTGTTAGCGTATAATCGTACAAAAAAAAAAAAAATTAGACTTCATTTTAATTTCTTTGCCGTTGTAAATGATTAGGTTTCAGACTCTCGTAAAAGTCCACTACATTAGACATTAGCCACTTTTTATCTTCTGTAAAACTTGCAGTTTACGACAAACTATTCATAATATTCGTATAGTTAATTAAACTAAAATAGTCTCTGCGGAATACGACAATAAGACCGTCTTTAGAAAACTCTTTTAAAAATACTATAAGTTTTTCACGTACTTGTAAGAGAAGACTATAATAATAATAATAATGATAATAATAATAATAATAATAATAATAATAATAATAATTTAGGTTTATGTTCCATGCCTTATTTATTTTCTATATTTGGAAAATGTTTTGTAGCTTTTCAGCAAATAAATCAATTGTATTTTGTACGCATCTTACTCTCAAATTGTAGTCCTTTGCAACCCACATACCCGTATACCCAAGTATACCCACGTATACCCATAAGCAGATTCCAAGTGAAACAGTGTAGATATTGAGCTGCAAAAATTATAGGATATATATATTATAGTATATATATAATATATATATATATACTATATATATTATATATATATTTAATAATATATATATATACATATACAAATAAAGAAATTGGTACTTAAATCCTAAAATCTATAATTTGTCTTACCTATATATATATATATATATATATATATATATATATATATATATATATATCAAGAAAGTGATATTAATTATTTAAACATGATAAAATAATTGAAAAAAAATGTTTCTTACTTCTAAATAAACATCAAAATGAGTTTTTGTAAATTGTAATTTGTGACTTGCAATTTGATTTACATTTTACAATTTATATTACTTTAATTTTGTTCTTAGATTAATATTCTTTTTTCTCTTTGAAATAGTATCATTAAATGTTTTCGTCACATTTGTTTCAAGTAAGTTTTACAATTGTTCACCCTAAAAAATAAAAAAAAAATTACATTAAATTGCATTACTTGCCTGTTATTTTCTACTTGTGTGTTATTATAATAAAATTCTTCGTGTATATAAAAAACAAAATTGGTTTCAAATATCCTTTGCATTTTCTTATTAATTTTTTGTGGGAATTAATATGCAGTATCTGCATGCTGTATCTCATTGCTTTTCTCTGCCATGCTTGCTCAAAAATTTTTTTTTTGTTTGGTCCTGCAGAGTTTATGGAGCATATATCTTCTTCCTTGTCAAAACTATATATGGGAACATCCTATCCAGCAATAATTACCGGTCTGTTGCTATTGTCTTCTGCTTCTCAAAACTACTCGAGACAATTTTGCTACGCCGATTAAATTATTATTTATGAACATTATCTAATAAATTTGGTTTTAAAAGGTTCAACTCAACTGATTTGTGTATTTATGTATGACTGTTTTTAATACACTGAAAGTAATTTTACTATTTACAGTTGTTTCTTGGATAGTAAAAGGTATTTACTATTTACAGTTGTTTCTTGGATATTAAAAGGTATTTAAAAAAAGGACGTACATTTTTTACATATTGAAAATGGACCTCTAAAAGTCCAATTCTTTTTGCAGTGAGCACGCCCAAATTGTCTCAGAGCACAAGAACTGTTTCCTTAATATCAATGCGCACAAGTGACAGATTTTTCAATGTAGTTTCCTTGCAGTCCATTTGTTTTCCTTGTAACGGAACTCAAATCGGAGCAAAAGTGAGTAACTTGTGTAGCACTTGGACTTGCGTCACGTTTGTACTTGCACTTGGACTTGCTTCACGTCTGTGAAGAGATGTCAAATATCAACTAAGAAGCAAACCCGTTGAGATCAGTGATGCTGAATAATCCAATTTCTGAAGAGATAATAATGGACATTTTGGGATTCTTAAAATTGTTTGTGTCAGAATGGCGGAACAAGGAACACCGTGAATTTTGAGTTCACAAACCCGGAAAAACCCTCCGAAGTATCGAAAATGATCGAGAAATTTTTCAGCATTTATTGAGATCGATGAGGACGAGGTTTGACATGGTGGCTGAGGCCAATAGAGGGCAAATTAAATCATTCTAATCACGGTTGATCGTCTGTTGATCATGTGTAAAAAATATAAGTATTTTTTAAACACCCTTAAGAAGGCATATGATAGAGTGAACTGCATTTTATTTAAAAAAAATTAGAAAATAGGAAGGTTCCGTTGTATATATTAAATATACCAAAATTTTGGTGCACCCAATCTTTTACGGTTAGATGGGGAAATATACTGTCCAATTATTTTGGTTCTTCATGCGGAGTTAGGCAAGGCTCCTTGCTGTCTCCTCTGTTGTTATTGTATATATTGATGGCTTAATTCAATGTTTCCCAATAGGAGTGCTGCAAGTGCGTGCTACGGGTGCCGCGAAATTTCATGAAAAGGACAAAAATAAATAAGTAACTGAAAATTGAAAAGTTAATGAAGATTGGTAAATTTCAAATGAAACAAAAACATCCACAACTTACTACGTCCATGAGGAAACTATAGACGCTCAGTTTGAAGATACATGGTGCTCAGGCAGAAGCTGAATGTTGAACAATGGGAAAGGCAAAACCCTCAGGGGTACCGCGAAAGAAGACAGATGGCAATGGAGCATTTGAACCAGAAAGTGACTTAATTATTTCGTTTAATGAAGCAAATGTTGGATATCTTATAGATAACGTGAGAATTAATATAAACTCTTTTGTTAAAAGGTCTCGATTGTTTCATAAAACCTGCGGATTATATTCACAGGAGCGTGATATTAATTTTATTTTCACAAAAACTACGGTTATGAATTCCTATCCCAAAACCTCTAAGCAGTCAGCAGCCAGCTAATATTTTCAAACCCGAAAGCTCAGATCAGTCGGCTAATATTACTTGCAAAATGAAAGGTGAACCAATAGTGCAAGTATAAAAATTTAAATATTTGGGTTACATTATCACCATGGTTGTAGAATTAAAGAGTAATCGGTGTTTTGCCTTTTTCTCCGGCTATCCGATCCCTCTTGTTTTTCCTTGTATTTGACCTCATAGTTTAGTTTTTCTAGATTAGTTTTTCTCTCATATCCTGTGAAAAATGTTAGTTTTCCGTTGTTGTTACCTATTGTCATGATTTCAGGGGAGCTAACTCCCTTTCTAGGATCAGTAGGCCCCAAAGTTTGGATCCCCAAAATCTACAAGGCGAACTTGCTCTCATCTAGATAGATCTTCTTGTCACACCCAGTTGAGTCCGGGTATCTTTTCTGTCTTCCTACGCTCCCGTTTCTTTTCTCTGTTTTATCTTCTCTGTCCCTTCCCTTCTTTCTTTACGTTTTCGGATCCTCATGAAATCTATAACTAGCCCCCAACCCTAGTTAAGATGGCTTTGGTTAGTTTTGGTTATTTTGGATTATGATCGTTTATTTTTCAGGTGAATCATTGGAACATCAGAAAACCATGTGACCCACTGACTGGTTGGTTGGTTGATCTTTCGCCTATTTGAGAGCACTGAAACGGGGAAGGAAAAATAAGTCCCCCTTGAAAAGGTGAACTGGGTCGAACCAAATACAGTACGTGTAGCGGGCTCGTCACTACATCTTTTCCCCATTTTCCAAACTAGTTGGGCACAGTCCATGCCTGCATTGCCCAAGGACTGTCCCAAGGTAGAGATTTTCTCGTGTCAATAACACTTCGTGGTTGGTGAATATTGAACAAATCAGCTTATTAACCAACCAGCCACTTAGCTCATCAACTAACGACAGACCACCGAACTGAAACGAGCCAAATTAAGAAATGCTCTCATTCTAAATTACATAATAGATGGTAACGTAATGATTACGTCATACTCTTATACCGTAAGCTACGCTTCGTCCTCTGCTGTAAATGATGACTGATGTATAACTGCAACTGAATTTCTCCTTCTGTTGCAATAAGTGATTCACAGCTTTGCTAACTGTAAATGTCGACTTATAAATAAGAAAGTATCATATAATCATAAATAAATATTAACATTAAGTATAATTAGGAACGTCACATAAATTGCAACGTTCATAAACATAAATAACAACATATGTGCTTTACGTACTTAAAAATATGTAGATAAAAGAAACGGCATATATATATATATATATATATATATATATACACGTCAGTCGCGTAATTCAAGGTTATATTTTCATGCATTTATTGAGGCTCAAATTGAGGTTTCCTTTTGGGGTAAGACTTGATAGGTAACTTTTCAGCTATGTTCGTTTATTTGCTACGTTTCGTCCCATAAACTGCAGCTAAATCACGCAATAATGAGGGAAAAGATCAATCGTTTCTGAGCTGTTTTAATATTAACCTTTTTCAGAGAAGTATAATAAAAATTTCTCTAAATTATAAATTAATCTCTACGATCCCATATTAGTTCATTAATAGAACATTGAACTGAAAGTATGAACGTCTTTGAGCGATTCCCATGGATGTCTCGAATAATATATGGTCGAATCAGTGGGTTCAACACCGTTATAGAGTAAGAGAGCGCCATATATCTTCAGAAATATATTGAAAGGTTTGTCTACCAAATAACCCCTAATTATCCTTAAAGTCGGCACTGAGTTTAACAGTTTGACACTTTGGCACTTTATCCTTATTTCTTTAACTCTGTATATGGCTATACTATGGCATTCATAAAAGCTGTCACTATCGATCCACCGACTTTAATCAATAAAGCTAGCTTTAAAACACATCGTTGTTAATTAACGTACATTTAACCCTTTCACGACGAATGGTACAAGTAGCGTTTCAAATAGACGCATTCATAATTTAACCTACAAAAAATTCCGGCCTGAAAGGGTTAAAAGCCTAATTCCCATTTCACGTCATAAAAATATGATAAACAATATCCTGAATCAGTGTGCAGAGCACTGTAAAAGGAAGATTCGTATATAAAAAGACAGAATGGTACAAACAAGCGAAGAGGACTTAAGGGGGTCAGGTCAGGTCTTCTGAAAATAACGGTGTTATGTCTGGACTTGTTCCTATATGGCGTCGAATATTTGTAAGAGTTTACAATTGTATTTTTACACTGTCCCTCTCTCTCTTCTCTCATATATATATATATATAATATATATATATTATATATATGATGAATAAAACCACGAAAGAAAGGAAACACAGAATGGTGCTCAAGCGCTTTCGTCTAATGACATCCTCAGGAACACTCATTAGACGAAAGCGCTTGAGCACCATTCTCTGTTTCCTTTCCTTCGTGGTTTTATTCATCATAAATATTTTTCACATGTTGAAATAATTTTCATATATATATATATATATATATATACATTCTTCCTGCCTGTCTAGCAACTTAGCCATTTAGCTATCGATTTATTCATAAATAAGGAGACATAAAAGTTGATATTAGCTGAGGTGTCGGATTTATACGGACATATTGAAAGAAGCTGTTTATGTAGTTATTATTGAGAAAGTAATAAATCTGAAGTTTTAAATTTTGAGGTGTCGTTGAGTTTGGCAGTTCAAGAATTTTTTTTTATTAAAAAAAAAAAATATTTGTCTCTGAAATCATGTGTGTGTGTGTGTGTGTGTGTGTGTGTGTTACATTTTTAAAACATTTAGCGTTCCTTTCTGGCCGATCTATAGCTGCGGTTATCGATGGCAACTGTTCTTCTCTTAAAGCTATTAATTAATTCTCAGGGCTCTGTCCTGTCACCCATTCTCTTCTTTTTATCAATTATCTTTTAAGTCGCACTTTCCCCCCCCTATCCATGTGTTGGGCGGCTGAACCCACATAGCTCTACGTGACCGGGTGAAATCAAAGGCTTTTCGTCCCATCAGTTCTCCGCCTCTTACTGTCTTCAATCTTCTCTCTCTTCGCTGCAATGTTGCCTCACTCTCTCTTTACTATCGCTAATTATAACGGACACTGCTCTTCTGAACTCTCTAACTGCATGCCTCCTCCTTTAAGGAGAGCACGCAGTACCAGACTTTCGATACATTCTCATCCCGTTTCTGTCCAGCTCTCTAACGCAAGGTATTCTCAATCTTTCATCTACTCAACCGGTCAACTTTGGAACAACCTTCCTCAAGCCATCTTTCCCGCTTTTCAAGTGAATATATATCTAATTCAGATAATTTTTCCTCAAATATTTTACTTCTCATTTCTGGATTAATTTTGGTTGCTCTTGCGTGAACTCTTTCTAAATATTTAAGCATGTCTAACTATTTTCATTCCACTACTTTCACTTCCATACATACACCGTTTCTGTAATTTTAACACTGTTCTTTCTCTCCACTTGACCATACTAACGCATCAGACATTTTCCCCTTTTCATATTCAATGATTTTTCACTCCAAGTTTTTACAAAGCATCCTTTTCTATCATTTTGTATGTCTGTTTTACAAAAATAATGCTCCCTTCTTAGGTTATTTTAGTAACTGTTCTCACTTGTTACAGCAAATTATTACACCATGCAAGCGTTTCACAACCGTATTTCGATGTTGGCACCAATACGCCTTCGAGTAAACTTCTTGCTACAGATACACGCAAGTATTTCCTCTCTGACAGCATTTTAACTGTATCTATAACTTGCTTACCCTGTTTCATTCGGTTCTGAACAAAATGTGTCATTGCTATTTTTAACTCGTTCTCAGATTCGTTCTAAAACACCATTTTATCAGCATACTCTCGTCCAAAAACTTATTTACTCCTCTATAACAACTCTCCTTTCACCTCATACATTACCCCATACATACATACGTTATTAAATAGTCTGAGGGACATGGAATATCCCAGTCGTGCTCCATCACACAGGGAAATTTATCAGTTGAAAGACTAACCTAGAGAGGTCAACAGACGCATCCGGTTTCAAAATTGAACTTTTTAATTAATTGACTCAAAAAAGTGTAACGTCATTAAATATGAAAGTTTGGCTTTTACAGCTATTAATGTACGTGTGTGTGTGTGTGTGTGTGTGTGTGTGTGTGTGTGTGTGTAAGTATAAAATCTTTCTTCATTCTCTTAATTATCAAAACAGTGATTATAATAATTAAGATATATATATATATATATATATATATATATATATTATATATATGATGAATAAAACCACGAAGGAAAGGAAACACAAAATGGTGCTCAAGCGCTTTCGTCTGATGACATCCTCAGGAACACTGAAGTACATAAAAGGGTAACAGCCTATATATAGGTTACAGAAAGAAAAAAAAAAGAAAAATAAATAACATACATACATACATACACACACACACATATACATATACATACATATATATATACATATACATACATATATATATATATATATATATATATATATATATACATATATATATACATATATATGCAATAAACAGAGAAGTAAAAATAAAAATTAAAAATTAAAAATTAAAGGATTATCCGTGAGGCGTCCAGATTTGTAAGGAATAATATCGATTTTTCGCACAAGCTCAAATGGATTATAAAAATACAAATTAATATTGGAATACTGCCCGGGTTTTAACACTCTGCCTATGGTCAGGTTTCGATATATATAAAAATAAAATGCAAATTAAAAGTTAATAAAGTAGCAGGATCGAGTTGAAAAAGACCTTTGCTTATGTTGAAGTTATTTGAAAGTTGGATAATGGCAGACTCAAGAATATTTCTATTAACAATGTTGCTAGAATGGAATAAAACTGAAGCATTATTCCAATCAATACAGTGGGCTAACTCTGACAAATGGACAAAAAGGGCACTGGACAACTGTCCTGTTCTAACGGAATATTGATGCTGTTTTATACGTGTGTGCAAATCCTTTCCCGTCTGACCTATGTAAAAGGAATCACATTGTTTACAACCAATTTTATAGATAATGCCTGAATTATTGGTAGGGCTATTTTTTACTATGATATTTTTCACAATATTGTTATATGAAAATACTACATTAATATCCAAAAGTTTAAGTACATTAGCAATGCCTAAAAAGCCCGGGAAAAATGGAAGTACTAAAATATTTTTTGACAAAGTACGAGTGTTATTATTGACACGATAGAAAGTTCGTTTTGCCTTGTTGAGACAAGATTCCATAAACGAAACGCAGATGGATAACACAAATCACTTCCAATACCGTTGATTTTTTCCAATTCGGCATCGATGTATTCCGGACTGGCGATCCTAAGGGCGCGGAGAAACATTGATGAAAAAATGGCCTTCTTAGTGGGAGTGTCATGTCCCGAGTAAAAGTGTACGTAGGACAAATTGTTTGTTGTTTTCCGATAGATACTAAACTTAAAACCTGGGCTTTCCCTATGTACACGCACATCCAAAAATGGGATTGAATTGTCTTGTTCCACTTCTAAAGTAAACTTAATGGAGGGGACTTGATCATTTAACTGAAGGAGGAAGTTATCCAGGTCACGATTCATGGGCCAGATACACAAAATATCGTCGACGTACCGCAACCACGGGATGCCAACCCCCAGGATTCTCGGAATATAAGTAATTTCGAAAAAACTCCATATAAATATTGGAGAGGAGGGGCGATAAGGGGTTGCCCATGGCCATCCCAAAAACTTGTTGATAATACTCGTTATTGAAAGTGAATTTACAGTCTTTGATGCAAAGCTTAATAAGTTCCAAAACAATGTGTGAAGGTAGTGGCAGGTCATACTTATGTAATTCTTGGGAGAGAAAGTCAAGCATATCGTCTATCGGCACTTTTGTAAACAATGAACAAACATCAAAACTGATCAATCTATCGTTAGTTACAGTACGTGCATTATTCAATTTTTCAGTAAGATCCATGGAATTTTTTACATGTGAATCCGAGATAGTTCCGAGAACGGGGGACAAGACTTTGACAAGCAATTTGGAGAGTTTATAAGTAATAGAGCCCACCGAGCTAATAATAGGGCGCATAGGGTTGCCAGGTTTGTGGGTTTTAATAAGACCGTAAAGGTAGGGCAGAGCAGGTGAAGTGGACATGAAAAGCGGAATTAAGTCCTTATGATAAAAGTCCCCTCCATTAAGTTTACTTTAGAAGTGGAACAAGACAATTCAATCCCATTTTTGGATGTGCGTGTACATAGGGAAAGCCCAGGTTTTAAGTTTAGTATCTATCGGAAAACAACAAACAATTTGTCCTACGTACACTTTTACTCGGGACATGACACCCCCACTAAGAAGGCCATTTTTTCATCAATGTTTCTCCGCGCCCTTAGGATCGCCAGTCCGGAATACATCGATGCCGAATTGGAAAAAATCAACGGTATTGGAAGTGATTTGTGTTATCCATCTGCGTTTATGGAATCTTGTCTCAACAAGGCAAAACGAACTTTCTATCGTGTCAATAATAACACTCGTACTTGTCAAAAATATTTTAGTACTTCCATTTTTCCCAGGCTTTTTAGGCATTGCTAATGTACTTAAACTTTTGGATATTAATGTAGTATTTTCATATAACAATATTGTGAAAAATATCATAGTAAAAAATAGCCTACCAATAATTCAGGCATTATCTATAAAATTGGTTGTAAACAATGTGATTCCTTTTACATAGGTCAGACGGAAAGGATTTGCACACACGTATAAAACAGCATCAATATTCCGTTAGAACAGGACAGTTGTCCAGTGCCCTTTTTGTCCATTTGTCAGAGTTAGCCCACTGTATTGATTGGAATAATGCTTCAGTTTTATTCCATTCTAGCAACATGTTAATAGAAATATTCTTGAGTCTGCCATTATCCAACTTTCAAATAACTTCAACATAAGCAAAGGTCTTTTTCAACTCGATCCTGTTTTTTGAATTCATTCCAAACAGATTTAGATAAAAAAGGTAGAACACTAAATCTTTGGTAAACTTGTCTGCTACTTTATTAACTTTTAATTTGCATTTTATTTTATATATATCGAAACCTGACCATAGGCAGAGTGTTAAAACCCGGGCAGTATTCCAATATAAATTTGTATTTTTATAATCCATTTGAGCTTGTGCTAAAAATCGATATTATTCCTTACAAATCTGGACGCCTCACGGATAATCCTTTAATTTTTAATTTTTAATTTTTATTTTACTTCTCTGTTTATTGCATATATATGTATATATATGATATATATGTATGTATATGTATAAGATATGTAGTATATGTATATGTATGTGTGTGTGTATGTATGTATGTATTTATTTATTTATTTTTTTTTTTTCTTTCTGTAACCTATATATAGGCTGTTACCCTTTTATGTAACTTCAGTGTTCCTGAGGATTTGTCATTAGACGAAAGCGCTTGAGCCCATTTTGTGTTCCTTTCCTTCGTGGTTTTATTCATCATAAATATTTTTCACGTGTTACTTTCGTGAAATAATTTTCATATATATATATATATATATATATATATATATATATATACAGGCCGTCCGATAAGTGAGTGGCGATTCGGGAACAATTTATAAATAAAAGATAAAGGATAATAAAAATTTTATTAGAAGGAATTTTATTATTAGTAAACTTACAATTAATTCGATAATTAATTGTCATAGGGATCAACCTGATCGCCATTTACACGAACAGCAAGCTGCTATGCGTCTCCATGTCCTGTCTGGCATTTTTTGTAAAAGTTCTTTATCCTCATTGATGTCACTTAACACAACTTCTGCGATTTTTGTCAGATCAGATTCACTTTGATTTTCACGGCCATTAATCTGCACCTTGAGGATTCCCCAGAGGGTATTATCCGGGGTAGTCAAGTCCGGACTCCACGGAGGCCAAGGTACAGGACCATACTTTCCGAACCATCTGCCAGGAAAATTTCTGTCTAGGAACTCACGCGCAGCGAAAGCGGTGTGTCCTGGAGCACCATCTTGCTGAAAAATAGGGTTGCGAATATTCGTATTTCTTAAAGCGGGTAGAAATCTGTTCTCCAACATGTCGATATAACTTCCTGAAGTAATTCGACCAGTGCACACAAATGGACCAATTAAACAATGCGCTGATATTGCACACCATATCATGATTCGAGGGGGATACTGTTTTACTTGATCATAATAATGAGGATTTTCTTTCGACCAAATAAACGAAAATTTGCTTTTGCCATCGCCATAAAGGGCACATTCATCACTGAAGAACGTACGATCTCTCTCGGCTTTACTTGGAAAAGCTTCAAGAATTTGTTGACAAGCATTAACTTTGACAATTTTATCTTGTGGCGATAAAAACTGAACGGAGGTTGGGCGGAAAGCTTTAAAATGCAAGTCTTTTTTCATCAAATCATGCAGTGTTGATTTCGAAACATTTAATGCAGATGCACGCCTACGAATACTTTTGGTTGGCGATTGTCGAATTGACACTTGAACATCATCATCTTCCAATCTTGCTCTTGCTTTGGGGCGACCACGGCGTTTTTTATCAATTATCATCCCAGTTGTGAATAATTTGTGTTCCCATTTTCTAATAATTTCGCCCTTTGGCGGCACATCATTAAATCTTTGTTCAAACCTTTCGCGTACTACCTTCATGCAATGCTTGGTTTTTCCAGATTCATGCCACCATGTTGCTGCTAATATCCGTGCTTCATATGTGTAGGGACTTTGATCACAAATTTTATCAACACGTGCGTCTACCTCAGCCATTGCAACGCCAATAATTAGAAATAATAAAAATAAAACAATGAAAAACAAAAAAAACAGAAATAAACATGAATTACTGCAAAATTAAAAATTTGGATTTTATATATATATATATATATACAGGGTGGGCGGAAAGTAGCTCCCTATTTTGGATTGGTAAAAAAATACGTATATTATCCATTTATTTCAGAAGAAATAATATGAAAAGGTAGGCATACATGGTAGGTTTTCTCTAAAATTCAATGTGGGCTCCAACTCTTTCCACCAGCTTCTGGAGCCGCCCAGGAATGGCGTCCACTGACTTTAGCAGGAACTCCGGCGGGATGGAGGACATGACTTCCCGAATTCGGTCCTCCAGTTCTTCCAATGTCCTCGGTTTGGTGCGGTAGACTTCTTCCTTTACCCACCCCCAAAGAAAGAAGTCGCACGGTTACCGCTGAAAAACGGCAGAATCGGTTCAGTGTAACGGTGTGGTGTGGTATGACCTCAGATCAGGTTGTGGGCCCGTTCCTTCTGCGCAACACCATGAATGCTGAGTGGTACCTTGCTATGTTGCGAAACGAGGTCTGGCCGGTTGTCAGCACATGGGAGAACATCGACGATCTGATATTTATGCAAGATGGCGCCCCTCCGCACTTCGTTCTTGTTGTCCGTGAGTGGCTGGATGCCCACTTCCCTGGGCGTTGGATGGGTCGTCGTGGTCCACATCAATGGCCAGCCAGGAGCCCCGACTTGACACCGTGCGACTTCTTTCTTTGGGGGTGGGTAAAGGAAGAAGTCTACCGCACCAAACCGAGGACATTGGAAGAACTGGAGGACCGAATTCGGGAAGTCATGTCCTCCATCCCGCCGGAGTTCCTGCTAAAGTCAGTGGACGCCATTCCTGGGCGGCTCCAGAAGCTGGTGGAAAGAGTTGGAGCCCACATTGAATTTTAGAGAAAACCTACCATGTATGCCTACCTTTTCATATTATTTCTTCTGAAATAAATGGATAATATACGTATTTTTTTACCAATCCAAAATAGGGAGCTACTTTCCGCCCACCCTGTATATATATATATATATATATGCATATATAAAATTTTCATATATACTGTGTGTATATATATATATATATATATATATATATATATATATATATATCGTGCATGAAAACGCATGATTTTGCCCAATGCAAAATTAGCCCCACCAGAATTCGAACCTGGGGTCTCTTGAGTGGCGCAGTGGTCAGCGTCCGCGACTTCTATTCAAGAAGTTCCATGTTCGAATCATAGGGGTGGGGCTAATTTTGCATTACGCAAAATCATGCGTGTTTACACGTGATATTCCATATATATTTATATAGGTATATATATTTGAAATGTCTAGATCACCGGTTCTCAACCTTTCAATGAATGGGACCCATTTTCCTAATCCTTCCAACGTCCGCGATTCTACAGACCCAAAATCTAACCTAACTTATCTAAAACAAAGAAAAACTACTTTCACCATGATTAAGATTATAGACTTTATTAATTTATTACAAAAAATTGACAAAAAAAATTTTACATTTTCCTGACCATATTAAGATTTTTCACGGAAAAGCTAATTTTTAGTTCTGTAATGTCCCGGATACCCTAGGAACAGTCATTGTTCAATGATCCCATATTGGTCGCGACTAGCGACCTCTAGGTTAAGAATCGCTGGTCCAGATGAACCTCTCAGACATTTCGATACCATCTTTAAAATAGTGCCAATATTCCTACATTTTTTTAAAGATTTTACATAAATAGAATTGGTTTCTATGTTTAGCGAAATGCCCAGTCAACCTTTAGAAGTTTAGAGGGTAGAGGGTACAAAATACTGTTGTTAAATGCGTGCTTTAACACCCGTAATAACATCCATGGTCATAAAACAGAGGGAACAGAACCTCGGATCGCTCATCATCTGAACTCCACTATAGGATAGTCATCAATCCAACTACTATACCCGGACCAAGTACCACTTTGCTAATTCTGGGGATCGGTTCTATAGGAACATGACGTCATCATAAATTTTCTGTTGTACGAAAGGAGTGGAAATAAAAGTACTTTAATTATAAATAATAAATTTAGTAACAGGAAACGTATCACAGGGACAAAATCTTTGAGAACCATTCAATACAGGGGACAAACTTAATTAATAATAATAAAAATAATAATAATAATAATAATAATAATAATAATAATAATACAATTATTAATTTCACTTTAACTATCTCTGTATACAACAAATTTATTAATAAATTTGAGAATGAAACTATTTCTAATTATTTTAATTGAAGTTGTCGATATTTATTATTAAAATTTCATATTAACGTGAAACTAATTCATTATTTTATGAAATTTTAATATTCCAAAGTAATTAATATATTAAATTTGTCTTTTTTTTTCTTTTCTCCAGCGCATGACAACGAACTGTTAATTATCATTTTTAAGTTAACCTTCAAACTGTCTTCTGTGATTAGTTAGTAAAACTTAAAAGCAAATATAAAATTTGATTTACTATTTCACATCTAATTTAAGCTTAAAAAATTAAAAAATTTTACGACGGTTCATAAAATTATTGACTTCATGAACACATTGTTCATAATGTTACTGATATTTATGATTAAAATTGTTCATAAAATCATTGATTTGTGATTACTTTGTTCATAAAATCACTGACTTTATGATTACATTCATAATGTAATTCAATTTCGGACTGCATTGTTCATAAAATCATTAATTTATAATTACACTGTTCACAAAATCCTTGATTTTATGATAAGATGATATTAAAAATTGCATTTTATCTAAAGAGAGAGAGAAATATTTCATTACAATTGAAAATTTTGGAGTAATTTTTAATTAATTATTATTTATTAAATTTTATTAAAATTATTTATAATAAATGAAAAATTATATAAATTATAGGAAACTGCTGATAAATTTTGCTTATAAAAAATATAATTTAGAAAAAAGAAATACAGTAGGTAATAATTTTAATAATTTTAATAAAAAATTATCTAAAAAAATGTATCTAGATATATATATATATATATATATACTGTATATATATATATACACACAAACTTGCCCCATAGAAACAGATACCTTTTATTTCCAAATGAAAAATGAATAATTCATTTAAAATACCTTTTTGTTAAATATAAAATCTCAAATTTATTTAAAAAAAATTTAATTACAAAATTTTTATTTAAAAAATGTGAATTTAATACAATTTAAAATGAATTTCCTATAAAGGATATTATTAACCTCTAAAGGATATTAATATCCCCTAAAGGATATTATTAACCTCTAAAGGATATTACTATCCCCTAAAGGATATTATTAATTCGAAATGAAAAAATGTTACAAAATCTGTACGAAGACGTTTATTTGCAGGCTGGTAATTTGACATCGACATTATCGTGAGTGAACACCAATCTGTCCTGCACATTCTTTGACATATCATCGGTAATCGAAGATCCTGTGTCGATGGAAGAACTAGATGTCATTGACACTTTCTTCGTTGAGCTGAATGTCGAGGATGACGAGAAGGATTTCGTTTCCTTCTTTGAGGTGACGGAGGAGCTAGTGCTACCATCGTCTTTGGACGTGGAACTTTCCTGAACCGAAGAGGAGGTTTGATGGGAAGAAGTGACAGCTCCTGCTGGAGATTCAGCGTCAGCGCCTTCCTGCAAGTAGGGAAAAAAGGATGCTCATTGACTAAAATGTTTCGCAGAAGATGGTTCAAAACAATTTAATACTCATGTTTATAAAGAAATATCCTTTGAAAATGGACCACTCAACAAATTAAATACCCTAGTCTAGTCTTGCCTAATTTATAGACAATTATATATATATATATTAAATAAATAAAGGTTTGACCCCTTAAGCCCACTGCTCCTGTAGTGGCTGGTTAAGTCATTCGCTCAGCCAGACAACTAATCCACCAGCCAACTGTCACATAGGGTCAGTTAAGAGTTTACCATGTAGCCAGCCGTTGCAGAAGCGGTGGGACTCAGCCCTAGGGCTCAAACCCTCGTGGTCTTCTTAACGAGGTTAATCCCATCACATATATATATATATATATTATATATATATATATATATATATAAAACGAACATCGGGATTGTGACATGTTGTTTCTCCTCGAGAGTTCAAAGGGCATTTATCGCTTACCCTCTTTGGCGCTTTGATAGTAAGGACACCGTCTTTGGACATCGCAGTGGACACATGTTCGATATCAGCGGCACTTGGAAGGGTGAATGCTTTGTAGAAGGATTTTGAAGTCTTAGATGTGCCATCTTCAGATGTCTGCATAAAAAAAAAAAATAGAATTCTTTAAAAATTTAAAAATTAGAATTCAAAGTAACAATTTTAGATATTATTATCACAAAATTGAGTAAATTTTATTGGAAATAATATATATAGTTCTTAACCATTTAAATTATTCAACATGTTTCAAATAAAGAGTGATCCACAAAAAAAGGTGTTCGCAGAAATAACTTGTTAAATATACATTTTGGGGGTGAAACACATTTCTTGGATCACCCTGTATATTCTATCATTATATTTTACCCTTTCGAATTTTCCTTCGACCACCACTTTTTCATCAACAACTTTGACCTGAAGGTCATTCGGTGTAAAGTCTTTGACGTCCATCACACACTGGAAAAAGGAAATCATTGATTAGTGAAGGTTTTTTGCGAATACTTTCATCGTTTTTAACCTTTCGTATACAAAAAATACATTGTCACACACACACACACACACACATATATATATATATATATATATATATACATACACACATATATATATATATATATATATATATATATATAATATATATATATATATATATATATATAATATTAATTAAAGAAGTATGTGATAATTTATAAATAATAGCTAAATCCATGATTTAGGAAAATATTCGCGTTGTGACAAAGAGAATCCCACTTAAATTCTGTTTTAACACTTGTGTTTTTAAATCATGATTTTACACCTTATGTACATCATATTTAAAGCTTTCCACCCTTTAAAGATAATTTCTTCTGAGTGAATTTTGTTCCCTTTCTATGTTCTTCTTATTATACAGTATATATATGTATATACAGGTCCTCTCAGAGGTCCAGAGAGGCCCTGACCACTTCCAGCTTTTGAGGCCCATAGCTAAACCCAATTATTACTTTCACTGCAAAACATTATATTCAAACCTGAAAGTTTCTAAATTCGAGGCCCCCTTAAGCTTGAGGCTCAAGCCAAATGGCCCTCCTAGCCCCCCCCCCCTCTGGTAGGCCCTGTATATAAAATATATATATATAAACAGGAACAAACATTTAAATCAACAAACCTTTCAAGAACAAACCGTTCAATCAACTTATATATATATATATATATATATATATATATATAAGGGTGTCCGAGAATTATCTGTACAATTTTTGGCTGTTATTAAAAGTCAACCATGAAGTGTAGAAATTCCAGTGTTGTCCCATTTTACAGAGAATCTCATTAAGTTTTTTCTGATACTACGTTTTGACAAGTTTTTTTAGAAATGTACGCGGGTGACAGACATTGATGATTTAAAAGCAAGAATCACAGCTGCTATTGAGCGAATTGATGTGGATATGCTGCAGCGTACATGGCAACATTTGGAGTATCGATTGGATGTTTTGCGAATCACTAATGGTGCACATATCGAATGTTTGTAACAACGTTACTTTAATAAAAGAAACTTTTGAAAATACAGATTCTAAATAATCTTGTTTAAGAATTTTACGTGTGTTATCAAGAATTTTATTAAAAGATGAAATTGTACATGTAATGTTCGGACACACTGGAATTTCTAAAAAACTTGAGCACCATTTTGTGTTTCCTTTCCTTCGTGGTTTTATTCATCATATATATATATATATATCGTATATGTATGTATGTTCGTTCTAAATTGTTCGTATGATTGTACTATGTCAGTTCGTTTCTGAAATTTGTTCTTGGGATTTGTTTCTCATTTATTCCTTTATATTATTATCTCTTTTACCTGGAATTTCCCATTTTTTTCCGTGACTTGAAGAGCTTGGGACTGATATAAATCTTTCGAGATGTTGTTAGTACGGATTTTTCTGTAAACATTGGTGCACACGTTTCTGTTCCCGAAGTCAATCTGCAAAGAAAAGAAAACGTTGAGCAAATAGGATGATAATTTATAGCTAAAAGGTGATTTCGTGTTTATTTCTTAACGCCCACGCAATGTGCGACCTTGATAATATTAATATATTACGAAGTAAACACGAGGAAAACGTCGTGATTAGTGTCGTAACGCCTCTCCCCGTCGATCAACGAAGTTAAGGGACAGTGGGTCTGGAGAGTAGTTGGATGGGGGACCCATCCTCTGCGTTCAGATTATATAGTGACCCGTGGTTCGGATTCCATGTAAAGCTGTAGGTCTCCTCGATTATACGACCTTAGATATTGCGAAGGAGGTTAAGCAACCCCATCATTGCATTAAGTAAATACAAAAGCGCTTGGTCACTATAAATGCCAAAGTTTTCTTATTTCAGTTTATATATATATATATATATATTCACGTGTAATTAACTAATAGTTTCAACAAGTTTTTCTACACGTAATATAAATGTTCATTGAAGAGAAAGAGAGGGGACAGTGGGTATCGAACCTGTGGGATGGATTCAGACTCGAATTTCTGCAGAATCTGCTTCATGGCGGAATCGAAGTCACCCCATGAGTCCTCGAAGTAGGAATCATCGTAGAAGTTTTTGGTTTCCCTTTTGATCACAGTCAGAGTTCTGGTAGTCTTCTTGGTACTAGTGGTAACAGACATAGTTGTTGGTTGGTTAACAGAAGGAAATGAACTATATCTGAAAAATGAGAGAGAAAGAAAGTCAGTTAAGACATTTTTTTTTTTTAATTTAGAGGGTGAGGTGGGGTATATACCTTCTCGAGGACGATATTAAGGGGTATATTATGTCCTCACGTGGTTATTCGCTGTAACTCTGTATGAATTTATACATATCTCTTATCTCGATGGTGATATTACAGACTTTCGTACGAAGCAAACCCACAATTTTACAGATGGAAAATAACTAATTAATATCTAACGTCTGCAACGTTTAGAAACGTTTAGAAACGTTTAAAACGTATAATTGTTACGTTAATTGTAACAATAATTGTTATGATGGCGAACAAACAAAACTGAATTCTAATTTTTGCACGATTAAGTGCCAACATCAATAACAAAAAAGAAAAAAGAAAAAAAGAGCAGGTGGCACTTACGACGGTTTTGTAATATCAGCATCGATATAAAATATATAACATACTTTTACCATACTTTATTTTACGCTTTCCTCCAATGAATAACTGAAAATAAGAGAAAAGTGTACGAATCGTAACTGAAAATAAGAGAAAAGTGTACGAATCGTAACTGAAAATAAGGGAAAAGTGTACGAATCGTAACTGAAAATAAGGGAAAAGTGTACGAATCGTAACTGAAAATAAGAGAAAAGTGTACGAATCGTAACTGAAAATAAGAGAAAAGTGTACGAATCGTAACTGAAAATAAGGGAAAAGTGTACGAATCGTAACTGAAAATAAGAGAAAAGTGTACGAATCTGAAAATAAGAGAAAAGTGTACGAATCGTAACTGAAAATAAGAGAAAGTGTACGAATCTTTTGTCAGAACTTTGAAGTAATTTTTTTCACTATAATTTTCTAGCTTTTCTTTAACGTTTCTCTCTCTTTTTTGTCACTAGTGGCTGGCTGAGGAAGTAGTATTGTCTATGGCTCTATGCTATAGTGTACTATTACTACTACTACTACTACTACTACTAATAATAATAATAATAATAATAATAATATTTCTGAATAGAATTTTATATGTTCATGGTACGAGAATCTTCAGTTTTTTAGTTGTTCTCTTCTCTCTCTCTCTCTCTCTCTCTCTCTCTCTCTCTCTCTCTCTTTATCTATCTATCTACCTATCTATCTCTCTTTCTAACAGCGTTACTACTAATAATAAATTCGTACGCATAAATTTCCCTTATCGAAATTTTAAAAGACTTTCCATAAATTTTACGTATAAGATTTATGCAAAATATATTAAAATTTAATAAACTTAAATAAATAAATAAAAGAAACCCCTAAAATTTAATACATTAAAAAAAACGAAAAAAAAACGAATTAAGAAAAAAAAATGAACTAACAATATTAAAACGAACGAAACATTATGAAACAATAAAACTGTGAATATTTCTATTCTTTTTCTCTCTATTCTTTAACTAATAATCTTTAAAATTATTTTCCTTTTAAACAAAATAGTTTCCTTCTTATACTTCATACAGATGAAAGTTATTTATTCTCAGTGCCACCTTCTTTAATTTCTCTTTTTGGCACTGGGCGCTAAAAATGTAGAAACAATGCCAAGATGGAGCTTATCTTTTTTTCTTTTTTTTTCTTTCGCTTTGATACTTTCTCTAATATTTTAATTAATAATATCAATATTCTTCAATTATTTTCTTTTATATATATATATATATATATATATATATATATTATTTGATAAAATATGTCGTATGGCACAATATTACTAAAATTCAAATTTAATTCAGGCATGCATTAAGTAAAATATATGAGATTAATGAATATTATATAACCCATGAAATTAAATTTGCGTGTGTGTGTGTGTGTGTGTGTGTGTGTGTGTGTGTGTGTTTTACAGGTTTTTTTTTATAAGTGAACCAAAATTATGAAGGCATTTTTTTTTTCTAAAATCAAATGAATTTTAATGATGTTTTATGTATTTGACATCGTACATCAAAACAAAGTAACCGTAAAAGAGTCATAAACGACCAACCACATCAAAACACACCAATAAACTAAACAGATACATATATATATATATATTATACAGAGAGAGAGAGAGAGAGAGAGGAGAGAGGAGTTGCTTCCGAAAACTTCAAATTCTGTATTAAAAAAAAATGTGTATTGAAAAATATTACATAATAAATTTTAAATAAAAGAGTTAATAAAATTTTTAATTTTAATTTTAAAATATTTTCCCTTCTTTAAAATGAAATAATTTCACTTTTAAAAGTTTCAAAAATGTAACCTTGGAATCAATTTTATGTATACTCTAATGTGCTTCATTAACTTGAAATTCAGGCATTGATTTATATCTAAATTATAATATACAGTGTGTGTATATATATATATATATATATGGTGAGCCTCGGTGGTGTAGTCGTTAGCGTCGCTGAATATGAATCCATCGGCCCCGGGATCGAGACACGGTGACGGTAGGCGGCGCGCAGCAAAACCCAGCTGTTCATCCTTCCACACGATAAAAAAAAATTGGTTGGTAGATAAATGGGTACCCTGGGTAGCGTAGTGGTTAAGACGCTGGGCTGCTGGTGGGGCGTGGTTCGGATTCCACTTTGAACTGTAGGTCTAAGCTGGAGTGACAAGTTTTACCTTTGTCAGAATGAACAATTCAGGCGGAAGAAAAACCAAAGTTAACCAAGGTTTTTATATATATTAATATATATATATATATCTATATATATATATATAATATATATAAGGTAAATTAGGTCAAATCTTTTTTTTAAATATAGTGAATATTTATGTGACCTTTTCGTAAAAAATCTTGGCGAGGCTTTAAACATTGAGTACATCCCCCCATCTCCAACTACCTGATTAAAATTTGATCCATGAATAGAAATTTTACCTGTCTGGTATAACATGTAACACTATCTCTCTCTCTCTCTCTCTCTCTCCTCTCTCTCTCTCTCTCTCTCTCTCTCTCTCTCTCTCTCATATATATACATATATACAGTATATAAATCATCATATTACCAGCAATTCTGTTTTTATATCATAAAATCGATTGTACGTTGCCGATAATTATACACTCTCACACATGTATACGAATATACACGTGAGTCCACACACACAAACACACACACACACACAGACACACACACACACATACGTACATACGTACATACACACACACACAAACACACACACACACACACAGACACACACACACACATACGTACATACGTACATACACACGCACAAACACACACACACACACAGACACACACACACACATACGTACATACGTACATACACACACACACACACACACAATCGCTGTGCTTCAATTCATATTGTTCCCAAGTTGGTATTATACCTTTTAACATATTTCTGTTGTCAAGGGAACACAATGTTTATTTTAGCTAACAATTTAGACTAACAAGACAAACATTTCAGAGACTTAAATAAATCTTTATTGTCAAAACAATGTTAAAGACGGGCAAACTGCATATGTTTCAAGGAAAAAAATATATATATATATATATATGTAGAACGTTCATATATATATATATATATATATATATATAGAGGAGAGAGAGGAGAGAGAGAG
>JAJOZX010000837.1:500000-570000 GCA_023014485.1 Bathynomus jamesi
CAGTATGTGTGTGTATATATATATATATATATATATATATATATATACAGGGTGTTTCTAAAGTAACCATCTATTTTGCGAAATAATATGAATTATAAAAAAAACACCTTTAAAACATGAAAATATATATGTATATTTGTGAGCTCGGCACACATTGTTGCTCTTCGTGGATAATCTTCTTCTTGTAAGTTGTGGAACACTTGAATGTGGTATGGCTTTTTCTTTAAATCATAACGTAGAATTCTGTAAACCGTTGTTTGTGGAATTTCTAATCTGTGGGATGCCCTCCGAATCGATAATTGTGGATCCTCTTCGAATGCTTCTTGAACAGATTCGATTCTTTCGTGAGATCTTCTTGGCCGTCCAGATCTACGCTCGTCATGCACAGATCCAGTCCTCATAAATTTGTTTACTAATTCGCGAATAGCCTGGTCTCTAGGGCCTGTTTTACGAAACCTTCTCTCAAACTTTTCTCTAATTTCATTGCACTTCATGCCTTTTATCCTGCATGTTACTACATAAACCCGTTCTTGCACATTCATCATCAATGATATGGGTCTGAAAATAAAATAAAATAATTAACAAAAAATCGTGTAAAGCAATTGAAATATTATAAATACATGAATTTTGTATAACAATGCACATACCATTATGCCAATATAACAATTGTTTAAAATCCCCCTATTTCACCAAAATAGATGGTTACTTTAGAAACACCCTGTATATATATATATGTGTGTGTGTGTGTGTGTGTGTGTGATCTACATGTACCCATATACTCGTATGTGCCCTACATTTCTTTTATCATTGGCAGTTGAATCTTTAAATACCCACAGTTGCTTTTATAATTTACTGGAATATTTTCACTTTTTAAAAATATCAAAAGTAATATTTACATTTCGTACAATAATGATTTTAAATATTATTATTATTATCATTATTATTATTATTATTATTAATTAGTAATTACTTAAGCATTCTTTTATGAAGGTAAAGTTAAAATTTTTAATTTCCTAAGTTTTTAAAATTTTACAAATAAGGTTGTTAATTTAACATAACATTTAAATCTTGAGTTACTCCACCCTGAAAGAGTATTTCCTGATCGAGAAGATTCTATGCCGTCACTGACTGTTCAAATCTGTTCAATGTTCGACCATTCAGAGACCTCGATGTTTCCTGATCTAGAAAATTCTATGACGTTCCAACGGGTTTTGACCGTGATTCGTCCAATTTATTCGGGTTTGGACCAATCAGGTACATCGTTCTAAAACGTAAATTTGCCGCAGTTGACTGATCAGACTTACAAGTATTCGATAACGTCATCGTCTTCCAATGTCTACATGGTGGTTGGTGTTCGGTCGAAAAATTCAATAATGTTTTTAGATTTTTATACATAAGAAATTAATTGAAATACATTAGAAATATTACTACTACTATTACTATTACTACTACTACTACTAATAATAATAATAATAATAACAGTAATAATAATATAAATTAGTAATGTAGAAGGAGCCTTGACAGTGTCAGTTCAAGAAAATATATTTTTAATTCTTTATTTGAAAATATACATTTTTAATTTTATTTATTAAGTAGCTTTTAATGGGATTTTAATTTACTTCTGCTTACATAAGTGAAACATATATATATATATATATAACTGCAAACACGCAGTATAATTAACGTAAAGAACGACGCTTTGTATAGGAGAATTATCCGCGCAAGATGAGAGCGAAAGAACGAAACAAATGAAAAAATGAGGTAACCACCCGGGAATCGAACCCAGGATCTTCCGATTGCCGGTCAGATATGATAACCATTACACAACGGGCCTCACTCAATCAAATGTCGTAATTCCTCTACATGCGCGCAGAAACCAATGCCCCAAAGGGGCACCTCTCGCATGCCGTAACATTTTATACATTATAACTGCAAACACGCAGTATAATTAACGTAAAGAACGACGCTTTGTATAGGAGAATTACCCGCGCAAGATGAGAGCGAAAGAACTGAGTGTTTGCAGTTATAATGTATATAATGTTACGGCATGCGGGAGGTGCCCCTTTGGGGCATTGGTTTCTGCGCGCATGTAGAGGAATTACGACATTTGATTGAGTGAGGCCCGTGGTGTAATAGTTATCATATATGACCGGCAATCGGAAGATCCTAGGTTCGATTCCCGGGTGGTTACCTCATTTTTTCATTTGTTTCGTTCTTTCGCTCTCATCTTGCGCGGAAAATTCTCCTATACAAAGCGTCGTTCTTTACGTTAATTATACTGCGTGTTTCCAGTTATAATGTATATAATGTTACGGCATGCGGGAGGTGCCCCTTTGGGGCATTGGTTTCTGCGCGCATGTAGAGGAATTACGACATTTGATTGAGTGAGGCCCGTGGTGTAATGGTTATCATATCTGACCGGCAATCGGAAGATCCTGTGTTCGATTCCCGGGTGGTTACCTCATTTTTTCATTTGTTTCGTTCTTTCGCTCTCATCTTGCGCGGATAATTCTCCTATACAAAGCGTCGTTCTTTACATATATACAGGGTGTCTCAAAAGTCACTATCTATTTCGGTGACATTAGATGTTTTTTTTTAAATGCTATGCTGGCATAAAGATATGTACTTCTGGTGCAAATTTGTGTATTTAAAAAAAGTTAATTGGTTTATTTCGAATTTTGTGTAATTTATAAATTTATCTTGACATGCTTGAACAATTCCTCGAACCTCAACTTCTTACAGATGGCATTCTTGACACAGTAGTTTTTCAGCAGGATGGAGCACCGTGCCATTATGCAATAATTGTACGTGATTATCTTGACAGATGCTTCCCCGGTCGCTGGATTGGTCGTGGAGGAACACAACCATGGGCAGCACGTTCACCCGATTTAACACCATTAGATTTTTTCGCCTGGGGTTTCATTAAGTCTAAGGTGTACACTGGTAGAAGAATTAGTGATGTAGCCGAACTTCGAAATCGTATTACCGATGCAGTTCAGAAAATAACACCTCAAATGCTGGAAAGTGTGTTCCGGGAAACAACTTATCGCTTTGAGCTCTGTAGAGACACTGATGGTCGCCATGTGGAGACAGATAAATAAATAGCACTAATTCTTTGTGGCACTTACTTTGAAATAAATATATTTTTCATGTCTTAAACCAGTTTTTCGTAATTCCCATTATTTTTCAAAATAGATAGTGACTTTTGAGACACCCTGTATATATATATGCAAAGATATATATATATATATATATATATATATATATATATATATGTCAGACGGTTTCTGTTGATGAATTTATTAGTAAACCTCGTAAAATAATAATAATAATAATAATAATAATAATAATAATAATAATATGTACCTTTTACATCATTGTTCATAAAAAAAAATCATTCATTTCCAGAGAAAATAAAGAAAAATTATTTCATAAAAATGTCATCAAATTCTTTTTTTACTACTATTATTATTATTATTATTATTATTATTATTATTATTATTATTATGTCATATTGTTCGTTCATTTTTTTTCGTCATTTTCTTTTTCGGGGCATGATTCATTCTTGGTTCATTTCAGTCCGAATTCTTTGTCTTCTTCACGAGTTCCGTTGTAGTTAGTTGGTTGTTATTTTCATGTTATTTTGCTATTTTCATGTTTATTATTCATATATTAATTTATTCCTACATTAATTCGATAGTAATGGACGCTGGTGTGTGTGTGTATATATATATATATATATATATATATATATATATATATATATATACACACACACATTGAACACTAATAGTTATTTGACATCGTGCGTCTTGAACCGCATACCAACAAAGAGGGTGGACGAAATAGTGAATTTTGTGTATTTTTAAAAGCCAATTTTTATACGTCTTTAAGGAAAAACTTTGGTTTTATTTATATGTTTCTGAAAGGTATTATCTTACGTTACTAATCATATAATTTTAATAATTATTTAAGTTTAAGTGGGGTACCAACGAGGCCCGAACTGTTCTTAGTTTTCGCTGTTTACTAGCTAAACTACTTATTTCTTATCCCAAGTCATTAAGAAGTTATTTTTCCTTATTAAATTTCTTGTCGATTCATACCTATTACTAATTTCTATGTAAATTCCTTCGAGTTAGGGAACATGTTAAACCCGGGACTCCGATAGTTTAAGCCTTCTCCAAACATAATTTCTCTGCATGCTATGTCGAAAGGAACCAAAGCGGTTACTAAATATACATCGGCTAAGTAAGCGCATCATGTAAATGCTAAAAAAACACAGCTTGGATACGCAGCTCTACAGACTAGCTAGCAATGTCACATTACGCCAAAAACTTACATATTTGTCATTTAAAATACCTTTATATATATATATATATAATATATATATGCATATAACTGCAATGACCGCGCAGTATATAAATGAATAGAAACGACATAAGTGTTAAGGAACGTTTCTGCACACGAGGAGGAGAGATAACGAATAATGAAAAATGAGGCGAACCGCCCGGGAATCGAACCCAGGGCCTTCCAATTGCCGGTTGGATGCTCTACCATTATGCTACGGACCTCACTCAATCACAAATCGAAATTCTCCCACATAGGGCAGAAACCAATGCCCTGAGAGGGCACCCTCGCAAATCGTGAATATGCGCATATAACTGCAATGACCGCGCAGTATATAAATGAATAGAAACGACATAAGTGTGCAGAAACGTTCCTTAACACTTATGTCGTTTCTATTCATATATATATATATATATATATATATATATATATATACACACAGGGTGGGTAAAAAAAGTGACCCCTCCTTTAGAGGCAAACGGTCATATTAAAAAAAGTAAGGGAGCTAGAGCTCCCAAACTTCATAGATGCTTACCTTAGCATGTCGTTCGTCTTAATTGAGAAGTTGCTCGATGTGTCCCCCTTCCTGCTCAACGCAGGCTTCCAAATGTGGACGCCACTGATCAATACTCCTGTTTACATATCGTTGAGACACCTCCCAGTCGAGCAGAATTCTTTCGCGTAGTTCATCTATGTCTCTTATATTGGTACCAGGGATGTAAACTTTGGACTTCAGGGCTTCCCAAACACCATAATCTAGTGGTGAAAGATCGGGGCTACTAGCCGGTCACATATTGGGTTCGATAAAATCCGATGTTTCGTTCTCAAGGAATGTGACAGTTTGGCGTGCCCTGTGAGCAAGGGCTCCATCTTGTTGGAAAGTATATCTTTCACTCTATCTAACTGATATTCGAAGAATTAGTGGTGAAAGATACACTTTCCAACAAGATGCAGCCCCTGCTCACAGAGCACGCCAAACTGTCACATTATATATATATTATATATATATATATATATATATATGTATGCAAAGAACACCAAACACTAACAGACCGGCTGGGTCCTCACTAAGCTCCCTGTTTAAGAAGAGAGGTTAAAAAAAGACGAAAAGTTTAACGATAAGGGAAAATTTTAAAGCAAAGATGGGAGAATCTGAATTTAAACTGTGCAGCACTTTTACGCGCTGTTAAATGCTTTTAATTGGGGTTTAAGGCAAAACAAGCATCTAGTCTCTTTTTAAAGGACTCGACCAAATTGCTTGGAACTACGTTGGTTGGCAAACCATTCCACAGATTAACTGCACGATTAAAGGAAAAAATGTTTAACTTCGTTACAATTAAAATGTGTACCTACTAATTTGAGGCTATTACCGCGAATTTTATCTGCATTTGTAAAGGCGAAACATTTTTTTTCGGCATGAACTTTAGCAAAGCCTTTATAATAATATATATATATATATATATATATATATATATATATAATATATATATATATGTGTGTGTGTGTGTGTGTGTGTGTGTGTGTATCCACGGATTCCTGGTTAAACTATAGTTCTAAGGTGGAGTTAGAATGAATCTTCGTTAGAATGAACAGTTCGAACACAAACAAAACCAAGTTTGCTAAGGTATATATATATATATATATATATATATACTGTATATATATGTATATATATATAGAGAGAGAGAGAGAGAGAGAGAGAGAGAGAGTGTGTGTGTGTGTATATATATATATATATAGTGTGTGTGTGTATGTATATATATATATATAAAGTATACAAAACTCTTCCCTTTTACCTCAGTGTCTTCTGGCTGAGTGGATGAGCTAGTGACCTGCTAAATCGAATTATCATTGACCGCGGTTCTAACCCAAGAAATGTAAGGGCAGTTTATTTCTAATGAGTTTAATGTTTAAACTTACGTTGTTATTACTAAGTTGTTCTGGATTACGTATAATAATTAACTTGCATATAATTGCATACTACTAATAAAGATGAACTAAAAGAGAATTTAATTGACATTTCTTTCAGTAGATGGCGCCACCCAGTCAAATATTTTGTCTTGCTGTTAATCCATTAGTTTTACAACTGAAGTCGATGAAATTATTTTCATTAACGAGTAAGTTCAATGAAAATTATTTCATCAAGCAGCGATTTTCCTTGAAAATATTTTCAGTACCTGACGGTACTTGCTCGATTAAAAAAAAATTATCACCTTGATGAAAATTCCAGTCTCAATGTACTGTTGACATTTCGTTGGTGCACTTAAACTTAAATAATTAAAATAATTGTCCAGTAACATAAGCTAAGACCTTTCACTAACATATTTGGAAACCAAAGTCACTCGTTAATTACGAGACTAAAAAAGCACAATATTAATTATTCCTTTCACTCGCTTTGTTGGTACGGAGCTGAAGATTGATGACATAATTGGTTCAGAGTCGTATTATAGTTTTCCCAGAATGCAATACCAGTGAAACACGTTATAAAATAACAAAAAGAGTTTCATGAGTATTTTAACGACAAATATTGTATTCTATTAAAATTTAGATTAGTTCATGATAGGTAAGGTTAGGTTAGATTAAATTAGTTTAAGAGAGTCGTCCACAAAATGAATGGGTATTCATAAGACAATGAAAATACTCAGTTTGTCCATTTTAATTCAATTATATTATATTAAAAGGTCTACTGAAAAATACCCCATTGTTTATAATTCTAAAATTTGATAATTCTAAAAGTTACCATATTGTAGGGTATTATGTAATGGGGATATTTTCAGTTACGAGAAGTTGAAATAGGTCCTTGGGAATGAACCCAAAATAAGAAATGAATTTATGAGAAATATAAGCTTTTATCCTATTCTAAGGTAATCTGCAGACTGAGAGATGTAGTCTCTCCCTTCTGATGGGGAAAATTTTTATTTTTAAAGCATTCTTTAATGAAAACTGAGGACTTTTTCTTTTATATTTGCTTTTGGTTCTTAAAACTGAGTTATAAGTTTTACTTTGTATTCTTCTTCTTCTTCTTCTTCTTCTTCTTCTTCTTCTTCTTCTTCTTCTTCTTCTTATTATTATTATTATTATTATTATTATTATTATAAAATGAGCGTAAATTATGTAGAAATATTAATTCTCGTTTGGTTATTTTAACACAATCTAAAGATTGGTAATTCTTTGCGTTTTGGAATTCTGGAATCGACTGTAATTGTATCATAATTCTACATTGCACAGTTTTATTGATCCATAAACCATGCATTCAGACCACTGACATTAACTGTTTAATTAATCCATATGGAACATTTTTGAGTTTTGAAAAGAAATGTCCATTTCTTACCACTTTTAATGAACATTTTCAAATATACATTTACGAAACTTTTAACACGCTAAGTTATATTAATGCAAACTTATAAAGTAGGGTAAAGTTGGATAAGAGTGGGCGTCTCCAAATACTGCGCAGTGGACATAATTACGAGTGGTAAACTGTATGCCCTTCGTATTTAGCTAAAGGCAGCTGGAGGCTACAGAAGAAACTTCGAGAAATTATTGCTATTTACCAGAATTTACGCAATATATATATGCAAGGGTTTATTTGTGATGTATAATAATATATAATAATTCATAACACTTACGATAAACTTTTGTTTTTATGATGAAAATACATTTAGGGACATTCACCCCCGTGGTTGGTCATATGCTGTCTGTATACTTTATAAGTGTTGCCATCGTTTGGAACATCCATTAAAATTGCTGTGGGCCAAGAGTGGGCGGACAAAGTGCGCAAACTCTACTCGCAGAAGAGAAGAAAATGGCTGAACGAACAATAGAAAAGGAGACAGTGAAATCACCAAGCAAGGAAGCAAAATTCAAACTTGAAGAGAAGACCATTTAAGGAGTGACCCATAAAATAGTGAGATAAATGAAGGAAGTCATCTCAATTTGAGGAATTCATGTGTCCAGGGTGTGAACAATTTTATATAAACCACGTAAAATGGTTTTAGATGTTTCATACATGAAATGCAGAGCTGGGCACTTCCGCAAACACTTCCGCAAACCGCAAATTCCGCAATTGCGGAAGTATGTTTTTCGTTTGCGGATTTGCGTTTGCGGCAAAGTCATCGCAAATTAGTGAATTTGCGTTGCGGAACTAAGACCGCAAACGCAAATCTTTCCGCAAATTTCCCACGTGGCCACTGGCCAAGCCCGCTAGTGCTGTGACGCTGCTGTCACTGGCCGCCAATTGTAATAAATTATTTAGCCTTGTTTTTAATAAAAACAAGGCTAAAACATTAAACATTAAAAAGATATAAAAACTTTTTATACCTCTTTAATGTTTTGGATACTTTTTATAGTTAAAATTGCGATTGCGGAATTTGCGCTTTGCGGAAGTGTTTGCGGAAGTGCCCAGCACTGTAAAAATTGGAAATATGGTTTGCGTTTGCGGATTTGCGTTTGCGGCACCAAAAATGGCAAGCAGTTTGCGGATTTGCGGTTGCGGAAGGTAAGGTTTGAGTTTGCGGATTTGCGATTGCGGAAGTGATTTTGAGTTTGCGGTGCCCAGCTCTGATTTTATTGAAATGGTGGTAGAAAGCTTGTACAAGCTACGAAATACGCAGTCCTTATTAGTGTGACCAATATATACTTCCGAGTACTCTTAACCGATGGCATACGATCTCTTACAAGAGTTCGCATCTGAATATTCTTTTATTTTCCTTTTTGCATGAATATAGCTGTATTTTTACAAAAAAAATTTACGTAGTTTGATTCAGCCCTGAATAAAGGTTGCTTCATGAAAAACTGCGTATGAACACCCAGACAGGAAATAGAAATATATAGAAATAGATATAAACGGAATGTCTTGCCCCTAGTCAAACCTAAATATACATTTGTCATTTAAGACTTAATCCATTCAGTTCCATCAAATTTTTGTTTACATAAACTTTTAATACTTTATAATTATATTAGATGAATAATTATAATGTAGGCCATAGTCAGGCTGTTTAAATTAAGTTCAAAAGAGCAATTAACTAACTGTCTATCATAGGCGCCGGAAGTGGGGGTGCAGAGGGGTCGAATGCCTCCCCTGAAATTTCGTTAGGAGGAAAAATGACCTTTTTGCACCCACAAAACGCCCCTATCAAGACAGATAAAAAAGACCAACACAGTGAAAAAGGAGAAAGGAAAACAAGAGAGAGGGAAAGAGAGAGAGAGAGAGAGAGAGAAGAGAGAGAAGAGAGAGAGAGCACTCTACGTTTTCCCCCAGTTCAAATTTGGGGTCGTGAGCGATATTCTATTTATCCTCTTACTGACTTCTTACACATGCTTTTTTAGTGAGACAAACATTAAAAATAAACATAATTATAAATTATGAGTGGTAAGAACCCCCTGGAACACCACCGGGGACCCTTAAGTGAGCCTCTGAACCCCACGCTGCTGTCGCGCTCGCATCCTATCCATACGTGAAAAACGGCCTCTTTCAAATGAAAACGCCTTCATTATTCTCTCTTATTCCAGGTAGGGTAAAAATTAAAGTATTTCAAAAATGTATGATTATATGTCAAAAGAAGTAAATAGAAGAGACAAGCGGTAGCTCGCTATCGCCCTCCGGGCAGGTAGCTCAAGATTTTCACGGCTGCGTTCTTTTCTGTAGTTTTATCGCGGTGCTGGGGCCTTCGGACCCAGTAATTGTGACCTAGGACCGGGAAACTTCACAGAGTACAGCGGAAGCTCATGGGCTATCAGCTGGTGGTGGTTGCAGAATTTTCCGATGTGCTGTTTAGTCTGTGCACGGTTCCGAAGAAAGCGGACAGACAGACACACAGACACATTTTAGCTCAATAGTATATAGGATGATGAAGTGGTTCCTTTCTTGACAAACGATGTACTCTGAAACCAAACGAAAAATACAAAGTACACTTTTGGGGAGTAAAGAAAATTTGTTTTCAATTTACTCCATTTTCAGAGTTGATGACAAATTTTGTATGAATAACAGGGTTATAATTCACAATTAACCCGTTAACGCCAAACGTTTTTGTAAGGTTAAGTCTAAATGTGTGTATTTAAAACGGTATATATCCGACCCAGTCGGCGTTAGAGGGTTAAGATGTTTCAGAATTTACAATTTGCTTCATTCATAACTTGCTTTTAATTCTTTTAAAAGATCTTTTTAATAATAACAGTTTAATCATTCCGTACTTTGGAAACCTTTTAAAATACATATAGAAGAGGTAGCTTTAAAATGTATCCGAGAAACAGGAAAACGGGCCTTCACAAACTTGATAAATTACATTGTATATACACCTGCCAACATGAAAATAGCCATTTTTCCGTATATGAGTGTGTGTTTGTGTGTATATATATATAATTGGTGCCTCTTATATTATAACATTTCACCCTTAAAATGATTAACCGATGCCAATTTTTTTAAACATAAAAATTTCATTCATTTCAAAGGGTTTTTTTTTTTTTTTTGATAACTTTCACGCATGAGAGCGTATGAATTTACCTTGTAATATTGCAAAGTTAAAGAGATCCTGTATCGTATAGACTTTAGTTTTATACCATTAGTTTGACCTATGTAAAGCCTACACTCTTAATTTTATAACTAAATTTGTACAGATATAACTAACTCCCTTTACGAGACCTTAGAATATACCAGAGTAATCTAAAGACAAATCATATTATTACAATATTATAACTATATCTTGAGACCTTGATCAGTCAGTTTCATAGAAGTGAATAAACAAGACTGGTATTTGTGGCCCATAGTCAATATAGTCTTGGCTCATTGACTTTCGTTAAATATTTACTGAATCCTAATCCAACATAATTTAGATTACAAATCCACATACTTTTAATTTTCAAGCAGGTTTTGCCCTTAATTAATTTTTTATAGCTAACTTTACTTTTCCACTGCAATTCACTTACAAATAGACTCCCATAAAAAATGTCACTTTAGTGCCATTAAATGTTAGTTGCATATGTTATTTTAACTTAAAAGCTAAAGGTTATCTATCTATCTATATCTATCTGTCTGTCTATCTATCTATATATATATATATATATAAAGCGTCCATAAAGTCCTGTTACGGTTTTGGATGTACAGTTATAGACACAAATAAAGAACCACCTGTCTTTTATTATATGATTTAAAATTACGTTCTCTAAACATTTGTTTGTAGGCGTCTCTAAGGATCCTAAAATTCACTAAGACCAAGTTTACTTCGATTGATATAAAGTTGGCAGTTCACTTACGAAGACATTGGCGCTGAAGAAGAATTTCCTGAAGTCATTCGAGATTTCCTTGAAAAGATTTTTATTTACACGGACATAAAACCAGTTGCAGACTTGAATTCTAATTAAAAACAGGATCGTATTCGCAAATTCGTATATGTAGAGAGGAAAATCAAACAACAACAGAATTAATTAGTTTCGTTCGTGTATTATTTTGTACATATTAAACTTTTTAAAAGTTTTTAAAACTTTTTTAAACCTTTTTAAACCTTTTTAAAACTTTTTTAAAACTTTTTAAACTTTTTAAAAATTTTTAAAACGTTTTAAAACTTTTTATGCAATACTTTTTTTTATTAACCAATTTACGTAATTACAGTATATATTTTGAACAGGAACTAATATGTTTTTTTTAATATTTGAGGTCTTGTAAACCCTAAAATGTCTGTAAATCAGAATAAAGGTAACTTGATCGAAACCCCTCCTTTGCCAAACTCGTGTTGCTTTCGTGGAAGAAATGCCTCAGCGTGCCATATCCCAGCAGCTGAAGGTCTCCAAAATGGCGGTGCAGAACATCATTGGTTGAGCTTCCGAAATGAGACCTAACCGAAACCAACCACAGTCTGAGAGGTCCAAGAAGGTGACAGTTCTTCGGCAGCTATGTTTGTTAACTTTCCCACTGGAGTGGAAAGTATCATAGCTTCGTCTGAGAAACAAAACTGACCAAGAAATGTTGAATCCATTTTTATATCAAATCTAGCAGTTCAAAACACGTACCAATACGTCTACCATAATCGTCCACCAAAAGTGCTTGAATAAAAGTAATTTTGTAAGGGTACAGAAGAATCTTAACGCGCAAAAAACATTATGGACAGTTGACCTTGACATCCCCAGTTCAGCGGAACCACACAGTACAGATCTTTCGTAAACTTTATCCAAAAAGCATTTATGAACACGTTTGACGTCTTCGAAAGGTTAAGCACGAACCAGTTTTCTTAAATTTTGCCACAGTGATATTTCCGATCACGAATCTTTCAGAAATTCTTTTCTAAATTTCCTCTGAACTGTTATTACAGTTTCACACTAAGTTAAGCAGAATTCGCACTGTGTTTTCTCTACAGTCGCCATTTTTGTTTGGTGACGTTTTAAATATTGACGTAAAAATTCCTTCACTGCTGTCAAAGGCTAAAATAAGAGTTCACTCTTAATATTCACATTTGTATTTATTTATTTATTTATTGTATTGTCAATATTTCTCTTTTCATCTATATATATATATATATATATATATATATATATATACATTTAACTGCAATGACCGCGCAGTATATTAAGTATAGAAACGACGTAAGTATAGAGGAGTGTTCTGCACACGAGGAAGAGAAATAACAAACAAATGAAAAAATAAGCACCCGCCCGGGAATCGAACCCAGGATCTTCCGATTGCCGGTCAGACGTGCTAACCACTACACTACGGAGCCACGATAGTCAGAAGTTGTAATTCTCCTACATAGGGCAGAAACCAATGCCTTGAGAGGGCACCCTCGCAAATCGTGAATATGTACATTTAACTGCAATGACCGCGCAGTATATTAACGTATAGAAACGACGTAAGTATAGAGGAGTGTTCTGCACACGAGGAAGAGAAATAACAAACAAATGAAAAATAAGGCACCCGCCCGGGAATCGAACCCAGGATCTTCCGATTGCCGGTCAGACGTGCTAACAACTACACTACGGAGCCACGATAGTCAGAAGTTGTAATTCTCCTACATAGGGCAGAAACCAATGCCTTGAGAGGGCACCCTCGCAAATCGTGAATATGTACATTTAACTGCAATGACCGCGCGGTATATTAACGTATAGAAACGACGTAAGTATAGAAGAGTGTTCTGCACACGAGGAAGAGAAATAACAAACAAATGAAAAATAAGGCACCCGCCCGGGAATCGAACCCAGGATCTTCCGATTGCCGGTCAGACGTGCTAACCACTACACTACGGAGCCACGATAGTCAGAAGTTGTAATTCTCCTACATAGGGCAGAAACCAATGCCTTGAGAGGGCACCCTCGCAAATCGTGAATATGTACATTTAACTGCAATGACCGCGCAGTATATTAACGATTGCGAGGGTGCCCTCTCAAGGCATTGGTTTCTGCCCTATGTAGGAGAATTACAACTTCTGACTATCGTGGCTCCGTAGTGTAGTGGTTAGCACGTCTGACCGGCAATCGGAAGATCCTGGGTTCGATTCCCGGGCGGGTGCCTTATTTTTCATTTGTTTGTTATTTCTCTTCCTCGTGTGCAGAACACTCCTCTATACTTACGTCGTTTCTATACGTTAATATACTGCGCGGTCATTGCAGTTAAATGTACATATTCACGATTTGCGAGGTGCCCTCTCAAGGCATTGGTTTCTGCCCTATGTAGGAGACTGACCGGCAATCGGAAGATCCTGGGTTCGATTCCCGGGCGGGTGCCTTATTTTTCATTTGTTTGTTATTTCTCTTCCTCGTGTGCAGAACACTCCTCTATACTTACGTCGTTTCTATACGTTAATATACTGCGCGGTCATTGCAGTTAAATGTACATATTCACGATTTGCGAGGGTGCCCTCTCAAAGCATTGGTTTCTGCCCTATGTAGGAGGATTACAACTTCTGACTATCGTGGCTCCGTAGTGTAGTGGTTAGCACGTCTGACCGGCAATCGGAAGATCCTGGGTTCGATTCCTGGGCGGGTGCCTTATTTTTCATTTGTTTGTTATTTCTCTTCCTCGTGTGCAGAACACTCCTCTATACTTACGTCGTTTCTATACGTTAATATACTGCGCGGTCATTGCAGTTAAATGTACATATTCACGATTTGCGAGGGTGCCCTCTCAAGACATTGGTTTCTGCCCTATGTAGGAGAATTACAACTTCTGACTATCGTGGTTCCGTAGTGTAGTGGTTAGCACGTCTGACCGGCAATCGGAAGATCCTGGGTTCGATTCCCGGGCGGGTGCCTTATTTTTCATTTGTTTATTTCTCTTTCTCGTGTGCAGAACACTCCTCTATACTTACGTCGTTTCTATACGCATATATATATATATATATATATATGGAATAGACAGACCTAATATGCATTGAATAAGAAACTTATGTGGAATAATTAAATCCACTATAGTCCGAATAAGTAATGGTAAATACTAAAGGTTTTCTTTTTCATGATGGAAACCCAATATGGGCAGCGGGTCACTAACAAAGAAGGGACCATTCTAAGTTGTATCGATATATAGATGCGCCTCGGTGGTGTAGTGGTTAGCGTCGCTCACTACGAATCCATCAGCCCGGGATCGAGACCCGGTGACGGCAGGCGGCGCGCAGCAAAACCCAGCTGTTCATTCTTCCATACAATAAAAAAAATTGGTTGGTAAATAAATGGGTATCCTGGGTAGTCTAGTGGTTAAGACGCTGGGCTGCTGGCGGGGCGTGGTTCGGATTCCACGTTAAACTGTAGGTCTAAGGTAGAGTGACAAACTTGACCTTCGTCAGAATGAATAATTTGGGAAGAAGCAAAACCAAGGTGTGTGTGTGTGTATATATATATATAAGAACAAATGACTAAACAAAATAAATAAATGTCAATGGAATTAGGAGAACATATTTCTCACCAACTATTTTAGGGCTGTAACATTTATAAGACATCGATTGTGCCCACTTTGCCCACTGGGTATGAGAAGTGTGTTCGTAAATAGACAAGTGAAGTAAATATATATGTATGACGAAGATTATTTTCCCCTTTAAATGTTACATTTTGATGTAAAATATTCAATTGTTTACTGAAAAATGTTCACGTTCAGTCGAACACGGGTAAACAATTTGATTTTTTTTATTTACTTCTTCCTGGTGTGGTTCGTTGTTTGCTTGTGGCTTTCGTTCAGTTGCTCTCATTCTTTCCGCCTACTTCCCTCTACATCTCTCTCTCTTTCTCTCTCTACATCTTTCTCTCTCTACATCTTTCTCTCTCTCTACATCTCTCTCTCTCTACATCTTTCTCTCCCTACATCTTTCTCTCTCTACGTCTCTCTACCTTTGTATTTTATGTTTCTAATGTGTGTATTATTTTTCCTTTCTACTTTTTTTTATTTTCTTAATCTATCTTTATCTATAAAAATAATTATAATCTATATCTACGAAGGGCGGACAAAAGTAAATAGACACCTTCGGGGGGGGGGGGGGGGGGGGGGGGGGGGGGGTCCACAGTTTTTGATTTGATAATAAACGTCAATAAATAAGAACAGATTTAATGAATCAATATATTTAAAATGGTGTTGATTCCCCCTTTGCTTTATGCAAAGCTGATACACGTTCTGGTATTCTACTGATGAAATTTGCCAGTTGTTCTTGAGGACAATCATCGTGGTGTCTATTTATTTTTGTCAACCCTCTGTGTGTATATATATCTCTCTCACTATATCTACTTATATACCTAAATACTTTTCTATTCATCTATCTACCTATCTATTTATACCTCTTCATCTGTCTATCAGTCATGTGTGAGCTACATCGTAGCCAGAGTCGTAACACTGCTTCCCGTCGATCAGCGAAGTTAAGCGACATCAGATACTGAAAGTAGTTGGATGGGAGGCCGTCCTCCCCATCCGGATGATGTAGCGACCCGTGGTTCGGATCCCACGTAAAGCTGTAGGTCCCCTTCGTCATATGACCTTGATGTTGCGAAGGAAGTTGAACAACCTCACCAAAGCAAACAAACAAACTGAACAAGTGTGGGTAGAGAAGGAAGACCCTCTACAGAAAGGAACTCCAAATATTGATCGTGGTATTGCCTCAATAGATATTTCGTGTCCCAATATTTGAGAAAAGAAAATAAAAGAAAATTATTTTGTATTATTTCGTGCTCTTTAAATCTCTTGGACAAGAAACGAATTAAGAAAGAATTAAAATTTTTATACAGAAGCCTCTCTCTCTCTCTCTCTCCCTCTCTCTCTCTCTCTCTCTCTCTCTCTCTCTCTCTCCTCTCTCAATAAATAAATAAATAAATAAACCTTCCACTTCGTAATAAATATAAATTATTCTCTTAAAGGCAATGAAAAGATAAGAATATTTATATAGACTTTAATTCCACTCCATTGCGACATAGTATATAAGATATCACAGTTTGCATTCGCGTGCTTTATGCGTACTATACACGCTACTGTATTTATGTAATAATTAGATAAAATAATAACTTATAAAAATTAATACATAATAAATGTGCGTCAACAGGACGACGACGACGAGACGACGACGACGACGACAATGAAGACAACGACATAGTAATACTAGTATCATACAATGATACTTATTATTTGTCGAAAATTTTCAAATAAATATTTACCATAGTTCTAAAATATTAACACTGATACTATTGTCTAATATGATAATATAATATTTATACTAATAATAATATAGTAATATTAAATTAACATCGTTAACAATTATGCATTATATATATATATATATATATATATATATATATATTGTACTATATATAAACAGGCAATAGTTCTATTATTATACAACCATCCCTTGTTGTTTTAATTTCCACGTGTTGAATATGAATTTATTAGTTATTTTCAACATAAATTTTGACATTTTAACTCAGTTTTAACATAAACAAGAAAAATGTGTATATGAAAATTTGTTAAAATAATAGTAAAATTTTTAAAATTATTTTTCTCGTCAAAAATTTCTTCAAATATTTTCAGTAAATTTTTTTTTTTTTCAACATTTTTTGCAAATTTTTTCTTCGTATTTTTTATTAACAAAATGTAAAAATAATACTGAAAAAACTAAATTTATTTATTTTTAAAGAATATAATGACAAAATTTCAAAATATTTTTATAACTTTTTACGACACGAAATTCCTTATCCCAAAAATCCCCCCCCCCCCCCCACACCAACTTAAAAAAAAAAAAAAAAAAAATTTGTATCACATTTTTGGGGGGATACAATTTGCTAGCAAATATTACTGTATTTCATCGAAAGGAAAATCGTCGAACCTCCAAATTATCGAAATTTAATTTAAACTAATCTAACAGGCTAGATCGGGTCAGTTTAGGGTGGTACATCTAATGATATAGGTTAAGTTTAGATAGGCTAGATGTGATTAGGATAGATTAGTTTAAATTAGATTCGAAAATTTGATGTTTCAACCATTTTTTTTCGAGTTTTTTTCCGTTTCGAGGAAGTGATATTTGCTCGCAAATTTGCCAGCAAGTTTTCATGTAAGCTTCGAGTTAACCCTTACAGTATTCAGCATTTTACCCATAAAATTTTTTTTAATTAAGTTACTTTAGGTTATGTTAGATTGGGGTAGATTATTTAACGTTAGGTTAGGTTAAATTAACTTAAAAAGAGCTACTGATAAAATGTTGAAGAAAATTCTGATTATTCATGGTGAGCGAAAAGTTCCTGTGCACCTGTCCACTTCCAACACAGTGCAGGTACAGGTTCACTACACTTCTTGCAGGTGCATAGGGACTTTTCTCTCACCCTGTACAATGAAAGAGTCTAAGGCCGAAGATTATAGTCAAATTTTAGTGCATTATAAATGTTTCAAGTAAGGCCCCTCAATTCAAATGAGCCCTCCATTTAAATGAGACCCTTCATTCAAGTTAGGCACTCCGCTGAAATTAGGGCTGCCACTCAAATTAGGCCATCCATTCAAAGTAAGTCCTTCATTCAAGTTAGGTCCTCCCTCCATTACGATAATAAACTAGTGGGTATTTAAGATTTTGGAATAGATAGTGGGTATTTTTTCTATCTTTATCATAAATTTACGCGCTTCATTACTCATCTATTTAAGTTAAATTTTGAAAGTAGGAAAAACAAATTTTCTAACTTGTGATTTTGATTTTAGTCGTGATTGTCTAAACTCGATTTGTGTCCAGTTGAAATTCAGTTTAGGTAGGCTTGACATGTTTATTCTTCTTCGCTTTTTTCTTACCTAAGTCGTGGTCATCGACCACATTGAGAAGTCTGGTCTGGTTTCCATTCTTGTCTTCTGGAGTCTCAAAGACAGTTTCTGGATCGTGTTTCTTTATCTATAAAGATATTATTAACTTGTATTTTAAACTTCTCTCTCTCTCTCTCCTCTCTCTCTCTCTCTCTCTCTCTCTCTCTCTCTCTCTCTCTCTTTCTCACACACACACACACACACAAGCGTGAGCCTAATTTTCTGTACATTATTGTTATCAAGCCGAGAGGTGGCCCGAACCGACACGTACGAATGGGGATTCGAAGGAGGTACTCACCTACCCTAACTCAACTTACCTTAATTCAGTGTGGCCTAACCTAACGTAATCTAACCTGACCAAACCTAACATATTTCTTCTGTTAATAAAAAGGTTTTAAAATTCTTTTAATGTTCCGAGGTATCAAAATTATTACCTTGCAAAAACTTTTATAGCTGTATCTTCCTGAATTATCACACATTTGACTTTACTTACGCCCATTTGCCTACGTGCGCACACACACACACATGCGCACACACACAAATATATATATATATATATATATATATATATATTTATATATATATATAGGGTGATTACAAATGATCTTCCCGATTTTAAACATTTATTATGAAAAAACTAACAATGCTACAGCGAAAAGCAAGTTATACAAATAAAGACGAACTCAAACAGTTTTATTTACAACCCATTTCCACAATGAGGTTACAATATTCATGAATGAGCAATTGCCTGATCGTTGGATCGGGCGTGGGAGGGGGCCCATTCCTTGGCCGGCTCGTTCGCCCAATCTAACCCGCCCTTAACTTCTTCCTCTGGGGCTATGTAAAAAAATTATGTTTTTGTTCCACCAATGGCAACAACTTTAGAGCATTTGAAAGAAAGAATACGTGAGGCTGTTAGAAAAGTTCAGTATGATATGCTACAAAATGTATGGAGGGAAACAGAATACCGCCTTCATGTCTGCAGAGCGACAGAAGGAGCTCATATTGAACTTTAATAGCGTGCAAATAAACGTTTTGAGTTCTTTTTTATTTGTATATCTTCCTTTTCGCTGTAGCTTTGTTAGTTTTTCCATAATAAATGTTTAAATTCAGGAAGATCATTTGTAATCACCATATATATATATTATATATATATATATATATATATATATATATATATATATATAATATATGGGATGAATTTCACAATTAAACACGTGAAATGAATGAATGCTGCAAACCCACAAGAAAAAAGAAAAACGATTCCAAGGCCTTTCGTGTATTCAGAGCTACACCTTGTCAGGAAATATATATATAATATATTTACATAATATATAATATATATATAATATAATATATATTATATATATATATATATATATATATATATATATATATATATATATATATATATATATATATATATATATATATATATGGGAATGAACTCAGAATGGTCCCCTGAGTTTTTTATGATACACACAGACAGTGCATGGAACAAGGAACTCTTCTGGGATAATTAAATCCACTATAGTCCGAATAAGTAATGGTAAATGACAAATACCATAGTTTTTCTTTTTCATGATGCTAGCCCGACGTGGGCAACGGGTCACTCGCAAAGAGGTCCCATAAATATAGCTTCCCTCACTATGGTATTTGTCATTTACCATTACTTATTCGGACTATAGTGGATTTAATTATCCCAGAAGAGTTCCTTGTTCCATGCACTGTCTGTGTGTATCATATATATATATATATATATATATATATATATATATATATATATATATATATATATGAAAATGAACTCAGAATGGTCCCCTGAGGTTTTTTATGATATACACAGACCGTGCATGGAACAAGGAACTCTTCTGGGATAATTAAATCCAATATAGTCCGAATAAGTAATGGTAAATGACAAATACCATAGTTTTTCTTTTTCATGATGCTAGCCCGACGTGGGCAACAGGTCACTCGCAAAGAGGTCCCATAAATATAGCTTCCCTCACCAGCTGTCTGCAAAGCAGACAGGATCCAGCTTTGGGACATGGATCTAGTGTTTAAAGCAGCCTAGCCCTGATACATTTAGAACCCCTAATATAAGCAAGACTCGCTGCCTTCACGTCAGATTGAATACATCAAAGAAAAAAGAAAAAGGGGTAACTATTATATTTTTAGCCAAAAAACAAAACTTAAACTCAACTGGCAGAAATGAGCGTCCACTTTTCAAAGCACATAACATGTCCGTTTCAAGATGGGACCTCTTTGCGAGTGACCCGTTGCCCACGTCGGGCTAGCATCATGAAAAAGAAAAACTATGGTATTTGTCATTTACCATTACTTATTCGGACTATAGTGGATTTAATTATCCCAGAAGAGTTCCTTGTTCCATGCACAGTCTGTGTATATATATATATATATATATATATATATATATATATATTATATATATATATATATATATATATAGTGGTTAGCGTCACTGACTACGAATCCATCGGCCCCGGGTTCGAGACCCGACGGCAGCCGGCGCGCAGCAAAACCCAGCTGTTCATCCTTCCACACAATAAAGAAAGTGGTTGGTAGATAAATGGGTACCCTAGGTGGCCTAGTGGTTAAGACGCTGGGCTGCTGATGGGGCGTGGTTCGGATTCCACGTTAAACTGCAGGTCTAAGGTGGAGTGAAAAGCTTGACCTTCGTCAGAATGAATAATTCGGGCGGAAGCTAACCAAAGGTTATATTTATTTATTTATTTATATATATATATACCGATATATTCAAAGCTGCATATAAAGATCACGTCGGCCAATCCCAAAATGATCCCTATGTGGTTGATCCACATAACCGACAGTTATGTAAATGATCCTGAACGAAATAAATCTAAAGCCTTCAAAATCTTGATGTTTTCCAGAACCTACATTATATTTCCAGCTTGAATCTGGCTCCTCTTGATTGATTCCGAGTTCATGTGCCAACCACTTAAATTTAGACCTCAGCTGTTCCTGCATCAAATTTATTGCCATGGACAGGAGAGCCATTCCTGAAGGAAAAATTATAATTTTCTGCACTACTGTTAATCACAAATATCAAATATATTTAATCCTGAGTCTCGAACAAACGAATGTTATGTTCTTTACACAACAATTGGTATACCTCCATGTAGTTATGGTATGTACATGTATGCTTATTTATTTTATTTATTTATTTATTTACAAATATATATATATATATGCCCCTCGGTGGTGTAGTGGTTAGGGTCGCTGACTACAAATCCATCAGCCCCAGGATCGAGACCGGCGCGCAGCAAAACCCAGCTGTTCATCCTTCCACAAAATAAAGAAAGTGGTTGGTAGATAAATGGGTACCCTGGGTACTCTAGTGGTTAAGACGCTGGGGCGTGGTTCGGATTCCACGTTAAACTGTAGGTCTAAGGTGGAGTGAAAATCTTGACCTTCGCCAGAATGAACAATTCGGGCGGAAGCAAATCGAAGGTACCAAAGGTACCAAAGGTATATACCGTAAAGTTAGATTGTTCCATACAGACTATATTTTCTAAAAACTTAAAAAATTTCTATTATAACCGAATATGGAACGATTTTGAATCAATTTTGTTTTAGTATCGATATAATTGGTCCGAAGTCGGTTTAGAAAGGAAAGTTATTCCAACGGTTTCAATGGTGGACCATTCGTTTTACAAAGAAATCGCTTCATAATCGGCTCATGCAGCAAATGGAGCAATTATTTTTTTTAGAAATGATGTTCTGTATGGAACAACTTTCTTTTCTGGACTGATTTTGAACCAATTACATCGAAATTACAAATAAAACTGGTTCAAAATCACTCCATATTCGGTCAGATAAAACAATTAAATTTTTTAGAAATGTTGATCTGTATATATGAAACAACTTTACAATGCAGAGTTTACATAGATGAGTATAATTTTATTATTACTGTAAATACAGATGCTGTACACTGTTGTAAATTGCCTTTAGCAAGCGTACACGTCTTACAGGCTGAAATCTACTAGCTAGATATAATTATACAATTTTTATATATAAAAAAAATTCATAACAAATTTAAAAACGAAACAAAACTTACAGATCAGGACATACTGTTTTGTATTTTGAACACTATATATATATAAATTATATATAAATTTATATATATATATAAAGTACATAAATTTGTATAAATTTTATAACTTTTATAAATCCTACAACTTTTTTTTATAAGAGATTTAAAAAGTGAAAGGAACTTAGCGAAAAGACCATATAAGAAGATGAACATAAAGTGGAAAGTGATAGAAGAAATTATTAGAAGGATAATGAGCATATTGATGATGACAACAGCACTTAACTAATAATGAATAATAATAATAATAATAATAATAATAATAATAATAATAAAGAAAGGAGTGTCTTAACTAACTTTGAAATTTGTTAAGTTTTAATCACTTTATTAAAGATAATTGAGCATTGACTGACTTCAATTCATTCGGTGTTCCATAATTCCACTGCTAAATAAGTGCAAGAATTTCTAATACATTGAAGAGCATAGTTTGCCTTTGAGAGATATTCATTCTCCATATACCTTGTTTGATGTTCGTCACATATCTGATTCTTCATTATATTCTTGATTAATAAAGTCGGGGCAAATCATTTTGTAACTTTAAGCATTAGAGAGCGCGTCTGTATACTTCAAATATATCTTTAAATTTTAATATAGGCAGTTGCTTAAAGATTTCTGATGTATGACCATAATAATCGCACTTATTTATTTTCTAAAAATTCTCTTTTGGTTTAGGAGTAAAAGGTTAATATGTCTGATATGTTGATTTCTATATTCGCGGGCATGATTTGAACCAATTTAATGCAAAGTTTCTTATGCCATAATAAGATAATTTATAAATATGTCATGGGAGATCGTATCAAAGACTTTTGATAGGTCCATAATGAAGAGAACGGAAACTCTTTATTATTAAGGCCTTATATAATACGTCTAATACGGCTGAGTTCGCGTCACTTTCTTTATGACCCTCCCTAAAACCAGACTGATACTTAGATATAAGGTTTATATTTAGATATATTTAGATATATTAAGATATATTTCTTCGAAATATTTTGAGGGCTGCGTGAACACAAGTGTTTCAAATATCTTTCCTAATATACTCGTATGTAAGGCGGATTTAGGTCGATAATTCGAAAGTAGTGATTTATTTCCTGATTTGAATATTGGACGTTCTCGTGCCTTTTAAGTACGTCATGGAAAATTCCTTGACTGAATAACATTAATAAAGGGAGAAATATGGTATCTGAACAGTACTCAAAGACAGCGTTTGGAAGAGAATTGCTGTGACTCGATTTGTTTTGACTTCTTTAGAAGAAATAAGAGAGAAGACGAAAATATGGGCTGGGGAATTGCCAAGATATTCTTCATGGCTGCATATCGAAGGCGCTGCGAGATCAGCTGCAGTTGTTTTAAGTAATTATTTAAATGACTGGCTATATGTAATGGTTCCTTATAAATGCTATTATTTACAGTTATATTTGTAGCAAAATTATTTTGTTCTTTCTTCCTATGTAAAGCTTCACTGATAAGTTTCCGTTGTTCTTTAGAATCGTCTTTGTATTCTTCGAAATTTATTACTGTTTATTTATAAAAATCATTACTGTAATGCTCCGATTTGGCCTTTTAATTAGGTTATTTAGTCTGTTTCCGTAACTTGTGTGTATTTCTTGAGGCATTGTACCTCTTTTAACGTGTTTATAGATTAAATGTTTTTGCCGGATGGCTCGTATGGCAAAAGTTTTATATGTAGTCAGTTTATTTTACCTTTTATGAGTCGTGTTTATTAATGGTGTAGTCACGTGACATAGTTCGTTAACTGTCTCATTTAATATGTCTGAGAACTTAATAAATTTTTCACTTATAAAAAGACTTCCGACTTATAATTTATTGAGTCTAATTTACGTTTCAATCCATTTAAATTTACATTTATTTTTCTGACTTTTATTTTTACGCGATATGTCTCCGGGATTTTATGACTCACTTAACGCCTTCAAGAAACAACCCAGAGATTCCCATCAGAAGTATACCGGCTAAGTGGTTCAAAAAACCTTTACACCATATATGATCTATTAAAGTTGAGTGTTTTGTAGGTGCTATAACACGTGTTGCTCGCGTAATGGCTGAACAGAATCCGTATGTTACCATTTTGTTTACGAGTTGTTTATGGGGTCTGTTTTTATTATATTTTAAAAGATCAGAACTGAAGTTGCACAGGAAGTTTGCTTTTTGCTGTTTATTATTTTAAATAATGTATATTGTCAAGGAAGTGAATAAAGTCTCCGTTCGGAGACCAGTAGATACCAATTATATCTAAATTTGTATTTTTCAGGGTTTCACGTCATATGTTTCATTAGAGTCAAACAATACTGTAAACTCAGTGGTGTGTGTACAGGGTCTTTCCCCGGTGACGGTCGCAACATTTGGAGCAATTGTTTAAGCCTCCATCACGTCGACTCGGAGACCTATTGTATATATATAAAAATAGAAAGAATATATGCTAGAACAAATGGTGCCAAAATGTACCTGAAAGCGTACTTCACAATGCCTCATACCAGTTTTGTCCTACCTTCCATACTTATTCCATTTTAGTTGAATGTTTACTAAACAATTGCTCTAAACGTTGAGACCGTCACCATGAAATGGCTTTATGTAGGTAAATTGAAACTCCTTCTCCTTTTCACGATATGTTTGAAAACATCTATAACCATTCAAGGGGTGTAAATCTTTAGTTATTTCTTTTATGAAGGTGAAGCCTGTGATAGAGACTTTTATTATGATTACTGAGAGTAAATTTTGTAGCTCTTAAAAATTAGCAGGTATGTTTCTAATGTTCAGAGCATATGTGTCTATTTTTAACATGTGACACGTTAAAAAATTCATCATCACCCTCGTGTTTATCTCGTAATAGTTCTAAAAGGCTTGGAAAGTCCTTCAGATAAGTATTAGATATGTTTGAAAGCTAAGCTAAAAGGAGGAAGTAATAAAATTTTAGAGAAGTTAAATGGAACGAACAGTTTGGGGAGGGTGTTACAAATGAAGTTTAACACCAGAAGGACGAACGGGTCAGTTTGACCCGTTTTTGTAGGTTCTTGCTTAATATTCTTTTAATAAATATGACTTAGCATTTTGACCCTCTGTCGCCCTTCTAGGTAAAGCAAAATTTTCGTGCTTCTCGTGTTAAGACACTTTTTTCCCTCTGAGAATCACACATTTTTAAAGTCTTCCGACAGTACCATGAGTAGAGACATAATGAAAGAAGTAAAACAGTAATAATAATAATAATAATAATGGTAGTCTAAGTAATAATAATAATAATAATAATAATAATAATATGTCCTTTAACTTCATCGTAAGAAAAAGAGAAGTGGATTTCATTCAGGGGCGTCCGCAGAATTTTTTCCAGCGGGAGAGGGGCAAGAAGGCAAGACCTGACAAGGTATCAATTTATTCAAAACAGGTGTATATACAAAATTACAATTGATAATACCTAGTTTCACTTGCTAAATAAGTACTGCAGGCAGCGTTTGTTCGATCCAAAGCGGTCAATTACGTCTTTAGAAATGGCTTCCTTCCTGTTTATTACCTTTTGTCGATGCACGCTCAGCATGCACAAGCCAGACAAGCGTTCGGTAGACACTGATGAACGAAGCCACGTTTTGAAACATCTCAGCGTACTGAAGGATTATTCAAACTCACAAATGGAGGCCGGAAGTATCAGTGAGATAAACAGGGTTTCTCGGACAGCAGGGAGTAAATCGCAGTCCTTCGAAAGATGCATCAAGGTTGTATCGGATGCAATGTTCCTTTGTGCACCTTGTTTCCATATTTCAAACCAGGAAAGAGATTCTTGAGCAAAATTTTCAATTTTGTAGATATCGTTAAAAAGAAATATATTTCTTATTTTCCAGGAGGGGGGGAAGTTCCCCCCTTGCCCCACACTGCGGACGTCCCTGATTTTATTGCATTGTACTATATAATAAGTAAAAGAGTAGAACTAACTTCATCCCTTACCGAACATGCAGAACACAATCGTAACGATCATTTTCATGGAATTAATGAATGCTTTATCGCCCCCTGTAGTGAACGAATTTCCGGGTACGTAATCTCCAAACCCGATGGTGGTCAAGGTGATGAAGGTGAAATAAGCAGCCGAGTGCATCTCCCAGTTTTCCCAGTAGGCGAACAAGGCTCCCCCGAGCATCAAGTATACGAAAATCACGCACAGATTGATCACAATAGGCACATCAACCTGTTCAGGAAAAAAAGATTATATTAAATCTATACATCTCTCTCTCTCTCTCTCTCTCTCTCTCTCTCTCTCTCTCTCTCCTCTCTATATATATATATATATATATATATATATATATCGATGCATTCATAGTTCAAGTAGAAGTATGAAGAGTTAAACATCTTTATCCACAGAGCATCATTCCGCTCATACGCCTATTTCAGAGTACGAAATGACGAAGCTTCCTTACGTGGTTCATCATAACTAAAAGTAACAATGTTTTGTGTTAGTCTTGTCAAAAGAACATCCACATCCGTACTCAATTTATTGCAATTTTCGTTAATTTGTGTGGCAGACACCTTCAGTTATTATTATTACTAGTACAGTTCCCGCCGCTTCGCTGACGGTTAGACAGGCTAAACTACAAAAAAAGAACCCAGCCGTGAAAATTTTGAGCTTCACATTGTGTCAACATTTCTGAATCTGGTATCTCCCAAAACCTCCTCACCCCCATTCATACAACTTGGGGGCTAACCCCCTCCCCCATTACCCCCACCCCTCCCCATTACCCCACCCATCCCCCATTACCCCCACCCCCACCCTTCCCCCATTGCTAAACTACAGAAAAGAACACAGTCATGAAAATCTTGAGCTTCACATTGCCGCCCGTAATACAATTTCTGAATTTTTTTCTCACAATTTTTTCTCACAATTTCTGAAAGTGTGATGGACAGACGGACAGACGGACAGCTCTCTTATTATAGTATAGACTAGTACAGTTCCCGTCGCTTCGCTGACGGTTAGACAGGCTAAACTACAGAAAAGAACGCGGCCGTGAAAATTTTGAGCTTCACATTGTGTCAACATTTCTGAATCTGGTATCTCCCAAAACCTCCTCACCCCCATTCATGCAACTTGGGGGCTAACCCCCTCCCCATTACCCCCACCCCTCCCCATTACCCCACCCATTCCCCATTACCCCCACCCCCACCCTTCCCCCCATTACTGCCCGGGATAAATTTCACAAACAGACAAACAGACAGGCTAAACTACAGAAAAGAATACAGTCATGAAAATCTTGAGCTTCACATTGCCGCCCGTAATACAATTTCTGAATTTTTTTCTCAATTTTTTCTCACAATTTCTGAAAGTGTGACGGACGGACAGACAGCTCTCTTATTATAGTATAGATTATACATAAAGGAGAGAAAAGTAGAGGGGGGAAGAAGGTATAGAAGTCACTGACCAAGTCTGTTATTTAAAATGAACACGATTTACACAGCCTATACTAGTTTCTGATCAAATTCTCTCGCATCGACACACTCAGCGATTGAATGTCTCTACAGCAACCTAATATAGCCTAATTTACTTTAACCTAGCCCAGCCTTACTTAACTGATCTGATCTGCAAACGCGTTTTATCTCGAGTTACCTTCGATGGTTAACCTTCTCTGTTGTTTGGAATGCAGTCAGAAGGAATATTATGAAACTAAATGTCCAATCAGACCCTGCCTATGTCTAGTCAGGCCACGTTTGTCCCAAATTTCATACATTTTTGTGAAATCGAAGAAAAGCCAGTCAGTCCATAAATTTACAAAGATACCACAGCCTCAACAAATTTATGCTTCGCATTCAAAGCCAATGGGTCAAAAGTTGTGAAGTTGTACTCAAAATGTAAGTGGTTCGTGAGCTTAGAGTAAATGTTAAGGCGATACTGGCTTAAAAGTTTCTCTTTAAACGAAACTATTTTTCATGTTAGAATGCAACATACTGTAGATAGAGTAGATATAGGTAGGCTGTTGATGTTTTAGGGTTGTTTAATCTCCTTCGTAACAGCAAGGGTCACGTAACGGAGGATGGGATCCGAACCACGGATTAAATATTAAATAGATTAAATAAATGTTAAATATTCTTAGGTAATGTATATTTATTTTTGTATTTTAGCTTATTCTATTCATGTTTTTTAATCGTAATTTCTAAAATTTTTAATTTTTTATCTTTTTAATCGTTTCTGTGTTTATGTAAATGATTGTCAATATAATGCAATTACAGTACTTCGTAAGATCTTGATTACTTTAAGAAATCAGCGATGAAAACTCTAAGAATAAAGATGTTTGCAGTTGGACTGATCCTTTTTATTCTTATATATATATATATATATATATATATGGGATTGAACTCAAAATGGTCGCCTGAGGCTCTTTCATGATACACACAGACCGTGAATGGAACAAGGAACTCTTCACCAGCACTCGACGGATGTCGAGTGCTGTTGAAGGACTGGATATGATAGAGAGGGAGTGCAACAGGAGGAGGAAAATCGCAAGTTGCTTGAATCGCAGAACATTTCTTCGGAATTGTCTGGACGAATAAGTATTTCCGAGATCTGCTCCAAAGCAACTACGAAGTAAAGACAGACCATTTAGTGAGAGTATATAAATAAAGTCAGGAATAACCTCTTAAAATTTCTGAGGAAACTAAATTTGTTCAAAATCTGAAAACAAAAATGTGTTTAGTCAAATTAACGGAGAAAAAAAATTATGGTGAAGTTAGCAGAAAGGGGTAGGACCAAGGAGCATCAACAGTAATCAGCCAATCAAGTGAAGCCATGAATGTTCGTCCAGTAGGTTTGGAAAAGATTGTCTGCATTTACGTATTGAATGTTTAACTCATGTTATCATTCTGTGTGAGCAAGGCTTTGTGCCGAAACGTAACGGAATATAACTTCATCTCTTATCTGTGTCTTCTTCTACCACCCTCAAACTGCTCATATATATATATATATATATATATATATATATATATATATTATTATATATATATATATATATATTATATATATATAATATATATATATATATTATATACAGTGATGGGCATCGATACATGAAAATCGCTAAAGCGATACCGATACATCGATACATGAAGAACGTCTTAGGCGATACCGATACGCCGATACTTTCTAGATGTCTTAAGCGATACCGATACCGATACATGTATCGCCGGTACATTTTTATAATTATTCATTTAATATGTAGGTATTAGATATTATTGTTTATACTAGTAATTTGTACGCACTGTAAGTAAAATCAACGACATTTTAATGGGTTTTATAGATGTAAATAAAAACAATTGCTTTCTTTAATGAAAGTATGTTTTAATTTTGTAGGATACACGAATGACTGAAAATATTACACTAACAATTAAAAGTAATTACTATTACCCTTCAAAAATACCAGCTGGCTAAACATCTGGTCAGACAGTCTATTCCTTTTTGGAGGTTGAATGTGACCAGCCAAACTAAACAACCGTTCTACAGGAGCAGAGGATGGTAGTGGTGTGTTATACTTCAGGAAGACCCGTAGAATTCCTGGGTACTGCCTCAGAGATTGGAGAGAATGACTTCCGTCACCCAGATACTGTAAAACTTCCATCTCAGTGGAATCTTGGGTTGCAGAGACATTAGTGGAAGCAGACTCATAACAGAAGAAATCATCTGCACTTCCGTCAGATGCAGCATCACTTAGTTGTTGCTGGGGGGTCTGCTCGCTGAGGCTCTTAACAGCATTAACCAACATTTCTTGAACCCTCTTTTTGACAATGTTAGTATTAAATTTGCCTTTTATTGTCATCCACTTTAACTTGAACAGAGGATTTGAAGACGATGCCATTATTGCTGCTTTACACTCATGCGACGCATCAAGGCACAGAAACTTTTCAAACCGCTTAGTGAACCCTACTGTGACTGTATTGAGAAGTGGCTGACAATGACGCAATGCCCCCGAATTCAAACGCTCTAGCTTCTTCTCTACAGCTAACAATGTTTCTATATTATGATTAATTAATCTCAATAACACAAGTACAAACGTGTTTAAACGTTGTTGTTGTTGTTTAGCCGATCAGCCCACCCTGATCGAGCAAGCCGGCGCGGCGGCACGCAGGTAACCGATCGCCCTCTTCGGAGTGGACCAGAGGTTCAGCGCACTAGTGATGTTATGTTGTGTTCGTTGTTGTACTAGAGCGATACAGTCTCTCATAATGTGTTCAATTGTTTGTGGTGTGATGTCCACATCGGAATCGTGCTAAGTTAACTCGATCCGATCTGCTCAGGCTGATCTCTGACCTGTTAATGGGTGCCGGCTTCGCACCTAGGACCGCATTCGGACCGAGTCGTGTCAGTGCTTTGTGGGTTAGGTGTGTGTGTATGTGTTTTCTGTGCTGTGTGATGTCTGTGGGGCGTGGTATGGAATGGAGTATTTGGTTATAATGTCTCTGGTGTTACCTTAATGGTGCGAGGTGTTGGTGCATGATTGTACAATGTACATGTAGTGGCAACGTTTAAACGTTGCGCCGTACTGTGTGACGTGACCAGTAGAGTAGTACTGTCATTAAATGAATATTTAATAATATTATTATTTATGTATATTCATAAATATAACTCAGTAGTGTCATATTATAACATCGATTTAAATATTTAAAAATTCTTATCAATGTATCGATGTATCGAAGTATCGATTTTTTTCGATACATTTAAGAAAATTGACCTTAGCGATACCGATAAATCGATACTTTTGTCAAGTGGCTAAAGCGATACCGATACCGATACAAAAGTATCGATCGATACATGTATCTAGATACTGCCCATCACTGTATATATATATATATATATAATATATATAACGTAAAGAACGACGCTTGTATAGGAGATATTCCGCGCAAGACGAGAGAGAGAGAACGAAACAAATGAAAAAATGAGGTAACCACCCGGGAACCGAACCCGGGATCTTCCGATTGCCGGTCAGATGCGATACCATTACACCATGGGCCTCACTCTTCCATTTGTTTCGTTCTCTCTCTCTCGTCTTGCGCGGAATATCTCCTATACAAGCGTCGTTCTTTACGTTATTTATACTGCGTGTTCTTTGCAGTTGAATGTGTGTGTATATATATATATAATATATATATATATATATTATGTGTGTGTGTGTGTGTGTGTGTGTGTGTGAAACTTAAGAAATTTGTCCGTCTTGGTTTATGTTTTTCATCTTTAAATACCACCAGTTGATACTCGTACGGTTGAAAAGCACCAGTGTGAAATACTTCCTTGGAAGTTTTCCTCTTGTTTTATCATGATAGAGAATAAGTTTGAATGAGAAATCGTTAATCTTACATGATTGGTTGGCATGTAAGGTTCGTGTCCAACTTCCTCCTTCCAAAGAATTTTCCGTGTCAGTTTCTTCTTCGATTTCAATCCACTCAAGACCCGTCGAATCCGACACCAACGACAACAAAGACGGCTAGCAATGGACAGAATTAATGAGAATAAAAAAAAGAATAAAAGAAAAACAACAAAAAGTGAGTGGAGGCAAGATTGAAAACTTAAGCTGGAAACCTAGATGAATGCAACTTCAAGAAAAGAGAACATCCACCTCGTGATATGCATTTATAATAGTTTCAGGCCATACCGAGTACAAGAGTTCAACCATTATATAAATAGTTTACCTTAAAAATATGAATTATAACTATTTTCTATGAATAATAAAGACATATATTAAGGAGAAACTCCTGTAATATTATGCATAGTATATTTGACTATAGTATTCCAATCTTATAATCTACTGTATATTAACTTTATCTTATACGTTTTATATACTGAACAAAACTAAAAACATTTTAATTAATAAATTAATAGAATAATAATATTTAATAAAATAAAATGCTGGAATTAAAAATAAAAATATTTGTACTAACAAATCACTATTACAGTTTTATCATTTATAAAAACTCCAAAACCAAGAAAACGGAGACTAAAAACGCTATAGCAGCTTTGTATTACGTGTTGTAGCCAGTGGCGGATTCAGGTTTTCTCCATGGGGGTGTCCGCAGGTTTACCAATCAAATTATAATTTGACAAATTTTAAGTTTAAGAGGATTTAGAGGAAGGCTTTAGTTGTCAAAATGAGATATTTTGACACAAACTCCATGTTTTTTTTAGCTGAACTTCGAAGAAACTCAGACATTTATTGAGTTCAGCAAATTGTACATGTAGAAATATATATATATATATATATATATATATATATATTTCCCATGGGGTGGCCTTGGCTCTCCTGATCCCCATTGAATCCGCCATTGGTTGTATCCTGTATCCAACTTTTGCAAGCAACATTACACAGTGACATACCTGTATACATATCTGAGGGAATTGGCAAGGAATTCACCAATGTTCGCGAGGAAGAGAAGGAGCAAAGGTACCCCAATCATCCCGTAGTAGACAGTGAAGAACTGACCAGACTTTGTTTTGGGGGCAATGTGCCCATAACCTTTTAAAAAGGTTTGAGATGATCAGTAGATTAAATATAAGTTAAAAACTTGTCGGCAGATACTGTTCTGCATTCGTGATTAAAGGGTGAAAAAATCTCCACCTCTCAAAGTAAAATTATCCAAACACATGTACAGTAAACTTCGACATAATAGCAGAAATGCTACAATAATTAGATACAGATTAGATACATTAGATACATATGAAATGATGTAAGAGTTACAGAAAAGGTTTTATTCTCGTCTTAAGATCAGTGACAATTTCGGATCTTTTCCGTTTGACTGCCGCTATTGAAACATAAGAGGTGAGTGCCCCCAGCCTTCTTTACTTAGCCTTATAAGGCTAACTAACGAAAATATCACGACCTAACCTAACCAGTCGTTAGGTCAACTGTACGACCTTGACGATTGGTTAGGTTAGGTCGTGATATTTTTATTAGTTAGCCTTATAAAGCTAACTAAAGAAGGCTGGAGGCCCTGATCTTCAGGTAATCCCTTTATTTTTCTGAGTACACGATTAAAACTTAAAAATTAAGCATGGATCTTGAAAGTAATTAAAATTGTTTATAAGAAACAATTTGAAGGGGAAATTAAGAAAAGCTTTTTTATAAAGTAACTTATTTTGTATCATCAAGACATTTCAGTTAAAATACAAAATACAAAAAGTTTAATTATGTTTCAATGGCGGCAGTCAAACGGAAAAGATCCACAATTTCCTTTACATTGATTTTACAAACCAGATTGAATAAGACTCATCTAAAACAGAGAAGCAACGATAAAATGTGTTGTCGTCATGCGGGTAAAACGATGTAAAAATACATGTCAAACCTCAGAATAGAAAATGGCTAGTTCCTACAGTCTTCTAGTTCTTGCTGTAGTAAACGGAATTTAATATTATTATATTTAATATGATTTATATTAATTAATCCTTAATTAAATATTAATTTTATATTAATTAATATTAATTAAATGTTATAGAATGATCATTGTTTAAAAATGATATTTGTCTGACGAAACAAACTCTGTTTAGGCTTAAAAAGCGATTCGAGAGAGAGGAATTAATTGTTTTAAAGAGTAACCACTCGTATAAAAGCTTGTATTTACAACCTTCTTTTAACCAATAGCAAGATGCCTATAGAAGGATCGTATGAGAACTCCTATAGAGGAGTTCCCAGCCGTTTTGTATACGAGATCCCAGATTTCTTCCGTTTGTTATAGGTTTAAGATGTACGGTAGCATATTTGCTGAAGCTTATAAATAATGTAACTAATGAAATAAAGGTCGGATAACGTAATACCAATCATGTAAGTCCTTTTGTTCTCTCTCTCTCTCTCTCTCTCTCTCTCTCTCTCTCTCTCTCTCTCTCTCGTAGTTAAATTAACAACTAATCAAAAGACCTACACATAATTTAAAACCATCAATTAAAAGACGTTTTAGAAAAGCGGTATGTTTCACGCGCCTCTCAGCCACGTTGTTTAGAGCAGGAAATGGCGTTGTTTCGTATAGAAAATACCTGTAAATAACAGAACAATAATTTATTAACGTTTATAAAAACATAGCCATTACAATACCAATTGCTCCCATGGTGGTGGAAGTGAACAAGAGAGACTTTGAGAAGGTCCAATCATAGTTCCACTCGTTAGGTTTTCCATCGTAGTAACTGTATTTTGCAGCTTGCACAATGAATTTATGGTACATGTCCAGATTTTTGGTAACCTACCGGTTAGAATAACAACTACAGAAAATTGCTTTTAAAATGCTTGTGACGGATAACTATTTTAAATAAATGTAATGAAAATAAACGATTCCACAGTCTCTTACGTTGTTTATAGATAACTGGAGGTCCTGCCCCGTGTGGAATATTTAATTCAGCAAATGTTCAAACATCAGGCAGTGAAGGCGTTTACATTTCATTTCTCTTACATAAACTACTACGGATATTGTGTAACATTCAAGTAGAGACATTGGTTTGGTACAAGCCTTCCGAATGTTTACTTTTGGTTTCTTAATAACGCGTTGCTTCAAATCTGAATTGAATTTTCCACAAGCCTACCAATAATACTGATGTGCATTTATATTTGCCATCACAACGCGTTAAAATCTTCTATTTTCCCTTCTCTGTTTCTTAAAGCAATCTTAAATTTCAAATATCTTCCGACCTTACTTAAGGCAATTGGTATTGACGTAGTCTTTAAGTATAATAATACGGTTAAATCTCGCCTAATAAAGAATAGCCTGGATAATGCGGTTAGCTGTGCTGTATTCGATCGGCTGTACACAATGTAACCCAGTATATACTCTATAGGTCAAACAGAAAAAACGTTAGATATTAGGGTAAAACAGCATAAATATGCGTGTAGAACAACAAATAATTCTAATGCATTGTTTAACCATATGTATAGATGTAATCATAGTATCAAGTGGGGTAGTTCTAAATCGCTCGTTAAAAACACAGATATAATTGAAAGGAATATTCTAGAGTCTAAACTATGGACTTTTTGGCACAAAAACGTCTGTCTGTAGCTCCACTTAACTTCGACATTACAGTATTATTTCTAATCAATTGTGTATATATTTCTATCCTTAGTATATGAACTGTCATTGTATTAATAATATTTGTCATATGGACTATAGTTTGCCAATAAACCTTTTCATTTTCATTTTCATTTTCATTTTCTAGAAAGTTCTAGAAGGTAATTTCTCTTTTACTACTTATCTATTGAAATGAGCGTCCGGGACGCTCTAACAAGTGAGAAAAAGTGACAGTATGATGTACCACCGCATGCTGGCCCAATTCGAGCAAGATATATATATATATATATATATATATATATATATATATATATATATATATGTGTGTGTGTGTGTGTGTGTGTGTGTGTGTGTGTGTGTGTATAGTACATATACATACTAAAGCCTTAAACGTTTGCTGATCAATATGTTGAGTGCTTTGGTACCAAGCGTAGCTGACGATGTAGTCCTTCGATGATTTCAAGTTTTCAGCAGCCATTAGCTTGGTCTCAATTCTTTTTCCTTCCTCTTCCTTCTCCATATCAATAAGTACATAAGCTCCTTTGTAAAAAGAAAATATTAAATGTCATGTTTGGGGATATATAATAATTTATTGCCGTCTTATACTGAAACATGTTCTGTGACATGTATATATCATATCTTATAAGTTTGTCATAATAAGAAAAAGCGTACGTTAAGCTGTATTTATTTAGGTATGTGGGTATTTTGCATGTATTTAATGCCCATAGTTGGGTAAAAGAGGCAGTGTAATTCGTCAAAAGACAGGCGTAAAGGCGTATGGAACATCATTCTATTTGCAAATTTTGTATATGCTGTCAAAATGTACTCGTACATTCACGATTAAAAACTGTGTAAGGGGAGATGTGTCATCAACACGGATGGACTGAAGAATCTTTGTTATTCCGGAATTCATTTATAAGTAAAAAATAAAGAAAAATGTCTTAGTTTGGTGTCCTTAATATTCAATGTTAGTTTAACAGTACTCCGAAGATCCTGGAGATCTTGCGTGGGTTTGAATCTCGGGCCAGACTCCTGATTTCAGTGATCAAAGTAATGATTCTGGGTCTTCCTTGAGGTAGTGGTTTGAATTCCACCTTAAGCTGTAAGTCCTCCTTATCAAATGACCCTGGCTTTTTGTATGAAAACTAAAGAAGCAACAATTTTACACGTATTATAGTAACTAATTACAAATTCAAACTTTACAATACAATTTTGGCTTAATTAAAATCAAAGGCGCTGAAACGCGATTTCTCAAAAATCACAGAACGAAGGAAGAGAAATTAAATAATAACCCGGAGATTTCGCTTTTCAGGGTTATCGACAAACAATTTTCAGGGTTATCGACAAACAAACTTCTTCAGTCTCAGGTAATTGTGAGAATAAGGGGAGTCAAAAGCTAAGTTTTAATTTTCAGAACTAACGAAGTAATGTAATCTTCACTACTTAATGGATCGGAGCTAATTTGACATAAATTTGGCTAAAACAATTAATAAGTTTTTAAAAGAAGACCAAAAGAGGCCATGCCATAATCGCTGAAATTTGAAACCCCGCGGTTCGACTCTTGAACCCGGGAATTTTAACACTATACCAACAGGTTACGCGATACATGAACAAAATCGAATTTTATAATGTCGAAACCCGACCTTATGCGAGTACAGTATATGAATTTCAGATTCCAAACTACATTTCAGATTTTTAATGAAAATGACTAGTCTACCCTAGCCTACCCTAACCTAACGTAATATAACTTAACCTCACCCAATTTAATCTAACCTAATCTAATTTAAACTAACTTTATAATATCGACATAACGCAAGTCGATATTGTGCGGATCGACTTTGTTCCGTTACCCGCAAGTTACCATGGCGGGTAAATGGATTTTAAGTGTGTTCACACTATATAGATAAATAATACATTACATTAACCCTTTAACGCCGGAATTGTTTGTAGGGTTAAGTCATGAATGCGTGTATTTGAAAGGTTACCAATATGTATCGGTCGTCCTTTTAGGGTTAAGGGGTAAAAATATAATAATACGGTTACCTATGACAGCGTATAAGCTGACTATAAGAAGCAGTCCAATATGGCTAAATAATCCCCTGAGACACGCCTTGGCAAAACCTTTCTTCTTTTTAATTTCGGTTAGCATCGTCCCTCCTTTCTTCCTTAAAAGCTCTACAATAGTCGAAACCATTAATTAACATTTTATATATATATATATATATATATATATATACCTTTGGTAACCTTTGGTTAGCTTCCGCCCGAATTGTTCATTCTGACGAAGGTCAAGCTTTTCACTCCACCTTCGACCTACAGTTTAACGTGGAATCCGAACCACGCCCCATCAGCAGCCCAGCGTCTTAACCACTAGGCCACCTCGGGTATCCATTTATCTACCAACCACTTTCTTTATTATGTGGAAGGATGAACAGCTGGGTTTTGCTGCGCGCCGGCTGCCGTCGGGTCTCGAACCCGGGGCCGATGGTTTCGTAGTCAGCGACGCTAACGACTACACCACCGAGGCGCAACCACTACACCACCATATATATATATATATATATATATATATACACACGGGTGTCTCAAAAAAATGTATACAAACTTTAGACCTCAAAATAATTTATTTAAATGACAAAACGAGGGGCGATGATCAGTATTTTGAACAGTTCGAATATTTTGAACATCTGCGTCAGTAAACTAGTTGATGCAACATATTGTTTCTCTAGAGTCTAGATGCTGAACACCGCTCCTCGTTATGTTATTTAATGACTTATTTTGATGCATAAAGTCTGTCTGCCATGCAATGTTCAGAATTAAAAAAATAACATTCAACCAATGAAAATATTATATAAAAAAACAGATAACTAAAGAGTATACATGAGAATAATACAGGGTGATCTAAATAGGTGTCCCGAAAAATATTTATGTAACAAGTTAATTTTGGGAACGCCTTTTTGGATCACCTTCTATATTTAAACCTCCTTGCATATGAAAATTTTCTCTGAAGTCAAGTGAAGTTTCGACCTAATAAACTGTAAATACATAACACATAACATTCATTTTAAAATATTAGGTAAAAAATTCGTCTTGTCGTCTGTACAAATTGCAATGTTATGGTCAAGTGGTCACTCAAAAAACAAAATCCACACATTTGGGGCACTTTTTCTGGGTAAGAGGTTAAACTCTAGTCTAATATATTATTATTATTATTATTATTATTATTATTATTATTATTAAAGTATGTCCACATCATATAGAACAATCTTATTTTGAATTTTGAAAAGAAAATAATTTAGAAATATATATATATATATATAAATAATTCCGAGTACTTTATATATTTCTGTGTATATACCTTTTATTTATATATAGCCTACGAAAGTACTCGGGATAATTTTTTTTTAATTTTTCTTGCTGGTGTCTATTACTGTATTTCAAATTGGTTTTGACTTTTTATTTTCAAGTATTTATTTTTTTTCAAGTATTCAATTTTACTCTTTGCTCATTACTTCTGCTCATTACTTAATTACTTCTGCTTCTTTTATAAATATATACTGCAGATACAATTTTGTGTAGACACACACACACACACACACACACAACACACACACATATATATATATAACGTAAAGAACGACGCTTGTATAGGAGAATATTCCGCGCAAGATGAGGAGAGAGAACGAAACAAATGAAAAAATGAGGTAACCATCCCGGGAATCGAACCCGGGATCTTCCGATTGCCGGTCAGATATGATAACCATTACACCACGGGCCTCACTCGAACAAATGCCGTAATTCTCCTACATACGCGCAGAAACCAATGCCCCAAGGGGCACCTCCCGCATGCCGTAACGGCATGCGGGAGGTGCCCCCTTGGGGCATTGGTTTCTGCGCGTATGTAGGAGAATTACGGCATTTGTTCGAGTGAGGCCCGTGGTGTAATGGTTATCATATCTGACCGGCAATCGGAAGATCCCGGGTTCGATTCCCTGGTGGTTACCTCATTTTTTCATTTGTTTCGTTCTCTCTCCTCATCTTGCGCGGAATATTCTCCTATACAAGCGTCGTTCTTTACGTTAATTATACTGCGTGTTTGCAGTTAAAATGTGTATATATATATATATATATATATATATATATATATATATATATATATATATATATATTGATTATAAATGGCACCGTTATCAGGTATACACTTAATATATTAAGTAAAGCATTCAATTTTTAAATAAAAAATTTAATTATAAAAATTAATTTAAAACTTAACACTGAAAAAAGTGTCCCAGAAATGTGTGGTTTTTTTTTTTTTTTTACCATAAAGTATATTTCGTATTTCAAAAGTGTCACACGTATATTTGCATCTCGGCAGCTGTCTTTATCGATAAATCAGTAATATAAAAAAAAAGGTTGCAAATGTGTATTAGCAGAAATTTAAATAATAATTAATAATTTATATTAGAGGATAATATAGAAAGCAAAATGCTTATAAATTATATATAAAAAAAAGGTAGGAAAATTACAGTACGAAAAATAATATTAAATTATTAAAATTCATTTTTTTATCCACAAAGAGAGAAAAAAAACACTGGATTGGAACAATCAAATTGCTTGAGAATCAATCCAAAAATGGTTAATCCAACCATGCTGTAATTGGAAGGAAGCGGGTTCGAGTCACACTTGCCCCGAGTTTCTCACTTCATTGCCTTCAGTATGGTTATTGTATTTGAGGTACAGTCATGCTATAATTACCATAATTATTCAGTTCATTACTAAAATAACCATGATTAGGGGAATTACATCTCATGGTTGAGTTGATCATTTGGATTGGTTACCTGATATCAAACATTTAATCCTTAATTTGGTTATTTTAACGAAGTGTTTATTAAGATATATAAAATAGCTGCAAAGAGAAGTTTTAGGTCAAATCCATACCAGATGAACAGGAATTGGTTGAGAGTGACATTGGAGAAGCTGAACAGGGTATCATACAGAGAAAAATGCTTGGTTACAACAGTCATCTTATTTGTCAACCCGTCTAAAATGGCTAATCTACAATGGCTAACCAATCTAAAATGCCTAATTCAACCATGTTACAACAGTCATCTTATTTGTCAACCCGTCTAAAATGGCTAATCTACAATGGCTAACCAATCTAAAATGCCTAATTCAACCATTTAAATTTGTTACCAGAAAAACAGACTTGGTTTTTGAAAGCCTCGCATGGTTGGATTAGCCATTTGGATTGATTCTCATATAGCTAACCATGTATTTTCGTTGTATTGTATATAACCCAAACATTTTTTCCGTGTATTAAACGGGATTATCAAATCCTGTTCATTATTTAAATAAATATTTCTGTTCATTTCTTATCGAATGAACGGGTGTCCATTTAAATACATGGTCAAAATATGTAAGTACTTGTACAATGTACATGGTCAAACCATGTACAATAAACTCATAAGTTAAGTAATGGAATCACAAAACAAAATCTGCCATTACCAACCGTGCATATTTTTTTTAAAAGAAATATTTATGAGGAATAAAGTAAAATAAAATATATATATATATATATATATATATATATATATGTCTATAAACATAAATGATTATGTCCAGAGTCATTTTGAATTTAGTGTACAGTAACGGAAAGAAATTCGCCGAAATATTAAATTTTAAAAATCTCTGAAAATTATTGATTAGTAATTTAAAAAATTACCATCCGTAGCTCTCCACCACTTTCCTCACACGGAAACTCCAAAATTCGTCTGAGTCTGCCCAATTCCATCGCGGCGAAGGCGGGAGTCGAACCCAGGCTTTTGCAGCCCGAGTCCATCCTCCACCCAACCAACCGAGCCACGGGAACTAAGATTTGGACACTTTGAAATTTCCCCCAATTATACTTTAACCCATTAGTGCCCGAAGGTCTTTCCCAAGACTGAATAAAATCGTCTGGCGTCAGCCAGAACAAAATCAATAAAGTGACGCTGGGCACTAATGGGTTAATAGATGTTTGTTTAATTTATTTCAAGATGCGAGCTACAGGTGCCAATGATAGTAATAGAAATTCACTATTAAACTCTCGCTCATATCCTGCCAAGAGGAAGGCTTAATTTTATTGGCTGAAAACCTTTTGTTATTGAAGGTAGTTCATCTCTAATTATTTCAACAATTTTTTTTGAATAACTCGAGACAATAAGTGTTTCACTTTCTGTGATGTTTGTTTAGTAAGTCTTTGAATAGTCTGGTCATGAAGTTAGCAGGCTTCTTAACCCGTTAACTACGCGAGGGACCAGTTACGAGTCGAGCCAAACATTCGGGCTACGCAAAGAGATATCTCAGTTTAAAGTTTAAACCCGTGTGTATATACGAGGCTGCGCAGAAATGGTCAGAAGCGAGAGCCCGTGATATTAGGGGTTGCGCAGCAAACGTGTTAATTTTAGTGATCCATGCATTCCCAGAGAGAGAGAGAGAGAGAGAGAAAAGTGATTTCATAAAATGTGTATGCGTGGGTTCCAGTCATTAGCAGTGGAAAAAATGTGGACAGAGTACAAGTCCATTACAACTCCAAAAAAATCCTTCCTGAGAACTTCTGTCCAGTACAAGACATTTTCTTATTTAAATAACCTATAAAAAAAATACCCAAATTTGGCAATAATGAAAGTAAAGATCTTGCGTAAAATATATAATGTACATGCTTTCTAAAAATATTCCTTAATATATATATATAAAATAAACAGGAACACCAGAAAAAAAATAAACATCCTTCAAGGTTTAATGAGTCCCAACTTTTCGGAATGCACTAATTCCATCTCCATCTTTTAATGCTTTTACATTTTCTTAGCTACTTTTTATAATTTTAACTTTGTTACTTTAAATTGTTATTAAGCAACTTACAATTGCAATTTGTATTTTGTATATGACTTCGCCTTTCATTGTTTTATCCTGTAGATGAAATTAATGCATTCCGAAACGTTGGTACTGATTAAATCTTGAAGGATGTTATTTTTTCTCTGGTGTTCCTGTTTATTATTAAACTGCGTTTTCCATGCCATCAATCAATAGCCGATATATATATATATATATATATATATATATATATATATATATATATATATATATATATATATTATATATATATACACATTTCTATAAAACGATAAAGAATAATAATATAAAAACAAAATATATAAATGCCAAAATGTTCCAAATAATTTTTCAAAAATATACTCTCTTACTCGGAGGAGGCATTGTCAAAAAATTTTCTGCGTCCGCTCAAAATTCAAAAATTTCCAAAATGGGACGAAATTTCTGTTAAAAAAACAAAAAATTACTGTAAAGAAGTTAAAAAAAAAGTATTTAAAATATTTAAAACATAAAATAGAAAATAAAATTTAAAAAATTATGTTACATAAAAATCAAATTTCAGTGTTTTATAATTAAACCTGAAAAGGGAAAAATCGTTTTAATTAGTTACACCATCCAGATACTATGAAGAATCGTTTGATAATCTAAATGTTTAAAAGGCAGAGTTTCTTAACTGCGGTGGCACAGGTGTTTTTTAGGAGTGCCAAGAAGTTTCATAAAGATGAGAAAAATAAGTACTTTAATTGAAAACTAAAAAGTCACTGAAGATAAGGATTTATTACGTTCATACGGAAACTTTATACTTTCAGTTTGAGATTACGTGGTGTTGAAAGGGGAGGGAACTTGATATTGAACAATAGGAGACAAAAATCCGCCAGAGTGCCACCAAAAAACAAATGGCACTGGGGTGCTTTGAGACAAAAAAGGTTGGGAACTGCCGGTTTAAGGTAATAATGGTTATGCGTATGGTTAGCGTTAGCATCGCATGGTTGCTATAGCAACCATTTAGATTGGTTGTCAAACAGTTTATCGCGAGCTATTTGGTTGATGTAGCCAAGAAATTACTTCTTTGATATGTTACAACAAACTCAAGGATTGATACCCCTCAAATCTAATTTTATGGGGGTTGACGATTTAGGAGATGAGCATGAATTATAAAAGTTATATCTTGTCTTCATACAAGAGAAGAAGTTAAGTTTATGGTTCCCGCTTTGATCGGTAAGAGCTAATCTACATCTAAATGACCATGATGGGACATTTAGTTTACATCCGGAACACATATTTCCACGCACGGAAGGGGTGAACTCCGAGTTTCCATGAGCCCGAACAATCACAGAGTATGTAATCGGCCAAACTCCAGCCAATGCGAAGGTAGGAACCGAGCCCAGACCTTCGTAAGCTGAATCGAGTCTCTAACCAAATGAACCATGGAATCCCTTTCACTTAATTTACACTTTTTAAAGTCCCTTAATCTCTTGTATGAAAATCACCGACATTTTTAATGTAACTTTCACAATCCTTACATTTGTAATTCAATGAAAATGTAATGATGGGCGTTGTTTAACCTCTTTCTCGACATCTAAGGTCATAATGAAGGAGCAGACCTACAGCTTTAAGTGGAATCTGAACCACGGGTCGCTACATAATCTGGACGCAGAGGACGGTCTCCCATCAAACTACTAACCAGACCCACTGTCGCTTAATTTTGCTGATCGACGGGAAGCAGTGTTACGACACTGGGTAAGACATAGCCTTAATTCAATAGATATAAGAGTAAAAATAAAATTAAAAAGTCTATTTTCAATCACTTATTATATTATTATTATTGAAATAGAAAAAATAATAAAATTGAACTAAATTGCGGGAATTTCTTTTTATATAATTTTATAATTTTAATATAGCTAATTTATATATATATATATTCATATAATATTTAAGTAATTGATAATATAATTATTAAAAATAATTATGTAAGAGAAACATGCAATTATTAATGGTTATAAATCTAAAAATAAAACAAAATAAAACAAATGACGTTTTAATTCTTTCAGAAGTATTGATTCTATCTGAATGCTTTTCAAGCGTTGCTAAGCAACAGTTACCATGGCATTTGAGATACCATTCTCAAGATATAAATTTTACAGGGTTTTAATATATTAATATAAATATTGTTTTATCAACAGTAATAGTGTATTACGTTTAACTTTATCACAAAATAGTAGTAGTAGTAGTAGTAATTATTAATATACTAATAATAGTGCTAATAAGAGTAATAGCAGTAATTATATAATTAAATTATCATTACCATGATAACTAACTTTATAAACAATAAAAATTATTATTATTATTATTATTATTATTATTATTATTATTTATTATTTATTATTATTATTATTATTATTATTATTTTTATTATTACTATTATTATTATTACTATTATTATTGTTATTATTATTATAGTTCAAACTCTAATCTTAAACTTGAGCATTATTATCATCATTGTCATAACCATGAATAGTGAATCAATGTTGATAACTTACAATCTTCCTTACAATAAAACTAGTAATCACTAAACACTTTTTATGCTGACTGTACCAGTCGAACACTGAACAACGAAGAGAAATGAGGGTCCAAAACACTCGATATAGAGTTGTAGTCATGGTTCTGCTTGATGTGTATTTCCTGAAACCAGGTAACCATTGTCACGTGATACTCAGTGCCAGTATGGATTAAATTCCATAATTTCATATGAAATCATACTATCTGTGTATATATATATACAGGGTGTCCCAGAATTAACTATCTATTTCAATGAAATCGGATAAATTTAATAAAAACTGACATAATTTTGTGTTTATTACTAAATTATGATACAAAAACAAAGAGATTTATAAATCATAAGTCAAAACTTTATTGAGAAGTTTCAACATGTGCACCGTCTGTATCTCTGCAAATTTCAAATCTATCCTCAGCGCTGCGAAACACATTTTGAAGCATTTCAGGTGTTATCTCCCGCACTGCCAACTGGATGCGTTCTTTAAGTTCAGCTAAACTATTGATCGTTTGGCGATAAACCTTTGTTTTTATGAAACCCCATGCAAAGAAATCCAGGGGTGTCAAATCCGGAGAACGCGGAGGCCAAGGTCGAGGTCCTCCACGTCCAATCCACCGATTCGGAAGGCGTCTGTTGAGGTATTCTCGAACAATTAGAGCATAATGACATGGTGCTCCATCTTGTTGAAACACAACATTATCAAGAATGCCATCATCAAGAAGCTGTGGTTCGAGAAACTGCTGAAGCATATCAAGGTAGACGTTACCTGTTACAGTTGCTTCCGCAAAGAAGAATGGGCCATAAATTTTGGATTTGGTCATTCCAAGCCACACGTTAACTTTTGGAGTCTCTTTGCCATTCTAAAAATAAAACTATGAAAAACTATGAAAAAATTATGAAAATAAAATTATGAACAAAATTTAGAAATTTATACATTTTTAACACATATTAAACATGATAAACATAAATAAAAGTGTTTTTTTTTTTAATTTGTCCGATTTCATTGAAATAGATAGTTAATTCTGGGACACCCTGTATATATGATGAATTTCACACTTCAACACGTGAGGTGAATGAGTGATGGAAATCCACAAGGAAAAAGAAAAAATTATTCAAGGCCTTTCGTGTATTCATTTTCTGAAGAGGTGTATTGTTGGATACACGAAAGACCTTAGAATCGTTTTTCTTTTTCCTTGTGAGTTTGCATCATATATATATATTATTCTGTTATTCTGTGATGTTACTGCATATATATATATATATATATATATATATATATATATATATATATATATACCTTGAACCTTATGTTGTTTTGTGTGTTGGTCTCTCTTCACACGGAGGTCAAGCTGGTGGCCCCGCCTCTAGGTCTGGCCTGGTGGAGGAGCGAGTTACTTTCTTGCGCTCTCTACCGTACATAGCCAGGCACGCCCGGCTCATCTGGTACTGTCCTGAGCCAGGCATCCAGTCTTTTCTTGAAGACTTCAACTTTGACCCCCGTTACGTTTCTGAGGTCCTTAGGAAGCTGGTTGAAAAGTCTTGGCCCCCTGACAACCAAGCTATTTTCCTTCAGGGTTGAGGAGGTCCCTTGTCGTGCTTTTAATTTGGGAACACTACACATTCTGCCTTTCCTATTTTCCAGTGTTATTTGAATGGTAATTGGGTTTAGTTTTAGGTTTGGTACCAGTTTTTCGATCATTTTCCATATGTAGATTATGATGTACCTCTCTCTTCTTCTTTCCAGTGAGTACAGATTTAGTTTACGTAGTCTTTCCCAGTAGTTGAGTTCTTTGCAGCCATCAATCTTGGCTGTGAAATGCCTTTGCGTTTCTTCTAGTTTATTAGTTTCTTCCTTTTTATATGGGGACGTCAAAACTGAGCAGTATTCAAGTTTTGGTATAATCAGTGTTTTTAGCAGGGGAATCATTACTGTCCTGTCCCTTCTCTTGAACGTTCTTAGAACCTGTCCGGCGACTCTTTTTGCTTTATTTATCGCTATCTGATTTTGTGTTTCGAATTTCGCATCATCTGTCATTATTATCCCGAGATCAATCGCTTTCATGCTTCTCTGAATTTCCTGTCTATCTGGAGCATAATATGCAGTCTGTTTAAGTTCTTCTTTTCTACCATATCTCAAGAGCTGAAATTTCTCGGCGTTGAATGACATGTTGTTGTCTTCTGACCATTTGTATATTTTGTTCGTGTCCCTCTGCAAGGCCTCCACGTCATGTACATCGCTGATTTTTCTGCTGATCTTTGTATCGTCTGCAAAGGATGTTACTATACTATTGCTGTTTACTCCGCTGTCTATGTCTGTTAGCATGATAATGAACAGGAGTGGGGCCAGTACTGTCCCTTGTGGTACTGAGCTGCGTACTTCCGATTCTGATGATGATATACCTTGAATATATATATATATATATATATATATATATATATATATATATATATAATGAGAGAGAGAGAGAGAGAGAGAGAGAGAGAAAAGTGTAACAAAAATCCTTACTCATAAAATATTTAGTTTATTGAATTAACTGTTCGAATTGCATACCAAGAATTGTTTTTGCACGTGTGAATTCTAGTAAGTATGCTAACTAGATCCAACAGTGGAGAACACATTCTCATTAATTTTGACGCATTCCTCGTGAATTCATTTTTTTTTTCAGGTGATCGATTGTGTGTGGTCGTTAGGAATAAACCACTGATTTAAGATGCCCCCCCAAAGGATAAAATTTAATAGCCTCAGGTCAATAAAGTAAGATTCAGTAAAGTAAACATCCTATGACTACGGACTGTATGTGGAATAATGGAATATTATGTATGAGCCCAGTAAAGCCTAAAGCTTAAGGGCCAAATTAAAAAAAAAAATAATAAATAGTCGAGCTTCACAATTATTTATGTCATTGTAAAAATTGTAAATTGTAAAAAGACTACTGTATTTATTTTATTATTAATAAAGGTTATTCTATTCTATTCTATTCAATTCTATGAGTCCGGGCTATTTTCATGATGAAAAAATTGCCCTACTACGGTTGGAACCAGGAACTTCTTAAATAGAAGGTGAAGATGCAAACCACTACACTACAACTGGATAAAAGTTAATATAACTTGCCATACATTTAAACAACCTGAAAACACATAACGCTTTCTAGTCCAGAGGCATTTTACTACTAACCAGATTTTCCTTCTTGTTTTAAATGTAGCAGGAGGTGCTGATCGGGTCTAGTTCAGAGCACTGGTAGTTCTTGGATGATAGATGATACCACATTGGTAGAGACGGGAAGCTTGCTGAGAATTCCTGAAAGTCCAAACCTTCGATTAGCTAATTAAGTATAAAGGATGACTCCTCTTTGGCGCAAAGTGTTTATTTATTGAGATAGAAGCAGTAGATGTAAATGTAGTTGGAGGCGTTGGTCTGGTCTGGTTTGAGAGCACCGAGAGTTCTCAGATGATACCCCATTGGTAGAGAAAGGAAGATTGATGGGATCTTTCGGGAGTCAAAACCTCCGAATAGACGTTTCCAATTTCAAGGATGCTACTTGGGTACACAGTGCTGGATTGTTAGTACTTTTTAGGAAAATCGCAGTATATCCTTCCTATATATTCCTATATAAAAAAATATCAAAATTTTTAGTTTTATATAGAAATAATGATGATATTTTTGCAATAAATGTAGTAGGAGGCGCTAAAAACACCCGTGTGGCCTGTTCATAATGCATAAAGATAAAGTAAATATAAACATTCTTAAATTGTCCTACAGTTGTGTACATTTAAATGAGTTACTCACTTAAATTAATTTTCTTCTAACGGAGATGAAAGAAGAAAATTAAAATTTTACCATAAACTATTTCCATTTACAATAATTTATTTTCTAATAAAATCCAATAAAATCTTTTTTGAAATAAGCGGTTATATTTGAATTGATAATCCTTACCGTATTTGTGGTGGTGCAGACGGTAAGACTTTATATGCAATTAAGGCTAACCATTCATTAATGCTAGGCCAGAGAAATCTTTAAAACCAAATGAATAACGAGTTGTGTCCAGAGTGACGGATAACATCATAAACCAGTTCAACGTGATCAGCATAAGCAATCCTTCGTGTTAGTATTATTGCTACGTCATTTTACATGTGGCAAGGTATTGAAACATAAACATGCATCACACATTTTAACATACTCGTATAAAAGCCTATTCTCTATATTACACCATTTCTAATGATAGTCATGTTAAGGTGAGAATTTTCGAACTGAGAATTGCAATTTTAACCTAACTTTAAAGTAAATTAAGCGAACCCAATTTAATTTAATATAATTTAGCCTCACTTAACCTAACCTTCTCTAACCCATGACTGACGAGGAAAGTCTGAAGATGAGAATAGGAGTTGCATGAATTTGAAAGATTGTAATGGCCAAGTGCAGTTTACGGATCACCTGAAGATCAGGACCCCCAGCCTTCTTTAGTTAGCTTTATAAGGCTAACTAATGAAAATATCACGACCTAACCTAACCAATCGTCAAGGTCGTACAGTTGACCTAACGATTGGTTAGGTTAGGTCGTGATATTTTCTTTAGTTAGCCTTATAAGGCTAACTAAAGAAGGCTGGGGGCCCTGATCTTCAGGTGATTCCAGTTTTCTTTTCTCTCAGACTGCAAACTATGCAAAATTTGTGACGTATATATATATGGGCGTACGAGGCAGGGAGTCTAGGATGTTCATGGACCTCCAGTCGTACCTTCCCATACTCTCCCTTTCATCGTATAGGAGAAGGGGAAGAGTGAGAGGAAAGCAGGAAGAAAGAAAGAAAAAAAATAAGAAAGACAAAGGATATTTAGGTAAAACAAAACGAAATCTTCATAGCTACCAACTAATTCAGACAAACGCAACGGTTCCCATTGTTTTTTTGCATGTTTAAAAACTTTTAGCCAAAGATGGCAACACTTTATAGTTTCTCAAATAAGAAAACAGGAAGGAATATCATTGACTCATTGAATATCATTTTACTTTACCACGTATACAAAAAAGGTTGGTTAATTGATACAATAAGCTCTTGTCTTTCAAAAGATTATCTTATGAGGTGCTAGATCAGTCTTAAGGATTGGGGCTGTCTGTCCAGGGGTTCCCTAGCCATTCGGGTGCAATCCCTTGGACACCCCAAAGACTACTTAGCCCGTACACCTATGTATAATATATATATATATACACAGTGTGTGTGTGTATATATATATATATATATATGATGAATAAAACCACGAAGGAAAGGAAACACAAAATGGTGCTCAAGCGCTTTCGTCTAATGACATCCTCAGGAACACTGAAGTACATAAAAAGGTTAAGCCTATATATAGGTTACAGAAAGAAAAAAAGAAAAAATAAATAACATACATACCACACACACACATACATATATATATATATATTACATACATATCTATATATACAAATACATACATACATACACACACACATACATATATATATATATATATATACATACATATCTATATATACAAATACATACATACATACATACATACATATATATACAATAAACAGAGAAGTAAAAATAATAAAAAATTAAAAATTAAAACCTTAAAGGATTACCAGTGAGGCGTACAGATTTGTAAGGAAAAATATCGATTTTTAGCACAAGATCAAATGGATTATAAAAATGCAAATTTATACTGGAACTCTGCCGGGTTTTAACACAATGCTGCCTATGCAAAATGCATATATATATATATATATATATATATCAAAACTATTGACTTCTCCTTTGGGAAACGGAGCTTACAGATGAAAAGAAGAATCAACACAACGGCAAACATTTTCATTTATTTGTACATCAGACGTTTCGACAAATCTTTTGTCATCATCAGTGAGTTAAGTCTTAAAACCTTAAAACAAAATTGAAAAGTGAAAGTTACATCAATACAATATTAAAACCATTAAAATTAAAACCTTAAAGCAAAATGAAAATTGCATCAATACAAAATTAAAATCATTTAAATTTCATCACTATAAAAACTAAAATTAAATTAAATTTCATCACTATAAGGCTGCGTATATTGGCAGCACTCAACTCCAACTGGAGGTGCGCCTTTCTCAACATTTGGGCTTGTCAGTCCGTACCAACCGTCCCCTCAGTAGCCCTCCACAATCCGCAATTAGAAACCATAGTAATGAAAACGACCATCCCCTTCACAAAACTCAGTTTGAAATTTTAACTAGATCCAATAACCGTACAGAACTCCGAATTTTAGAATCTTTGTACATCTATAGAAACAAACCCTCCCTTAATAATAATAGCTCATCCTACAAATTACAACTCTTTTAAACTAACCAACCGTTTTTCACAGACATATCCTTTCTAATCCTCTGACCATCCAGTATTCCCTTAGACTTTGCCAAGTATGGAGGTGGATGTAAACATTGTGTATTTACCTATTGAGGTAATTTAATTTTAGTTTTTATAGTGATGAAATTTAATTTAATTTAGTTTTTATAGTGATGAAATTTAAATGATTTTAATTTTGTATTGATGCAATTTTCATTTTGCTTTAAGGTTTTAATTTTAATGGTTTTAATATTGTATTGATGTAACTTTCACTTTTCAATTTTGTTTTAAGGTTTTAAGACTTAACTCACTGATGATGACAAAAGATTTGTCGAAACGTCTGATGTACAAATAAATGAAAATGTTTGCCGTTGTGTTGATTCTTCTTTTCATATATATATATATATATATATATATATATATATATATATATATATATATATATATATATATATATATATGCATTTTGCACACTACACAATCTTTTCAGAATAATAATAAAAAAAAAAAAGGAAATGGCATCGTGAGCCTTGGAGACCTTGATTCTTTTTCGCGGGCGCTTGCCCTTGGCTTCTCCTTCCTGCATAAAAAAATATATATATTCTCTTCATTTGAATTTCTGATGAATGACTTAATCCATTAGGGCTATGCGCGTCCTCTCGGAGTCGATCAGTGAGACCACGGTTACCCTTTTGCCATCAACAACTCTCAGAAAGTTGTCATCAATCAGCAGTCTTTTGGTAATCATTCTGGGAGTGAGAAATGAAGACCTCGATTGCATCTTTCCACCGGTTAAAGGTCTTGGAGACCAGTTCGCCCAGCTTCTGATGGCTACCTTTCCCCGCAGTGTCATTTCCGAAGAGCACGCAGTATCTGCGGACTACGTCGTGAACATGTCGCGACGTCGCTTCCCACATTAGGTCTAAATGGTAGTATTTAGATGAATTACCGCCATCTGCGTCCAGATAATGTAGCGACGCTTGGTTCGGATCCTATGTAAAGCTGACTGTAGATCCCCTCCGTCACATGACCTTCGCAGTTACGAAGGAGGTAAAACAACCCCAAAGCATCATCTCCTTAAATCTGCAAAGATAATAATCACTTATGTGACTGAAATTTTATGAAATACTTAAAATACTTAATACTTAATTACTTAAAAATACTATAAAAACAAACTGTTTAAGTTGTTCAACAAGTATTTATTTACGTTAATATAAAGGAAGATTGCAAATAGTTCAAATACAAGATTGCAAATAATTCAAATAGAAAATTGGAAATAGTTCAAATAGAAAATTGGAAATATTTCAAATCAGTAGTAATTAATGTACATGATTCAATTATTACCTCAAGAATGACTCCAAATTACTGAATTTATAAACTTGATTTTGTAAAGGAACATCAAAACGGGCGTGATGAATGGAAGAATGTTTTGTGGAGTAATGAGACCAAAATTGAGTTTTTTGGAAATGAAAATTGTAAGTTTATGAGAAGACATTGACATGAAGAGTTTCAAGTTAATTGTATCGCTAAGAGTGTGAAACGTGGCAATGGTTCCTTCATGGCAAGGAGTTGCTTCAGTTCAGCCGGAGTGAACGATCTCGTAAAATTCAGTGTGAATATGACTAAAACGAACTACTACAGAATTTTGGTTGACCATGCACTACCGAGTAGAGTTCGTTTAAGTGGGAGTAGCTTCATCTTCTCGTAAGACAACGACCCAAAACAATAATGATCCTTGGGATTATTTAACCTCCTTCGTAACATTTCAGATCATATGACGGAGAGAAATTACAGCTTTTCGGGGGATCCGCATCACTACTCCTAACAAGAGAGACTAGAGAGGTTTGTTATTCGCTGGAACATTCGTTGGGCATCGAAGACTGGGCCGAGACTCGAACCCAGAACCTTCACATTATAAGAAGGTTCTACCACTTAGCAACCCTGGAGGGACAGCGACCCAAAACATACCACAATACTCAACAAGGCTTACGTGAAGAGACAGAAGTAGAGTGCTCCAATTCAAGTGCTAATGTTTTACCACAAACCCCATGATCTAATCCTTAACGTACTTTTCGGGAACAACTAAAATATGATGTCTCAAAATGAAGCCATGAAGCCTATCGACCTCAGACGCACTGTCCATTCGAAATGGAAAGCAGTTGTTAAGAAAAGACTACAGCAGTGGTTCTTAACCTTTATGCGCTGCGGCTCAAATTCTGGTCGCGCGGCTAGCTCGGCGACCCATGCCTTCAAACAGTTCACTTGTAATAGATAATAAAATAAATAATAGTAAAATGATTAGGGATAACATAAATAAATGATAAATGACAATTTAATGACCCAATCAAAAAGGCTTGGCGACTCAGGGCTACAAGCTTTGAATGATTTGGTGCTTTCGAGACGTGAAGACATCATTAATGCTCGAGATCAGTCAGTATTGAATAATATTTTGTATTCCGTGATTTAACACAAATAACAGGCATCCATTGTTGGGCCGATTTTGGGACTCAGTACACCCCAAATACCAACCTCGGCTGTTGCATAAAGGAGAATAAAAGTTTTCTATTAATAACACTGAAAATATATATTTTATAAGAACCATTTTAATATAATTTCTTCGTATTACTAAAGGAAGCATTTTCACTATTTCTACTACATTTTTTAATGTATACCTTAGACCAGAGCTTTCCAAACTTTTCACGTTGGCGACAAACTAATTAATTTTTGTTATCAAATATCAAATATCAGATAATTTTTCAGTAGGTGGTTTATCTTGTAGCCGATTTTGTTGATACAAAAATCAAAATTTTCAAAATACAAAAAAATTGAAAATAATTAACTAAATTTGGCGACACACCTGGGAGGTATTGGCGACACACTAATGTGTCGCGAGAAACAGTTTGGAAAGCTCTGCCTTAGACATATACTGTAGATATATAAGAATGTTTAAATAAAATATATTTGATGTAATGCATAAATATATGATAAATAATAAATAAATATTTCCAACTATAACATATATAAATATATTTTGGCAACATATAATTTTAACACAATATTATAACATAATATATATATATATATATATATATTATATATATATATATATATATATATATATATATATTCATTAGTTGTAATACTATAAATAAACAAAACATATTGGTTTTAGGAAGGTCTTAAATTATCATAAAAAATTTCATAACACTTAAAAAAATGTGTTTCATATATAATTTCTTTTAATAGTTCATAACATTTCATAATATTTCATAATAGTTCATAAAGTTTTATAAAATTTCATAAAATTTCGAAATATTTCATATTACCTGTATTTCACAGCATTTCGTAATATTTCATAAAATTTACTAACATTTCGGATATTTCATAAACTTTCATATTTCGCGGTATTTCATAAAATTTCATAATGTTCCACAACATTCCGCAGTGTTTTACAGTATAAATTTCAGAACATTTCGCAATATTTCATAAAATTTAAAAATTTCGCAATATTTCATAAAATTTAAAAACATTTCGCAATATTTCATAAAATTTCATAACATTTCGCAATCTTTCATAAAACTTCATAATATTTCGTAATATTTCATAATATTTCATAACATTTTAACGTTTCCTAACCAACATGAATACACAGAGGAAAAAATACTTAGTTAAAACAATCAAATTACATGGCTAATTACTTGACACTCAATCTTACATCATTAATTCAACACTATGCAATGACTCTGCTAGCTAACCATGCAAGCTTGTTTTTCTAACAAGAAATTTACAAATGGTTGAATTAACCAATTTTAGATTGGTACTCAAATATTCGGTTGTTTTAATGCAGTTTTTTTATTCATTTATTTTTTTGTAATATTTGAACAACAGGCTTCATTTAACGATATATATATATATATATATATATATATACACACAGGGTGTTCTAAATTTACATAGTAAACTTTTATATGAACGCAATATCTTAACAAAACTTATGCAATATTTAACAATTTTATTTCAAATACAGCAACAATAAGAAAAGCAGCAATAATTGTTTATTTTAGATGTTCAAAGTGTCCTCCTTCATCTTGAACACATTGTTCACAACGTCCGGCTACTGATCGACAGACATATAAAAGTTTACTAGGAAGTTTTAGAACACCCTTTGTATATATATATATATATATATTCCTTAAAAAATTATTCTATATCAAAGTCAAAACTAAACATGGAGCCAATTTTTTTTTAACCTAAATAAAGCCTTTTCAAATCAGAACTATTCTTCGGTTGGCACTAAGTGCTCCAAAGGTGGGGTATGCCTGACAGCACTGTCGTTAAAACGAAGTTAAAAGCTTTTACTTTGGCAGTGATAAGTAATGGCATTAATGCTACAGTGACACTTATGATAATAAAAAATAATAATAACGATAAAATTATATATATATATATATATTATATATATATATATATATATATATGGGATGAATTCCACAATTAAACACGTGAAATAAATGAATGATGCATACTCACAAGGAAAAATTAAGAGAGATTTCAAGGCCTTTCGTGTATTCCTTGACGAGGTGTACTGTTGAATACACGAAAGTTCTTGGAACCGCTTTTCATTTTTCCCTTGTGGGTGTGCATCATATATATATATATATATATATATACTGTATATATTAACCCCATGTAGACCTGAATAGCAGAAACAAAGATGAATAATTAAAAATTACACTAATGAAAGCATTAAGCTAAACAGTATTTTACAAATATACTGAAAATATTTGCATAGATTAAGAACATAATTACAAACACATCAAATGACAGTGAAAAATAACCACTATTTACTTCTTCATTCACACACACACACACACACACAAACAATGATTTATGATAACCATACTAAGAATAGGCTCAGATATAAACGTTTTAAAAGCATTTTCAGTCCTTAAAAAGCTGTAATCGAATCATGTATTCACAAAATTGTTTAACACCTAAATTTCAAAAGGCTGAAAGTACCTTGTACCTTAAAAGTACCTTATTATGTATCTTCAAAAGCTAAAAAATGTTCCTTCAAAATATGTTTCTCTTGCTTCTTGTATGAGAATCAAAATCATTATAAATATCTTGTTTCTGTTTCCATCTACAATATATATATATATATATATATATATATATATATATATATATATGGGTTCAATTTCACAATCAAACACGTGAAATTAATAAATGTTACACACCCACATGGAGCGTAAAAGAGCGATACCAAGGCCTTTCGTGTATTTCCTGCCAAGGTGCTTCAATACATGAAAGGTCTTGGAATCGCTTTTTATATTCTCTGTGGGTAGTATATATATACAGTATATACACGATTGTGTATATTTCTTCATTTCACTATCAATTTCCCACGATGTGACATTTTCCTTTCATCTTCGAAACGATTTCATACAGAGTATTGTAGACAAGTAAATTAGACGACAAGATCAACGCGAGGTTAACCCATTAAAGGTCGAAAAGTTACAAAAGAAGAAGAAGAAAAAGGAGAAGAAGAAAAAGGAGAAGAAGAAGAAGAAGAAAATTGTGACGATTCACAATAACAACAATTCGTTCACGAAATGAGTGCTCGTATCGTTATCATCGTCGTGGTCGTTGCTGCAGTGGCACTAATAGTGTCCACTATGCAATCGTCTCCTGCTGACTAATCGCGATCTGCGTCTGTTGACAGTCTTCGAATCCTCCGCCAAGTGGCTCCTCACAGCCAGGATGAAGTGTTCGATGTCCGACTCGTTCGTTCCTCTCTGTATTTTAAAGGTTCCTCCTATGCCCCAGTTTTCACCCCACGAATTGGCGGCCAGCTGACAAGAAAAAGAGTCTAAGTTGGCTTTATTTTGAAAGACTATTAACCTTCTAGTGCCCAGTGTTACTTTGCTGATTTTGTTCTGGCTAACACCAGGCGATTTTATTCACTCTTGGAAAAGAGCTCTGAGCCTTAGAGAGTTAATTAAGTTCACAATATAACTTATCTTCCTAGATAGAAAGGTCAATAAACTGACTCTTTGATCATACATACACCAAAAGTAAAAAAAAAAAGGTAAAAGGGTGAAAGATGCCCTAAAAAGGTAAAATAATGAGGAGACCAAACAGTACGAAATCCAACATTATAATTTATCAATTCTTACCCAGTATTTGGTTGGGGACCCATAACGAGAGATTCCCTCCCCCCAGCCAAGCAATTTAACAGAGTGAACGGAAAATTTCCCATTAGCATTCAGGGTAGTTCTCGAGTAGACGCCATCTCTATAGAGGAAGAAGTCTTGGTAAACTCTCATCAAAGCTGCAATGATAAGTTTAACATTAAAAAAGGGATTATTTCGTAGCTTTGTAACTTCCTGGATAAACAGAGATAAACTAAGTTGAACCGATACGCAAACTGGACATACAAAGAGAGAGAGAGAGAGAGAGAGAGAGAGAGAGAGAGAGAGAGAGAGAAAGAGAGAGAGAGAGAGATTCTCTAATTAATACTGCTTCTCCTGACATTATTATATTGTATTATTTTTAGTAATAAGCCTATACTAATTAGAACTAACTTTCGGAAGCTATAAGCCTCATACCTAAAACACATTAGTATCAAATATAATAAGATAAAGATGTTTTCATATTAACTTAGAAAAAATTAAAATTTTAATTAATTAAATTAGTTAACCTCTAATTAAAATTTTCTATGAAAAGGAAGTTGTGTAAAAGGGCCAACTTCGAAAATTTTAATATTTTGTTATGTTACCACCTCTAATATATGATGATGATGATGATGAATGATAATGATAAGTTTTATGATAATTATGATAATTATGATAATTTTTCTCACCTTGAACAGGTCCATTAGTCATTATTTCCCACATTATATCTCCTTCTTTGCTTGCAATTCGATAAGCTGGTTCAGTTGTATAAAGTTCCGTTCTGCCCATTGGAAACTGCAGGTACAGTAAATTATCTTTAAGATTATTGCTTTCATAACAGATATTCTGTTAGCTATAACTATAAAAGTTTATGGTGATAGAGTTAGACATAGCTGCCATAACTCCCGCCTGGGCGGGAGAACTCCCGATTTTACACCTATTTTGCCAAATATTCCCAATCACCCAACTGACAAGCGAAATCTCCGCCAAACACCCATTTCCAACATTTTCAGACCATTATGTTACGTTTTTAAATATATTTCTTAAATATATTTAAAAAAACTAATATTTTAGCTTGACTATTCGGTAAAATTTTAGACATGAGAGTGTTTAGCATTATTACATTACGAGAAAGTTGTAAATAGATTTTATAAAGGATTTTGCATAATTCAGTCTGTTGACATAATTGGCATATTTTGACAAAGGAATATTCTTCTCAGCGTCATAAAGATGCGCAAAATACAAGATCATTCATTGCAAAATGAAATGGGTTTGACTGTTAATTCGCATTATACGTATGTAATAGAATTAAATATGTGCAAATTTATAATACTGTCAAACACGTAACGAAATGTATTAATTAGTATTGGTACGAGTTGTTGTACAGAAAGTGTTGTTGTTGTTGTTGTTGTTGTTTGATGGGTGGGGGAAGGGGGTTGTTTAACCTACTTCGCAACATCTAAGGATATATGACGAGGGGAGAGCTACGGCTTTACGTGGGATCCGAACAATGGGTCGCTACGTAATCCGGACACGGATGATGGTCTCCCATCCAACTACAACCCAGAACCCAATATCGCTTTATTTTGCTGATCGACGGGAAGCGGTGTTACGACATTGGCCACGATGTAGTCTATTCCGAAAAGGTAGAATTTCGAAAGTGATATTTGGATGTTTTTTAAATTACATCCTTTTGATCCACTTCTATATGACGCACAAATGTGACGCTCTTAAAAAGGACTAAAATCATTATAAATTATAACTTAAAAAGGATCACCTGAAGATCAGGGCCCCCAGCCTCAATTACCAAATGATATTTTCGTTAAAACTAACGAAAATATCACGACTTAACCGAACCAATCGTCAAGGGCGTACAGCTGACCTAACCTGGCATTTAACTTAATTTATTATTATATCTGGTACTGTAAAGCAAAAAACAAGAATACATGGGGGCCCTGATCTTCAGGTGATCCCTTAAAAATAACACAGTAACCCCATTTAAATATAATAACTTAAAAAAAACTTACGAGCCAAAACTAATTAAGTAAAATTTATATATACTAAAGAGTTTCCAGTGTTTCAACACATTAATAATACTTCGAGTTATTTAACCACGGGTCGCTATATCATCTGAGCGCGGATGACGGTTATCCACATAACTACAAAGTAGACCCAAAGTCGCTTAGTCTCGCCGATCTAACGGGAAGCGGAGGTGTGACGTGGCTATAATGTAACCATTTTCAATTAACACGAGCTAAGTCGTCATCGGGAAAGGTGAGTAAACAATTTCTTTAAAACATTTTTCCTTTATCTGGATATTGCTTTTACCTATGATGACTCATGTATAAAGACTTGCCTCTTTTCTTGCACAGTCAATATCCTGCAGGGTGCTTACTCTTGAGATTTTACACCGTTCTGAAGTGCCATCGAAACCGCTGATGTAGGGATAACAATCCTCTGTCACTACCCTGATTGAGGAAACATTGATATGAAGATTGATACGAGAATTGAGGAACAAATTGGCGATGATATTCTAATAAGTATTTTTAAAATGTCTTAAAAAACTTCTTTTTTTTTTTAATAAAAAATAATCAGACGATTCCATTATGAATACCATTAAAGATGTCTTAAGTTTATTATCATTGCATTTAACTTTTCTTTTTATATTAACTTTTAAATGATTTAAAAGATTTAACAAAACCGAAAGGAAGCTTCACCATCCAGTTTGGGTTGAATTTTTAATTAACTACCGTATCAAATAGGTCCTTTTATTAAGAGTTAATTCGATAAAGAATTACTGAAGTTCAACTATGCCCACCATATATATATGTATATCATACCCTATTTTCCTGAGATAGCCCCAAGCCCTTTCAATATGACCTCCTTTGCATGCTTGCTGACCTCTTCGGTTGCAACTCAGAAGATTTTGTGGCGACATTTGAATGACTTCAGTTCCATCCGATGCGATTGTCAACCTTGGGGAAAAAAATTACCTTAAGAAAGGGATAAAATTTAACAAATTCATTCCTCATTTAATGGCTACATAATTGGCTCATTTTCAAAGGGAATATGTAAACTTTCCGAACTTTTAAAATTTTTGTACGTGAGTCCATTTTTCAAACTCTTGTTCGCAAAATTTTCATCTCGACCTTCATAACCTCCTTCGTAACGGCATATATGTCATGTGACGAAGGAGACCCGCAGTTTTAAGTGGGGTTCGAACCATCTAAAGGTCGCTACATCGTGCAACTACTGAAAAGACTCAATGTCCTTTAACCTTGATCTAATGAGAAGCGATGTTGTGATGTAGTCATGAGGGAGCTCGAGCGATTTTTAAAATCAAATTCTAAGTTCTGACTATAACTTAAAACTTGAGAGAGAGAGAGAGAGAGAGAGAGAGAGAGAGAGAGAGAGAGAGAGAGAGAGAGAGAGAGAGAGAGAAAATTACCATTAGGTGACTTTACCTGTCTTCGGTAACGGAAATGGTAGAAAATGCCCACGACGCCGCACACCATCCCTGATCCCTGATGGTTCCTAGATTTTCCCACTTCTGCCTGGCATCGAAGTTCCTCGGTAGTTGCTCATTGTCGTAATGAAGTTTAATTGGATACATTCGAAGAGACTGAAAAAAAAACCATGTTTTAACTCTTCATTTCATTATTTCATCAATTCTGAAGGAAAAGTCAAGGAATGTCATTTGCCTTTGTTTGTATTTTTAATAATATCATATTTTGAAAACCTTATACATATTCCAACGACACCCTTGTGAGTTAACTTTTTAAGTTAATCCAACTTAGCCTAATTTAATCTAAGATAACTTAACCTAATCTAACCAAACCCAAATGATACTTGTTGATAACAAGTTCCTTCGAAGAAATGTCATTAAAACCGATCTTGTACATGAATTTAGGAAAACAAAACTTTGGTTCTTTTGCATTATCCTCCCAACACTAATTTTTTTATATAATGTTGGTTTGGTTTTGGTTATGGTACTTTATTTTCCTTCCATTATAAAAAAAATTAGTGTTGGGATTAGGTTAGGTTAGGTTAGGTTAGGTTAGGTTAGGTTAGGTTAAAAACAGCTTTATTTTCCTTCCATTATAAAAAAAAATTAGTGTTGGGAGGATAATGCAAAAGTACCAAAACTTTTTTGACAGAGTTGGACCTAGATTTATTTCGTCATTAAAATGTTTCCTATTACTGTAATTTAAATCCTATTTGTTAAAATGAAACTAATCTATTAACATTCTTTATAATAATACAGTTAAATACCATATTAATTATACCAAAAATTAATACAAAACATGATACATACATAAAATACAATTATATATTTTCATGCGGGTTCTCCCCTTCCCTTTATCTTACCTTTTCGTCAGGAGGTAAGGTCCCCGTCAACATCATAAGTCCTTCGTCGAGTTTCTTCCCCCAGAACTGAGAATAATTTGATGATGACCATCCAAGAGTTCTTTCGTTATTTTCGATATGGCGTAACAGGTCTTCGCTTATAAGGCATGAATCTTTCTCGCAGTCCCACTTCCCATATTTGCATGTGCTGACATATATATATATATAAAGAATATCTTATTCTATACTATCTTATGAACCATCTTCACAGTTATAAAATATGCAAACATTTATATAAAATATAGAAATTTAACAATATCATTTCTCGATAAGACGTATCGTTATCATCATTATATGATCAAAATTATTTTTTGAGTATATTATTAATAATAAATAAATAAAAGTATCTTAAATAATAATATTTTGCTTCTAAATTATTCTAAATTACTTCTAATTCTAAATTACTTCTAAATTATCTAAAGTTGATTAGCTTAAAAATGTTCATTGCAGAGTATATAACAAAATTCGCAGTGCATACTTATATATATTATAGTAAGATTGTGAAACTAGTGATTTCATGAAATCACGGAAATTTTCAGTAATTTCGCGTAATTACTGTTTCACTCAGAGACTTCAGGAAGTTACTGGTTAGGTTAGGTTTTACCTAACTTAACCTAAATTTCGTTAAATTCCTAAGTATTTCAGTAATTTCCTGAAGTTCCTGAGTGAAACATTTCAGGAATTTCATGAAACCACTAGTTTCACAATATCACTCTAACATATATAAGATAATCATCTGTTACCGTCCTTTACCTTTACCATCATTCCTTTACCTTTATCTATCTTTTAATCTTATATATGCTAAAATTACATAAAGGAAACTCATTTTTGTATTAATTTTCTTTCATAATTTAATATTTTACTATTTCGTATAAATCACAGTTACCCCAATTTTGTAGTTACTGAATTACGACTGACATAAATTGCATATTTGAGCTATAAAAGCTTGATGAAATAAATCTTACCATTGGTTGCAGTTGTTCATTACAGTGCCAAGATGGTCATATCTGATGTTGTTGAAGTGGCAGTAAGCTGAGGAAAATATTAACTGTAATAGACTAGAAAAGTGAATTTACAGTTATACAGGGTGGCCCAATATAAAGCAGCCCCATTATTTCTTTTAACAAAATTTAATGGAGCTACTTTACATTGGTCCATACTCTGTATATACTGTACAGTATATAGTGTTGCAAAAAAAAATATTTTTTTTTGCTCGCTGTGGTTTTTTCTTGCTTTCATTTTTTTGTTTTATTTTACCCTATTCAATAGAAAATACAGGGTGTTCAAATAGTCGCACTACAGTTGGAAAATTTATTTATGTAGTGCGACTACATGTAAAATAAATTTTCCAACTGTAGTGCGACTTTTTGAACACCCTGTACGTTTACATAGAAAACGAAGACATAGTTTCGGTAACTTGCTTTTTATATGTTATAAACATATATAAAATGTATATTTTATTATGAATATATAAAACAGCCTGTCTTTTAAGTAAACTTAAACCTAAAGGCTACAACATACGATTAATATATTTTTTCAGCTTCATTTATAGTTCAAACAAAAAATATAGATAATTAGGCAATAATAATTCGACAATAAAACCATTGCTAAGCGTTATAAAGACGAAAAAAAAAATGTATTTAGCATGCGCGTAAGAGTTTATATGAATTAATGTTAGGCCTAAGCCACACAGCGGTGTTTCTCAACTTTTTTTTTGGTGCTGGCGATCCCATTTTGACATGAAAAAATTTCGTGATCCCCCTTTCTTATATGATGATGCAGCACATACTTCATATGCAAAAACAGCTGTCAAATTACTTTCCATGTAACGATGGAAAATTGCTAAGAAGTGGCTACTTAATCCGTCCAGTGAAAGGGCGGTAGAGTCTGCCGAACTGACAGGAAACCTACACAATAAACTGATTGAACTTTCTTCTGACAAACCCCTACAGTTGTCACTCCTTTAAAAGACTTATGAATATTTTTATAGTACGAAAAATTGAGTATCCAGAACTGGTGTGTGAAGCATTGAAAGTTTTAATTCCATTTGAAACCTCATACTTAGTCGAACTGGGCTTTTCATCAATGGTTGCAATTAAAACAAAGCAATGAAATTGACTGTCTATATGTTACTTTGTGTTTGTTTAGTTTATATTCAATCAAATGTAAGAAGATTAATAAATGCAAAGCAGGCACAGGTATCTCATTGAAGAAAAAAGATTTAAGAGTTATGATGAATTACTACAAACAGAAAATAATTTCAAGTATAAAATTGTAACATTGCATGAGTTTTTCATTTTAAAAAAATAGTCTGTCTGATTCTTTTTTTTGGCTAAGCACTGGGACCTTCCTGAGCAGTGGCCACAACCCCCAGGTTAAGAAAAGTTAGCCGCAATCAAGGACAATAAAGCATGTCATATTCAAAATGCCAAGTATACCATGATAGGCTATATTGAAGTATTTATTAATATATATTTAAAAAATGTCTGTAGGGAAATTAATTGTACAGTGTACTACTGTACATATACACAATATACAACAGTAATTGCTGTACTTAACTGTTATTATTAAAAAAGCACCAATTTGAGATAATGAATTAATGAAAGTGTGTGTGTGTGTGTGTGTGTGTGTGTGTGTGGCTTCAACGTTAAGAGTTAATATAATCTAAGATATGTGAAAAGGTCCTTTACATTATTTGATCACATTTAGGTTTATATTTTATATAAAATTATTTTTGAACAAACATTAAAAAAATGGGGGGTCGATGAGTTTTAAAAAACAAAACGTGTTTTTGTTTTTAGCAAACCCCCCCAAAACGCGTCTCATCACTATCTCTCTCTCTCTCTCTCTCTCTCTATATATATATATATATATATATATATATAAATTAAATTAAAAATTTCACGAAAGTAACACGTAAATAATATTTATAAGGAAAATAATATATATATATATATATATATATATATATGTATATATATCCTGAGGATGTCATTAGACGAAAGCGCTTGAGCACCATTCTGTTTCCTTTTTCCTTTGTGGTTATTTTCCTTATAAATATTATTTACGTGTTACTTTCGTGAAATAATTTTCATTTATATATATATTATATATATATATATATATATATATATATATATATATGTATATATATGTATATATATATATATATATTCTTTATTCCTTCTTTAAAGTTAATCTTACTCTGATAGGTAGGTGGTGGTTCAGTTGGCGTTATACCCAAGCAGACGTTCCAGTAATCCGGACAGCAGTCTGGATTCCCAGTCCGGTCACAGAACTGGTCGCAGTAGCAGAGAGTTCCAAGAATAGGAAAAGAACACGTGTCCAATCGTCCATCGCAGCAATGATCACCTCCGGTTCTGGTAGTAGAAGAAAATGTTAAATGTTGTTAGCTTATGTTAACCGGTAATTTAGTTCTTAAAATTCATTTAATTTTGATATTAATGTAATTCACTTAATTATTTAATTAATTGTTTAACATTTATGGGGTTCTATACTTGCCGTGCAAAATTTAGTACTAAAATCATAATGTTTACGCGGCTTTAGGTAGTAGACCTTTTCGCATACAAATAAATGCAGGATTGAGTCAGTCGCGCACACACACACACACACACACACACACACACACTCACACACACATCTTATATCCGCTGTACAGTTTCTGAAAAAATTAGCCAACAAACATTAAATTTTTAACGAACACAATTATTAAGTGATAATATTCTGGTTTTCTTTGTTTTTTGTATTGTTTTTGATAACAGTCATCAAATTAAAAAAAAATGGCATAAAAATGACAGCATGATTCTTGGCGAAATTTTCCCTAATATATGGGAATGAACTCAGAATGGTCCCCTGAGTTTTTTATCATATATATATATATATATAATATATATATATATATATATATATACACACACACACCAGTGTAATTTAATCTAATCTAAAACAATCGAAATCTACTTTGAGGCGATTCTGAAGTCAAAACATGACCTCGGATGACTTTCTTAGTATAGAGAAACAGTGGTAAACTAACCGAGAACGGCAGAAATCTCCAGTGAGGTCAGGGTAGTTACCATATTGGGCCGATCCTAATGTTAAAACAGCAACCATAACAGCAAGATAGACCACCAAAGTCTGGAAGAATTCTCGACTCCATTTTGAAGATGACGTCCACATTTTCTATGATTTATTTGTTATTTATGCGTAACTAAAATATTTTTTAGATATTTTACTTTTATTATTATTATTATACTAATTAATTATTATTTTTGGTTTGAGATTAATAATGTTCCTTTTTATAAATGTTATGCGTTTATTATCTATATTTGCATTTAGCTTTTCAATAATTTGTAAATGAAGTTCTAGAAATTATTTATAAATTATATATTCATAAATATTTAGACGGAAAAGTCTTCTCTATGTTCTTTTCATATATATTAAATATTTGTAAATTCTGCATGCATTTCCTGAAACAAAATATAATATTATTAATCAGTGTTCCTTATAAATGAGCTGAAAATGCTAAATATCAGCGCCAAAACAAAGATATATATATATATATATATATATATACACACACACACACCCATGGGATGAATGAATGACTGATGCAAACCCACAAGGAAAAAGAAAAAGTATTCCAAGACCTTTCGTGTATTCAACAATACACCTTGTTAGGGAATGAATATATATACACACCTTGGTTACCTTGGTTTTGCCTCCGCCCGAATTGTTTATTCTAACGAAGGTCAAGCTTGTTACTCCACCTTAGACCTACAGTTTAACGTGGAATCGGAACCAAGCCCCACCAGCAGCCCAGCGTCTTAACCACTAGGCTAACCAGGGTACCCATTTATCTACCAACCAATTTTTTTTATTGTGCGGAAGGCTGAACAGCTAGGTTTTGCTAACCACTGCACCACCGAGGCGCATATATATATATATATATATATATATATATATATGTATATATACAGTGTGTGTATGTATATATATATATATATATACTGCGCGAGAGGGTAAGCAAGCAGATCACACTGAGCACCAGCAAGAAAGTAGTGTGATCTTGACTTAAATATAACTTTCATCCTTTCATGTTTACGCAAACATTCCAAAAGGTTCGTCCGACAAATTTGAGACAGGATGTTAAGATCAATTCACACACTTCTAATCCAAAATAAGGCATATCATAGGAAAGGATGTGACTTACTTTGACATACTTTACATTAATGACACACTATATATTAATAATAATAGACCATATATATATATATAATCAATAGGAATATGAAAACAAGAGATACGACTCTCAACATTTATTGGCCAAATGTTTCGGTCCACTCAGGGGCCATCTTCAGTGACAAAATAGAAGCATCTAAAAAACATTCATAACTAAAGTAAATACAAATGTCATAAATATACTGTACAATAATAAAATCTAATACAAAAAGTTAAAAAAACAACTTGAGAAAACAAAACCTATATTCGACCAAACCTATATTCGCCCAAACCTTTGATAACCTATATTCGCCCAAAATAATTCAGTCCACGGTTCCGAAAGAAAAGGGTTATCTTAAGCTTCCTTTTTTAGACCAACTAACTTTTCAACTTAATAAAAATGTCCACTCTATTTTGGACAGACACTTCCCTCAATGCGATTTTATAATTATTAATTCTAATTCTAATTCTCTGCAATCCTTTTTTCGCCATAAAGATCACCTCCCCGTGCTTTTGAGATCCTTTGTTATAAATGCAAAAAACTTCACTTTTTTCTACGTGAAGGTCAAAATATGAAAATAAAAACCCACTCTAATAGACAGAGTTTATTTCCACAACAGTTTCGATGCCCACTGGCATCCTCCTCGGGTGGATACAGAAAAACGAATGAACCAAAACAAGAGGGAAAAACAGTCCAGGGACCGACCGTTAAGAAATTCGCACCCGAGGAGGATGCCAGTGGACATCGAAACTCCTTTGTTATTTATTTATATACATGTGCGACCTGCCAAAGTCGTTATGTGGGGCAGACTGCCCTACAGTTAAAACTTAGGATTTCGAAGCATTTGGGTTTTTCTTATCGAACTTCTCACCCTCTTTCCACTCCTGAATCTTCTGCTATTCAGCATCATTCAGAGACCCATGAGGGCCATGACCACCCGTGCCCCCAGGACTCCTTTGCGATTTTGTCGTCTGCTTCTAATTCGCTTGATCTTAAAATTTTAGAATCCCTTTTTATCAAGAAATTAAATCCAGAATTAAATGACAGCCTTTCCTCGATAAAATTACATACTTTCTAACCAACCAACACCTTTTTAACGCAACTTACGCACTAACTTAAGTTTTCTCTTCTTTCCTTTCTCTCCACTTGTCATTTGTAACTTTTACCATCCAGGTTAGTCCCTTTTTTAAAAAATTTAAAATTTTTAATTTTTTTTTAAATTTTAAAATTTTTTAAACTTTTTAAATTTTTAGTTTTGAAATTTTGATTTGTTCTGTTTTATTTTTAGTTTCTTTTATTTTGTCTTATAATCCAGATAGTTTTTTTTCTCAAGTTTTTTTTTTTTACTTTTTATATTAGATTTTATTATTGTACAGTATATTTATGACATTTGTATTTACTTTAGTTATATGATTGTTTTTCAGATGCTTCTATTTAGTCACTGAAGATGGCCCCTGAGTGGACCGAAACGTTTGGCCAATAAATGTTGAGAGTCGTATCTCTTGTTTTCATATTCCTATTGAGGATAAGGTTCCCGAAGAACACCTCTATCGTAACTATATATATATATATATATATATGTATAGAAACGACGTAAGTATAGAGGAGTGCTCTGCACACGAGTAAGAGAAATAACAAACAAATGAAAAATAAGGCACCCGCCCGGGAATCGAACCCAGGATCTTCCAATTGCCGGTCAGACGTGCTAACCACTACACCACGGAGCCACGATAGTGTAGTGGTGTAGTGGTTAGCACGTCTGACCGGCAATTGGAAGATCCTGGGTTCGATTCCCGGGCGGGTGCCTTATTTTTCACTTGTTTGTTATTTCTCTTACTCGTGTGCAGAGCACTCCTCTATACTTACGTCGTTTCTATACGTTAATATACTGCGCGGTCATTGCAGTTATATGTATATATATATATATATATATATATATATATATATATATATATATACAGTATATACTAGCTGAGGTACCCGGCGTTGCCCGGGATAAATTTCACATTGCTATTGCATGTCGTTCACGGTCAGCTTCAAGACGTGATTGTCTTTCTTGGGGTGTTTCTCTTGCTCTGGTAGCTGCTACACTTTCTCGGACAGCTTCAAGACGTGATTGTCTTTCTTGCAGTGTTTCTCTTGTTCTGGTAGCTGCTACACTTTCTCGGACAGCTTCAAGACGTGATTGTCTTTCTTGGAGGTTTTCTCTTGCTCTGGTAGCCTATACACTTTCTCGGACAGCTTCAAGACGTGATTGTCTTTCTTGGAGGTTTTCTCTTGCTCTGGCTGTTGCAGGTCGTTCACGGTCAACTTCAAGGCGTGATTGTCTTTCTTGTGAGCTTTCCTGCTTCCGGGCTTTAGTTTTTCTGGCTGCTGATGTAGATCTGCCCAAACTTGTCCGTTTCTTTGGTGGCATGGTAAAGTTGTTGGGATTTTCAAAAACTGCAAAAAAACATTGCCACATTAACTTCCTGTAACTATTCGCACAAACAGACAAACAAACAGGCTGACCGACTCTGTGTTGACATTCTTCATCCCATAAGATGTTCCCGTGCCAAATTTGGTAGCTCTAGGTCGAACGGTTTGAAGTCGTCCTAAAAAATAATTATATGTGAAGCTCAAGATTTTCATGACTGTTCTTTTCTATAGTTTTATTGACCAAATAATTAGTCATGAAAATGTTAAGATTCAGAAA
>JAJOZX010000837.1:575000-625000 GCA_023014485.1 Bathynomus jamesi
GTGTTCCAGAGTTGACCGGTTGAGTAGATGAAGGACTGGAAATACCGTACCTTCTAACGCAAGGGTTAATCGGTATTTCCAGTCCTTCATCTACTCAACCGGTCAACACTGGAACACTCTTCCTCAATCCATCTTTCCTCCTCTCTATGATCTCCAATCTTTCAAACGCGGAGTGTCTAGGCATCTCGATAACCCTGGACTTTGATTTTGGCTCTCTTCTCCTTCTTCTAGAGGGAGGAGGGCACTTTTGCGGGCGTTCGCCCTTGGCCCCTCCTTTCTACATAAAGAAATTACGTGCTTATATTTTATATAATAGGGTGTTTATTCAGTTTTGTTTATTTATATATAGTACAATGTATTGTACTTGTTTTTAACGCCGTTTTATCTTTTCATTGATATGTGATGCCCTTCTAGGAAGAAGTGGCTAAACGACAAAAGTTAAAAAACGCCATAAAACGCAGTTAAAGTTGTACGAAATTTGAAAGTGACATAACTTTCGAACTTTTTAAGATATTTCGACGAAAAGAGTTGAAAAGTTATGTCACTTTCACATTTGGTACGACGTTTAACTACGTTTTTTGCCCGTCTTTTTTTACTTTTGTCGTTTAGTCACTTCTTCCTAGGAGGGTACTCGAAGATTCATTCACAATTATAGTCCTTCCTATTAATTGTAGGTTGGTATTTCTTAAGTTTAAAACACTCTTCATTCAGTAATTAATATTAGTATTTAACGCTGTTTAAAATGCTAAATGTTTATTGTTTAATCTTTGACATTGTTCTATTTTTTTATTACAATGTTCTTTTAATCATTAAGTCTAATTATGACTGTCCCTCGCTTGCCTTTAATTTAGATTTTTCTTTCGTATAAAATATAAATGCACGTGTTAACCCTTCTTAACAGTCTTAACTAATTTCAACTGTAGTCTACGATTACTAAAGGCTAATGCGATTAGCTTATAATACTAGTCATAAAAACTCTATATTCTACCTCCTTCACTACAGGCATTCATTTATCTATCAGTAAATTCATTCATTGTTCATTACTGTGTTGTCAATCCGTCATAAACTTCAGTTAATTATTCACTTCGGAGTATTGCGTTATGCCTTAATCATATAATTCACTTATAGTCAGGTAAGAGTAAAAAACTTAACATGGTAACCGTGTTGTTATTGCCTCTGGTAAGATTCCAATCATTATGTTGTCATTTATTAAAGAATATTTATGCACCATAATTTGTATTAAATTCTAACATAAGTGAATTATGTATTAATTTATAATGACCGATGATGCGAAATTCGAGACACAAACTCAGATAGCGATAAACAAAGCAAAAAGAGTCGCGGGACAGGTACTAAGAACGTTCAAAAGAAGGGACAAGACAGTAATGATTCCCCTGCTGAGAACACTGACCATACCAAAACTTGAATACTGCTCAGTTTTGACGTCCTCATATGAAAAGGAAGAAATTAATAAACTAGAAGACACGCAGAGACATTTCACAGTCAAGATTGATGGTTGCAAAGAACTCAACTACTGGGAAAGACTACGTAAACTAAATCTGTACTCCCTGAAAAGAAGAAGAGAGAGGTACACCATAATCTACATATGGAAAATGATCGAAAAATTGGTACCAAACCTCAAACTAAACCCAATTACCATCCAATAAACGCTGGAAAATAGGAAAGGCAGAATGTGTAGTGTTCCCAAATTAGAGGCCCAACAAGGGACCTCTTTAACAGTGAAGGAAAATAGCTTGGTTGTCAGGGGGCCAAGACTTTTTAACCGGCTTCCAAAGGATCTCAGAAACGTTACAGGGGTCAAAGTTGAAGTCTTCAAAAGAAGACTAGATGCCTGGCTTAGGATGGTACCAGATGAGTCGGGTGTACCTGGCTATGTGCGGTGGAGAGCGCAAGAGAGCAACTCGTTCCTCCACCAAGCCAGGCCGAGAGGCGGGTCCACTAGCTTGACCTTCATGTGAAGAGAGACCAACACACGGAACTTCAATGAAGTTAGTGAGGTATACACCTAATAACGTATTGCATTATATTCAGTTATAAAAGATTGCCGTTAGAGGCGTAGTTTCAAGACTCATACTCGTCAATGCCCAGTGTATAACTTTGAGGATCAAACATTACAATTTTATTCCAATGTCCGAAGCCACAGGGGCAAGATGCCCCTCTCTCTCTCTCTCTCCAACGGGTTCTCTTTTCGTGTACATATTTAATAAATGAAGACTCCGTGAGACTTTTTCATTAGTTTCTCTATTATGTTTTTGGTGTCTTTGTTTTAACCCTTTAACGACGGATGGTACCTTAAGGTCCACCAGAAATAATAATATAAATTGTACTACAATGCCTCGTTTCTATAAATGTTTCTACGTGTTTATATATAGATGTCATTTAGTTGTCGGGAAAGGAACCCAAAATGTGTATCATTTCAGTGACTAGTTACTAAAATATTTAGTTTTCAATAGCAATAAAACCTATACGTTCTGGTAACAAGAGTGGCCGCATATGCTGCGGACTCGTCCGTAAAGGGTTAATTGCATTAAGTCTCCCTACTCGGAATGATTCCGACCGACCTTGGAAACCATGGTCGAGTTTGAATTGAAATATAGCATTTGCTACCGTTACACACCCCAAATAAACACGCGACAAAGGACGTCGAATGGGCATAAATAAGGTGGAGCGTGTGATAATTCCCACGTGTAGAGAGGTAATGTTTTTGTGAGGTACTTTTGGCACCTCGGAGAATTAATTAAAATAATTATATAAAAATCATTGAAACATTTTTATTGTCGGAAAACAATATGTTAGTTCAGATGAGATTAGGTTAGTTTAGATTAGGGTATAGGTTAGTTAGTGCCCTGCTATTTTGTGACGGAACAGAAAACCTTTACCCATCTAGCTCACAACTGTGTCCGTCCACTTATTACGCCCTTCTCGATTCGATGGCACTAAGGCAGTGGTTCTTAACTCCTGGGCCGCGACCCAAAATTTGGTCACCAAGCCATTTTGATTGGGTTATTAAATTGTCATTTATCATTTATTTATGTTATCTCCAATCATTTTATAATTAATTATTTATTTTATTATTCATTACAAGCAGGGCCATAGCTTGGGGGCCGCCAGGGGTGGCTGAGCCTCCCAAGAAAATTTTGAGCCTCCCCTTGTGAAAGGCTCCGGTTTACTAACTGTTGTTAAAAGTAGGCAATTTCATTTTTGTACAATATTTATGAACAAGATCCTAGGAATTATTCAACCTGCTTACAAATTACTTTCAATGTCGTGAATCTAGCTTAAGAGATTCTTGAATGATTTTTGGATTCTATTGTGGATACTAATAAAGCTTTAAGATGTAATGAAGTTTATGCAGAAGTTATAAATCAAATAAATGCTGAATTTGACGTTGAGGAAGAGGAAATCTACTCCACTAAAAGACACAGAAGGAAAATTCATGAAACGTTTAGAGATACATCGTTACAGATAGCATAGGGGAGAGATCAGAAGTAGATCAAGAACTAAATGAACATTTTAAAGTGATATTCTACCAAACTATTGATATCGTTGTACGTGAAATGAAACGAAGATTTACTGATAATGATAAACTACTGATTTCTATCTCTAGTGTCGAAGCTGAACCTGATTTAGATAAAATGTCTCAACATTAAAATTCCATCGCAATGAGAAATATCTGTTGTTAGAAATTTTCCTAAAAAGCAAGCAAAAACTAAAGCAGACGTGGTGGTTTTCGATGAAATTTTTGAACAAAGGATTGCTTTTCAAGACACTTATAATATACTGGCAGCTGCTAAAATATTTGAATGCAGCACTGCGACATGTGAATCTATTTTTTCAGTTTTAACCAGGATAAATCGTCCCCAAAGACTGGCAACGTGTTACCACCGAATGGCAAATTTAGTTCTACTGGCATTTGAGAAAGAACGCACGAAAGCAAATAGTATGAATATTCTTTTAAGAAAATTTAATGATCAGAAAAACAGGATGTAGTAACTGTTTTGAAGTAATTTTAATTTTGTTATTAGTGTACTGAAGTACTATATTTTGTTTTTAAATTTGGAAGCAATGTTTCTGTTGTTATTTTTCAATAACTATTAGAAGGTTCGAATAAAAGAAAAATTACTGCACTGCATTATACTGTTCTATAACTATTACCAATTTCTATTTTGTATCGTATCTCTAAGTCATGTTTCGTTTGTGTAAACTTTTTACATTCTAACACGTTGTTTACCAAAAGTAGTTTTAGAATTATAATTCAGTTTTGGGGTCTTTTCGGTTTTAGGTCTGGCATTGAATTTTTTCCATGTTTTTGGTATAGATGTAGATTTTTACGCTGATTCCATTTCTGCAGTCCGTTTCTTGGAGAAATAAACACGGAAAAAGTTATGGCCCAAAACTTGTATTCAAATATCCACCTATACTTAACCTAACCTAACCTACCCTAACCTAACCTACCCTACCCTAACCTAACCTAACCTAACCTACCCAAACCTAACCTACCCTACCCTAACCTAACCTACCCTACCCTACCCTAACCTAACCTACCCAAACCTAACCTAACCTACCCTAACCTAACCTAACCTAAACTACCCTAACCTAAACTACTTCTGTTTGTAGATCGAACAGCTCGAAGGGTACAGCTTCAGTCACAAAACTGAACCACAGCGAAAACTTCGTGGACCCTTCAACTGGAGCACACACGCAACGGATAGAGTCGACGTGGAACCAACTCAAACGCGGTAACAAGCGCCGGTGTGGTACGCACCATTCCATGATCGACTCGTATCTCTGCGAGTTTCTCTGGAGTCGCCGACACGCAGGAAAAGATCTAGTGCGCCAAATGCTGAACGATATTGCGCAGTTTGGCAAGTAGCAAACTTTGATTTGTGTTCCGTTCTGTGTTCTGGAAACCTGTAAAGTAATAAATTTGCACATAACTTTTTTCGTGTTTATTTCTCCAAGAAAAGGATTGCGGAAATGGAATCAGCGTAAAAATCTACGTCTAGACCAAAGATATGAAAAAAATCAAATGCCGGACCTAAACCCGAAAAGATCCCAGTTTTGTATGAGGGCCACTCAATATATTTTGCCCCACCTTTTTTTTTCTTTCCAAGTTTCCTTGCAAGTTCCAGAAATTTTGTATACACGTAGTTACATACCTTTTTTTACAAGTTTTTTTTATTTTTCCACATAGTCTCCATCCTTTTCTACGGCTTTCCTCCACCTCGAAACAAGGGCCTTTATTTCTTGCTGGTAAAAGTCCGCTGAGTTCCGCCCGAGCCACCTCTCAACCTTCTCAACAACCTCATCGTCACTCTGAAATTTTCTTCCACGAATAGCATCCTTCATTGGCCCAAACAAATGGACGTCTGAAGGTGCCAGATCCTGGCTGTATGGAGGGTGGGGTAACACAGTCAAGCGCATTTTTGTGATGTCCTCTCTTGTTTGCAAAATGTTGTGTGGTCTTACGTTATCGTGCAAAAGAAGGACGTCTTCCAGTTTTCTCTCCTGTTGAACTCACTTTATACGTCTCTGTAGGGTAGCAATATATATGCCTACGAGTTCATTGTTTGTCTTTTCTTTATAATGTCCACCAGAATCACTCCTTTCATGTCCCAGAAGATGGTGGCCATAACCTTTCCTGCAGAGGGAGCCATTTTGAACTTTTTCTTGCGTGGGGAGTCTGCGTGATGTCGCTCCATGGAGTGGCGTTTTGTTTCAGGTTCAAAGTGGTGTACCCAAGTCTCATCCCCAGTCACAATTCATGAAAGGAAGTCATCCCCTTCTGTCTCGTATCGAACCAACGACTCAGAAGCCATTTCTTTTCTTTGGGCTTTGTGATCTTCAGTCAGTCGTATTCACACTTCCTTCACTAATTCCTAGCTCCAGTGATAGCTCCTTGTATGTGACGCGCCGATTTGATCGAATGATGCTGTTAGCACGTTGCACAGTGTGAGATGTCACAGCCGAAGCCGGGCGACCGCTGTGTGGCTCATCATCGAGGCTGGCTCTCCCTCTCTCCGATGAGCTCACACGTTTAGACCAGCGTCCAACTGTGCTTTGAACAACAACAACATCTCCGTAAACGTTTTGTAGACGTTTGTGAATATTTCCAACTGTTTCCTTCTCTGCGGTTAAGAACTCCATAACAGCTCTCTGTTTACGACACATCACTGTCAGACGCCATTTTCGAAACTGCGTTAACCATCGGTTTTATACAAGGAGGGGAGGTTCAAACTGGAAAAATCCGGTTATGTGAAACGCAGAAAGTTCAAACTTACTGCCCAAAAGACATTTCAGCCCCATGGCCTATTATTTAGCTAAGAAAAAAGGGTGGGGCAAAATATATTGAGTGCCCCTAGTAATTGTCTGATTGACTTGGTCCAATAAATGCATACGGGTATATATAAAATTTTAACTTTAACATGTGTTTTATTTTTACAAAGAATTCCCTATATTATCGGTACTATGGTACTATGCTTTCCTATGCATACATAGCATAGAAGTGCTATTTGCAAGTAAATTTAATGCTTTATTAGTTGAATGGAGTTATTTGCCAAAGCTTTTAGATAATACAGAGAAGTGAGGTTATTTACAGTAATTTTCAAAACATAGAGACAAAGAGACATAGAAACAGAGATTATCTGCGGTAAGTTTAAGACATATTAATATATACATATTCAGCCACGATTACACATTTTTTTTTTGTTGCCATTAAATACCTTGACACTGAGTCTTAGATACCTTGACCTTAAGCATTTTTATTTTTATCTTTTTATTTTTATTAATATTATTATTTGTTTTGTTACACAAGAATATAAGTTATCTATCATTAATGAAATTGGTTTAGAAGGGAAGGGAACGCGGGAAGATTGAAATTAGGAAAAGGTTTGTATGATTTGATGAATCTGTCTTTAAGTTTTTGCTGAGAAGTTTTCAGCAACGTGTTAGATTCTTTTGTCCTGATCGAGGCTGTTCCAAGGGTTGTGTCCTATGAAACATAAAGATCTTGCTGCACAGTAAAGAGTGTAATTCCGTTTTCTGATGTAGACTGTCTTGTGTTGAAGCAGTGTTGGGTTTAGGAAGCTAATATTTTGTTTTGGATGATCTCTGGAGCAGTATTAGGGACGATTTGATGCATATTTGAGGCAATGTTTAGTTCTAGATTTCTACTGGTTTGAGAATTTTTAAATCGTGGAACACTTTGTCTTTACTTCATTTATGTTTGTTTGATTTATAGATTTTTCTAATTATTCTTTTTGCATTATCAACAGTGGCTGTATAAAATACTGCCGTGCACTTCCGTAAGCGTTAATCCAGTACTGTAAGTAGGGTGGCCAGACGTCTGGCTTTAGGCCGGACAGTCCGTCTTTTGAGCACTCTGTCCTCCATCCGGAGCCACCTTGAGCCGGACGTTAATTTGTCCTCCTTTTTGGGGTCTGGCTAAAAATAATTATATAAATGACCTCAGACACACTTAAAATAGCGGGTACTGAAGGCCATAATAACCGTTAACGTATTTTTATTATATGTAGTTGGCAACACTGCTGATAAGCCGCATTTGTTTTCAATTTCATGACTGCAAGTCCGACAGTCAGTCTGCCCAAGGAGTAAAAATGAATATTCATTTCTTTCAGTTATATATATATATATATATATATATATATATATATATATATATATATATATATATATATATTAACGTACGGCCACATACGCAGTGTCCTCCTTTTTGAAAATTTGGAAATGGCCACCCTAACTGTAAGTGTGGGTATACCCATGAAGTATATGAATCTTAGGCCGTGTTTTGGGAGTGATGCACCTTCTTTTGTAACAACGTATGAGACTTTGGCTAATTTGTTGCAACCCTTAAACCCTACCCGGGGTACTGGTACCCCGGGTATTGCTAGCGGAACGTTTATAATGGGTAGGCATTAAGGGTTAAGTGAGAGGTTTGTGTCGAGGATAATTTTCAGGAGTTGGGCCGACTGCACTTCTTTTACAGGGAATGAATTTAGGTTTAAGTTGAAGGTGGGGGACTAACTGTTTTTTGTGATGACTATATATGTTGTTTTTATATATTTAAGGATGGTTTGTTGTGTTAAGACATACAGTGTATATACATATATTCTTTGAAGTTCAGTGTTGGTAGCTATTTGGAGTGGCAATAAGTCCTTGTTTGAGGGTATGATTTGTCATGTCATCTGCATACTGGTAACAGGACGAATTATTTAGTAATCAATGGGAGTCATTTATGTAAAGAAGGAATAGGATAGGTGCCAGAATGCTCCCTTGAGGCACACCGTGGGATATAGCTCTTCTTTATGACGTATGAGAATCCTGTACTATAAATTGCGTCCAGTTAAATCAGAAGAGGGGTACCATCTTGAGGGTAGGGTAATGTTCGAGTTTTTCAGAGGGTCATGAGGTCCTGTGTCATAGGCTTTAGTGAGATGAATTATTACTGTTTTTATTATTGTCATAGGCTTTAGCGAGATGATTATTAATCTCCCAATTTAGCGAGATTGCTATAAAGTCTTTATAATAGAGGGGTCATTGCGTCTTTGGCTGCGTGTTTTCGTACAAAGACAAATTTAACTTAATTTAAATTCTATTATTTGATTATATATTACTCTCTCGTATAGTTTACTGATTGTTAAAGGAGAGTAAGACTAGAAGGAAGTATAAGAGAAGAGAGGTGAAAAATAATGATAGTATATAAGGCGCGTAATTTGTTCATTACAAAAAGTTGGTACTTCGCTTATGCAAAGATGTGCACACACACACGTGTGTGTGTGTGTGTGTGTAACCCATACTTTAATAATTTAGGTCGTAATCATAGCGTATTTCCTGTGTTGATTAAAAAATATATATTAAGAGTATAAGTAAACAATCTTTGAGTTATGCCCCAAATGTATACATTATCGGTAACATGAAAATAAGCATTCGTGCAGATGAACTTATCAGTAATTAAAAAGTACGTCATTAACGTTAAGAGAGTAAACACAAACGTTTTGATCCGACATAAGTGAAGGCTCCTGAACGTGCCAAAATGGCTAATTTAAGATGTTAGGTCAACGTAAACAACTGATTGTTTGTATTCACTGGACTTTCGTAGAGAGAGAGAGAGAGAGAGAGAGAGAGAGAGAGAGAGAGGAGTCCCTGTACACAATTATATATACACAAACGATGTATTAACTTTCCTCATAATACTGTTTATTTTACGTTTAAAAAAGTTCTGAGTTTGTTATATAGTATTTATTCTACAATCCGACTTCATATATATATATAATATATATATATATATATATATATATATATATATATATAATATTTCTAAATATTATTTAATATTAGTTCTATTAAATATTATTTCCACATATAATTTAATATTTTTTTAAATATTATCTCTCCATATGCTGCCATTACTGACGATAACGGTTTTTTTTCTTTTTTAAAATTTACTTCAGTGTTCCCTCGTATCTCTAAAGAAAATGCAGTTGATAAGTGCAGAACTCATAAGCACCAAAAGGCATGGTCCAATATTTATTTAAGACCAGAAGACCATATATATATATATACACCGGATGCTTCTGTTTTTTTAAATAGAGGTGTTGTTTAAAGTGTGTTTATATTTTTCTCTTTCTTAATTCTATTTATCTTTTTCGCTATTTTTATCTTTATTTTTTGTAGGATTTTAGAAATTTGTGTTAAAGTTTTATTTTTTATTTTAATTATTTGGTACGAAAGAGAGAGAGAGAGAGAGAGAGAGAGAGCACGAATGTTTAAATCTCCAGCATATATATATATATATATATATATATATATATATATATAAAACATGCGCTTCGGTGGTGTAGTGGTTAGCGTCGCTGACTACGAATCCATCGGCCCCGGGTTCGAGACCCGACGGCAGTCGGCGCGCAGCAAAACCCAGCTGTTCATCCTTCCACACAATAAAGAAAGTGGTTGGTAGATAAATGGGTACCCTAGGTGACCTAGTGGTTAAGACGCTGGGCTGCTGATGGGGCGTGGTTCGGATTCCACGTTAAACTGTAGGTCTAAGGTGGAGTGAAAAGCTTGACCTTCGTCAGAATGAACAATTCGGGCGGAAGCTAACCAAAGGTTATATATATATATATATAAGAATAATTCTCTCTCTATCTAAACAGAAGCCATTTCAAAAGAATTGCATTTTATCAATACAGAAAATTGAAAATAAATCAAAGGATATTGGCGGCCATTATAGAGGTTCCTCTAAGATTAGACCAATCTTAAGTAATTGCTTTGGCTTCATAAAAAGGCGCTTTAAAGCTTTGAAATTTTATTACATCTGATTCACTCTTGGTTTATAGTTACTCGGAACTCCCTTTCAAAGGAAACTTCGGAATTAAAGTTATTGGACTTTATATTAAAGTAAATATGAGTCATACAATTAATTAAATAATATTTATAATAGTTAATGCTATATTTTATGATCAGAAAAACGTTATATATATATATATATATATATATATATATATATATATATATATATATATATATATATATATATAATATAGTAAACAAGTGCCAGAATTTGATGATTTTCAAGTGGAAAAGACTGATTTATTAAATCATTTTCTAAATATAAAACAATACAAATAAAAAATAATAAGTCAGTAAAAACAAGAACACGATAAATCACAATAAAAACCGATGTAACATGTTGAAACATGGACTAAATTTGCCAATAAGTATTAACAATACACGCCCTTTAACTCAAAAAGGCTTTAATACTTAAATTTGCTCTAAAACTCTCTCTCTCTCTCTCTCTCTCTCTCTCTCTCTCTCTCTATATATATATATATATATATATATATATATATATATAATATGGTAAGGAAAAGGCAATTAAAATCGGACTTATGCCCATTTCGTCGACAAGACCAAAACGTCGGCCCTCTATAAAACTAGTTTAACCTAACCTAACCTAACGTAACCTAACCTATCGTAACCTAACTTAACCTAACCTCTTAATAACTTGTGGATAGTATAAAGTCGATCAGATGTCGTAAGGCCGTTCAAATCTATTTTTCTTAAACCATATTGTGTTTATATTCGACTTTACGACATCTATCGACTTGACATTCTATCGACAAGTTATTATTAGGTTAGGATAAGTTAGGTTTGGTTGGAATAAATTAGGTTAAGTTGATTTTTTAGAGTGTCGATGTTTTGGTCTCGTCTACGAAATGGGTATAATAGAATGATGTAGTTGTATTTTATTTCTTCTTTACACCATATAAACAAATATTAATGGAAATGAAGGGTGTGTGTGTGTGTGTGTGTGTGTGTGTGTGTATATATATATATATATATATATATATATTATATATATATATATATAATATATATATATATATATAAACGAAACAGTGGAAATTTTATGCCGATTTTTGAATTATTTTGGCATTATATCGTTGAAAAACAGCAAAATAAAGCAAGTTTTTTTCCTAATCAATAGTTAGTAATTGGATTAAAAAAAAAATATAGTAAAAGATAAGTTCATCTTATTCATAAGAAAAGTGCACGAAATACGCTAAAAGTCCATTTATATTTTATGGCAGAAAAAAAAAAAACAATTAAAAACGCTCTCGCCATATTGTTATTTTTCTAAAGGTCATTATTTAAAACACTTTCAAGGTCTTGATAATAATTAATGCAGGTGGCTAAGAAATAAACACGAAAGCGTTTATTAGGTAAATAATCAATTTTCTAACTGTAGTATTTTTTAGGGGTAGAGGTATCTTTGGCATGTTGTGCACTGGCATTGGATATAAATGGAGCAAATTGTATATCTTAACTGAAGAATAAACTTTTAAGTATATCAAAAGGTTTGTTTACTTGAGAGTAACTTAGCAAACAAAAAGAAAATAAACTGCATTGGAAAATTCTATATACAAGATTAACCTTCGTCAGAATGAACAGTGCGGGCGGAAGCAAAAACCAAGGCTATTATTGCTATATATATATATATATATATATATATATATATAAAAAGTGTGTGTGTGTGTGTGTGTGTGTGTGTAATTCTTTAATTATGCCACATTTTCGAAAATTAATTAAAACTCAAAGCAAGGGATTAATTTACGACCATGAAACTTGGCACGATTACTGGGTACACATGGGAGTTTTTTGCAGGTACATAACAAGCTCAAAGTATCCTCCCCTTTGCGAAATAACGTGACGAATGCAGGCAGAGCAATTTCTTATAACGACCCGCCCCCTCCCCCTCCACCTCCCCAATGTTTCCATAGCAATGGAGTAGGTTTTACGTTCAGTCGTTGCTTCTGAACAATCAATATTCTGATATTTTCTTTGAAAACTGTCTCTTAGATATATTTACATGAAAAAATTACAGGGATCAGATTGCAGAGGAAGACTTTATATTTTAGTATGAAACCTTTGTCCCGCCGGTCCTTCTAACATGTAGGCTACCTTCCACCTTCATGTCTATGGTTTTGCATGTCCTTTTCTTCCCCCCCAATCTCAATCTCTGTGACTTCTTCTTATGAGAATATGTTTAAAGGCGAAGGATCTTTAAAGAAAATCCTAAGATACTGCAATCTCCAAGAGTAATGAATAAACGTCAAACTCATTCCATTTCTACTGAAAAGCTGGAGACCATGATAAAAAATTACGCTTCCGGGATTCGTTACAACGTCATTTCGCAAAGGGAAGGACACTACCTGAACTCTGGATAGGGCGTCGTGAACCAGTGGAACACCAACCCATGAAGATCTCCAGATCTTACAACCGCCGATTTTTTACTTGAGACAAACTGAAGAACGCTGTTTACGTCAATAAACCAGCTACCTTGCAGGAACTTCATCAGTGCACTGACGACGCCTGCGATACAACCTCACCTGATACACTCATCCTCAACAAGAAATGAGACATTTAGTAAAAGTCATAAAAGTTTATAAACCGTCAGTAAAACGTTTATGACTTTATAAAACGTTATAATAAATGTCCGAGTGCTGGCTGGGTGTGCAAATGTGTGTTGCTCTGTTGTTTCTCGAAAGAAGGTGAGCTCGGATAAAAATGAATGAAGAGCATTTTGAACACTTGTGCCAGTTTATATTGTAAGTTATGTTTCTTGCTTTCTTAATAATACTCAAACAGTATTTGTACTATCTACAAATAAAGTGTGTATTCACATTTTGGGGACATTGTACATTATATATATATATATATATATATATATATATATATATATATATATATATATATATATGGTGTTGCAAAAAGAGGGTTTTTTCTGTTTTTGTTTTTTATCCTATTCAACAGAAAATCTGTTTACATAGAAAATAGTAGTTTCAATAAATCACTGTTCATATTTTGTAAAAACAAAAAAGAATATTATGTATATATATTTTAAATATATAAAATAAACTTTATTTTGATTAAACTTAGACCTACAGGAAAGTCTGCTACATGCCATGTCCCTGAAACGGCATTTAGCAGACTTTCCTTTTTTTGCCCTTCAAATGATGGTCATCTTGTGAAAGTGTCATCAACTTGAACGACTTGTAAATATTGTGTAAATACTGATTAATAATAAGAAAAATGACCAATAATTTTTGCACTATTATTTCTTGAACACCCTGTATCTTCAACACAAAGAGTTAATATGATTTTAAGATATGTCCAAATAAGTTATTTTTATTTTTTGATAATTTTTGGATTTATATTTTAAATAAAATTACTTTTGAACAACATTTAAAATAAAGTGGGTCCGTTTTTTTTTACATAATCAAACGTTTTAAAAAAAAATGAACCTTAAAAAACACGTCCCATCACTATATATATAACTGTGCGAAAATTATCCGTCACCAGGAACCAGGATTCAAACCAGGAGGATGACTATGGGTCTGGCAAACACGATGATACCAATAAATAAAAATATAAACGTCTAACCCTGCATTGTTGCATATGCAAAAACGCGCTGCGCAGTTATGTTTTTTTTCCATATACTGTATACATATATTAGTGGTGGACCGGATGTCAGTTTTTCAACATCTGCGGATGCGGATGCGGATGCGGATGCGGATATTTAGTTAATCTATCAATATAATATAGAATTATGAATATATGACATAATTTTTCAAATTTCGTGATATTACTATTATGGCAGGCAATGCATAAGAATTAAAATTAATATTAATATTTTTATTATGATAAAAATAATAACTTTCTCAAGAGTTTCAGCCACGGAAAATTCAATGAAACAAGTTTCATTAAATTTTCTGTGTTACCACGTGTTTATATTTTGAGGTTTAGATATTTGTTTGTTCATTAATAATTAATACTTTACATGAAATATGCATGACTGGGCCTTATAAGCTACTTTATAAGCTAATTTAATTGTAAATTGCATAATTTATTAGAGGTAATATCCGCATAACATCCGCAGTCAGAAGTGCGGATGCGGATGTTAAAAATGATGCGGATGCGGATATCCGGTCCACCACTAATATATATATATACTGTATATGCACTGCACCTACATCACACTGCAAACTATACATACTGTATACACCGAAATCCGATCAACACTTTTGTAAACAAACGAGACATCCAAGTAGATCTTAAAAATTTAATAGATAAGAGAATCAGTGAAGCCAAAAAAAAAACATGAATTATGATAATGACCTAAAAGAGATTACGACTGTTATTGACATACAATAACAGGAAAAACAAACATTAAAACACTAAAAAATAATAAAAATTTTTCAATAGAACCGATGATAACGCTTCAAAGTTTTAATATTATTCCCAAGGATTTAATTTTTAGCAACGATCGTAGGCGATAAACCTTAAAAAGAGTTATGATCGACAAAACGGTTGTATTCAATCAAACACTACAGACATATTTGAATTAAAAAAAAAAATCAAAGGCTTATAAGTATTTATTCACCAAACAAATAAAATGCCAAATTATATATACAAATATTAGTATTTGCATAAATAATTATGTGTAAAGTGCAAATTGACCGTTAAAATACCCATTATTTATACATTAATTTGGTAATACGCCAAATGCGCCTAACTCTCATAATTAAGGAAACGTTGTAAGAATACAGAACATATATATATATTAGTGATGGGACGATTGTCATATTTCATACAATCGCTGTTGCGATTGCGATTGCGATTGTCAGAATTTGAAAATCGCGCGATTGCGATTGCGATGTTTTAGCTTTAGCCTCACATAATGCTCATTTATGCTTTAAATATACCTAAACGCGTTACCTACCATAGGGTTAGCTTGATTTTTTAACATTCCAATTTTACATAGAGCAAATAAAGAGGTGTACTTATTGTTATTATTAAACCAATTTTTTATTCTGTTTTCAACTAATTCGCAACCCGTTTTCATTTCTGTTTTTGACTTATTTATTATTTATTTATTATTCCGTATTGTTGTTAACTAAACTTTCCTTTAAGTACGCATGAAAGAGCAGCTTTCATAGCAACTTTTGTAGAGATTTAAATCTTTTGTTCACAATCGCAACAATCGCACTCATTAAATGCGATTGCAATTGCAATTGCGATTGTAAAAAATGTGCGATTGTATCGCGATTGCGATTGCGATTGCGATGCATCGTCCCATCACTAATATATATATATATATATATATATATATTATATATATATATATATATATATATATATATATATATATATATATACAGGGGTTAGACAAAATAATATGAACACCTTGATAAATGGCGGTTTTTATTCTTAATATGGAGTTGGTCCTCCTTTAGCGGCAATAACAGCTGCAATGCGTCGGGGAATTGATTCATACAGCTTTTGGACAGTGGCTAGAGGAATCCTGAGCCATTCTTCGAGCAAACCCTGCTCCAGTTCCTCCAAAGACGCCGGCGGTGGGAATCGGCTTCTGACCTGCTGCTCCAACTGACACCACAGATGCTCGATAATGTTAAGATCCGGGGATTGTGGAGGCCAATCCAAGCGTTCTACTTCACTAACATGCTCTTCAAACCAGTTTTTAACGACCCCAGCGGTGTGGATTGGTGCATTATCATCCTGGAAGACGGCGCCGCCATTGGGAAACAGCGTTTGGACCATGGGATGGACCTGGTCAGCCAATATTGACAGATAGACCTGGGCGTTAACCCTACCATGCAGTACTACAGCTGGGCCAAGAGTATTCGTGCACGATATTGCTGCCCAAACCATCACAGATCCGCCTCCATGCTTAACGGTTGGGGTCATGCAGTCGGGGTCATAAGCATCTTTAGGCTGTCTCCAGACGTAAACTCGACCGGAACATGGAAATAGCGTAAAGGAGGATTCGTCGGAGTAGGCTACATTCTTCCACCGGTCCATTGACCAATTCTTATGGTCATTACACCATTTTCTGCGTCGCTCAATGTTGATGTGCGAAAGGAAGAGTTTGGCAATTGCAGCCCTCCCATGGTATCCAGCTCCATGGAGCTCGCGACGTACAGTTCTGGTCGATACCGGGCTTGGAAGATGCTGGTTAAGCTCTGCAGTCACTTTTGGAGCTGTGGTCTTATGGTTCTTTGTCACAATGCGCTTTAGCACCCGGCGGTCTCGATCACACAGCTTCTTCTTGCATCCACTATTGCATTTGTCGGTGCTTGTCTTTCCATGGTTTTGGTATGCAGACATGACCATAGAGACAGTTCCTCTGGATACATTGAACATCTGAGCGGTTTTTGTCACCGATGCACCAGCCATCCGCGCTCCGACAATTTGCCCTCTTTGGAAGTCTGACAGGTCTTTCATAACTGCTAATTCATAATTCACTCAGATCTGTAAAAACAACGTGAGGGTTATAACATGACGTATACACTCTCTGTTACGCATTTAAATAGGTTTGCCAGTCATTTGACCGTTTACTTTGTGTCTGAGCAGTCCGTAAAGATAACCGGTGAAATCGGCGGGTGTTCATATTATTTTGTATAACCCCTGTATATATATATATATATATATTATATATATATATATATATATATATATATATATATATATTTATTATTTTTTTTTTTATTTTTTTTTTTTTTGAAGGGTGTGAAATTTCGAGTTTCATCAGGTGACAACGAAGGTGGTGGTTACGGTAGCGCGACCGACCAACAAGTAGGTGGTAATGTGGTCGAAGATAAACTGAATATATTTGTAGCACGAATTACTCACACTCAAAACTATACTCAGAACCAATGTTCCCTCTAAGGTGTGCGCGTGTGCGCGCGCACACGCGTTGTGAAACCCGCGCACACAGCAAAATAAAATGCGCACAGGCTCAAGCGTATCATGAGTCACGACAGTAAATGGAGTAATTTCAAAAATTTCAGTTTAATGAATTCTATAAAGAACAAATTAAGAAACCGCTTGAAAGAAAATCATTTGGATATGCTCATGAGAATTAAAAGTTACCTGAATGATGACGGATGTGTTAATCTTCATAGAGTTTATTTGGAATGGGCAAATGCTAAAGATCATAGGGAGAAATCATAATCATACTTAAATGAAAGGCACTTTCATTTAATGTTATTTTGATTATATTTTATTTTATTGAATTTTATTATTTTTTATTTTATTCCTATTTTGTGAATGGATAAAATCATGTATTAATCTTGATAGTCTATTTTAAATTGCTAAATGCTAAAAATTGTTTTGAGAAATGATAACTAAAATAGTCATTTTCAATTAATGTTATTTTTATTTTATTTCTTTATTTTGTTGAATTTTATTTTGCTATTTTTTATTTTATTCATATTTTTAGAATGGATAAAATGTTTTCTTTTTTAAGAATATATAATAGTGTAAACAGTTTGTTAATATCCATTTAATAGTACCTAATGATCAAGCTATCACCTTATGGAAATAATATTTATTAAGTATTTAATATTTATATATATTTAATTTTGAAAATAATAGCGCTCAGAAAAGTTTGCACAATTTTTTACCATGACTCTAAATGTATGCACAACGAAAATTTCTTGCGCACACGGACTAAAAAAAATTAGAGGGAACATTGTTCAGAACTAAGTTTCATTGTACCACATATAACCTCAAATAAACAAAGAACTTGCTGTAGGGCAACAGTGATATTATAAGCTGAAGAACAGTCTAATCATTAAGTGTGAAACGCTAAATGTCACTGTCAATCACTTCATAATCAAAATCAAATTTACTGCAGGGTCTCACTGAATACCACAACGGGGCTGGGTCTACACACTTATACCGTATAATTACGTAAAGAAGTCAGTGATGAAACGCACAAAGAAATGCAATAAAATCTAAGATTTTTGCTCTTACGTTCACAGATTGAAATATTCACTTACACTGTATATAATTACGATTAAATACCGCCGAGAGACTGGCTTGAAAGTTTCCGACCCAAGGAAAATAACTGATTAATATAATTACTATAAATATTAAGTTAAATTCATGGTGAAAGACCCCCGTTCCAACTGCCTAGTTTAAAAACTAAAATTGTCTAAGTCTGGTTGCAAAGGAATCGAAGAATGGCTAGCTACGAATTCTTTCGCTCTGAATGAATGAATTGAATCCTTTCTCCGCCCGCGTCGCGCTTCTTATAGTGGCTTTCCAGAATATTTTTTTCCAGTTGTCATGTTGCAGCCAACCAGATTTTCTTTATTCAATTTATTTCGAATACCTAAAACTTATAAAAATATAACATAAAAATATTTTAAGTTCTCTATACTAAAATTTATAATGAACTCTAACTGTTTTACGTTATTTAACTGTCTGAATGACCCTATAATTTGAATTATTATTATTTCTAATTAAACTAATGAGGTTCGGAGGCAATGATCTTGCGCATGACATCTATATCACGCGTTCTCGTGCCTAACGGAATACGTGACATTTCAGGTTTACTTGTGCGCGAGTGGTTGGAATGACTGGCGCCTTCATAGGAAACGTGACGTCAATAGAAATCAAGTAGCGCGATTGGTCACACAAAAATCACATGATCAAAGATGGTGCCACGCAGGCGTACTATACTACTATAGTATCATGGGTTGCGCAGTGCACCACGGCGCAATCATGTGACCCCACTGAAATCTGCGCAAGATGCGCGGAATTAGTTGGAACGCGTGACGCTATGCCTCCAAATGGCCTTATACAACCACTCTAAAAATGTTTCTGCACGATGAGGAATAGAAGTCGCAGATACGGAGCAAACTGTTACTATTTCCACCCTTCATTATGCAGACAATCAATTAAGGAGGAAAAAATTCTAAATATGGAGAGCCCGTATTTTCATATTAATGGTAATCAAAGAAGCTAAAGAAAAATAACAGCTCAAACCCTAAATACAGTAAAAGAAGTAACAACAGTGCCATTGAAGTACATGTTTTAGAAGAAATGGAAACGATAAAAGAACAACCGTCCCTTTTAATGAGAAAAGACGAAACTTCGCAGATATATGTATCCCAATAGTAGATACACTACCCTCCCGTCCAACACCACCCACAGTTAATTCAACAACCACAAAGGTACCAAGGATCGCATCCTTAGTAGTCTCAAATGCAACGGCCCACCGAATAACACCGAACAGGACCCGACAAAATCGACCAGAAAACGACCATTATCCAAGACAGCTGAGCACCAAGATGTAAATTTATTATATACAAATATACAAGGTCTGTACACTGACCATGCAGACTGCAAATTATCATACAATATCTGCAAAATTTAGCTCTGGAAACCAGTACAGATATCATATACCTAACGGCTACACATCTGCATAAATGCGAAAGAGTCTACGAAAATTGCATCGAAGACACTGAATAGCAATAAAGGACTACAACATTTAAAAAGCGGAGTGATTTGCTCAAAAAGGAGACTGTTGCATTTACATGAAAAACACATACACATGTGAATTGAAAGTAAGCAAATCAAACAGTTCAGTCGAAATTCTTATTTTAAAGGTAAAAACACTTAATCTAATCATTATGAACGTGTGCAAACCACCGAACACCACAAAAAGCAAATTCCAGTTCCTTACAAATCAAGTGGGGGATTTTAACTTCCCATTGATAACAGAAAAAGAATGATAAAGTTATACAGTATATGTTGAGAAGGTTCGTAATAACATTACAAAAGATGATAGAGCCCAGGCAATAATGCTATTAGACATTATGAAACAATATGCACTTACTCAAGAAATTTGTGAAGCGCTTATAAAAGAAAATGTTTTGGGTTTAATTTTGACAAATAACAATGGCATAATAATAATGAAAATAAAATAATAAATAATAAATAAATAATAAATAATATCAATAATAAACAAATAAATAATAAATAAATAATAAATAAATGATAAATAAATAAATAATAATAAATAAAAATGAAACCCACAGAAATTTCTCTAACTATAACCTAACTGATGTATAAATAAAGTTAGCAACCAGGAAACCAAAAACGCATCCGCATCCCAGAGAGCCAGAAGGAATATTTTGAAAGTTTAAATATGAATTAAAAAAAGTAGTCTGGGAAAGTGTAAATGAAGATATAAAAAAAGTAAATTTGGAATTGCAACTTCACGAGAGGACTCCACAAGAAACTCCATAGTAGAAAACGAAACTAAACCCATATTGCTGAAACATGTTCAGAAGAGACAAAAAGAAAATGTATCAAGCTATAGAGAAAAATCAGAACCTGAATAATTTCAAGAACAAGCTGGACAGGTTCTTGAGCAAAGTCCCTGACCTGGCTGGCTGCAAGTGCAGGAGGAGAGGGTAAACCAATTCTCTCCTCCACCAAATCCCGCAAATGAGGTGGGATAATGCAGAGGGGTCGACCACAGGTCGATCCTGAACCGTCGTTCAGAGCCATCATAAAATATCTTAGGTCCCAGGTTCAAATCTTGGTGGGGACACTTTTTCTTCATATAAAAACTGCGTGTGCTCTTGCGTGTTATTCCATCAGCGGGTCCCCAATGCTATACCAGAAAAATTTGAATTAAATGCTGCCATTACCTCGAGTGCGGGAGGGTTAACATCGTAAAACACCTCTGGACGCGAAAACGTTGTGTTTCCAATAGGTTTTGGTAACTTTAATCTCGTCATGGTGTGGTGTATTGCCGCGACTCTTAATCAGAAGGGTCAGGGTTCGAATCCTATTGGGGCATTTCTGCTTAACACAATACAGTGTGTAATATATATATATATATATATTATGCATACAATGTTACATTAAAAGAGAAGCAGTAAATATGCTGTTTTTAAGAAAATTAACGTAACTTCATCATTAACAAGATACTAACAATTTTTATCCGCTAAACAATATCTGTCCAGAGAATGATGAAGGAGGAAGTTGTTCTCCATCATCGTTTCCAATCACGTTTAAGGATTTTGTCAATAATGTTGACTATTGTTAACTGAATATTTTTTTAGGTCATAATGTATTTCCTCGTGTTGTAAATGCGTCCTTATATATATATATATATATATATATATATATATATATATATATATACACGAGGATTATATTAAAAAAATCCCTAAGAATTGAAATAAGAGAGTTTTCGGGCTTACAAAGCGCCCCTTTTCAGTCAGTTATAAAAAAGTTTGAAACATTAAAAGAATAAAAGCGTATAAAGAGTTTAATTTTCAGAAAAACGAAATGTATATTAAACTGTTTTTTTTTATATACAGGAAGGAGGGGCATGCAGGAAGGAGGGGCCACCCAACTTTCAACAACTCCAGACGCAACATAACGTAAAATATCAAAGCCGAACTTTAAAATTCTCTTTTTTAGAGAATTATTCTACATTTGGCTACATTTGGCTGCGTTTGGCTGCGCTTGGCTACACTTCGCTACTCTGTTTATTTTCGAAATCATAGTTTACACTTTTTGAAATTTTGAAACCTTTTTATATAAAAATGAATTATTCAAACAGACTCCAAAAAAATGAATACTCGTTTAAATTCAAATTTTGAGTATCATGAATAAGAAAAGATTCTAAAATTTAGCGTTCATGTGTATCATTAGAGGAAATGACCATCTGAGCTTTAATTAAATCTACAAAATTATTATTTTCATTTCTCTGTTTAAATGAGGCACTGTTATTACCTGAAATTCGTAAGTTACTTTTATGTTGATGTAATCTTTGGAAATCTGAAAATTCTTGCATATAAACTGGATGGCAATCATTGCATGGTATCATATAAATTTGTGTTGTTCATAGAGTTATTGCAAACAACGGATCTTATCTTTTTCTTTCTGTTATTATTTTAATATTTGGGGGTACTAATTGTTGTGAATCACAGGATAAGTTGATCGATAGTAAATAATCCTCGTGCATTTTTTTTTAAAAGGAGCTAGGTTAAATTTTAAATGTAAAAAACTTCTTTTTGCTGAATTGTATGCCTTATATAAGATCTTTAATAAGTATTCTAATCTCTAAAAGATAAGAGAACTGTGAAGTAATTTCTTATTTTAAAAATCAGCACCATAGAGATTAGAATAAAAAAAAAGCTATAATAATAATTGCAAAAATTACTTATATATATATATATATATATATATATATAATTATATATATATATATATATATATATATATATATATATATATATATATATATATGGTACAAGACGTTTGAATATATCATATATGAAACATCTACTCGACATCTCATAATGAACTTAACTTTTTGAAATTAATAATAGCTATTTTGAAATGTTTACGAGATATTTTAAATATTTGAAAACGGTGCTAAAATGTTTCAAATATATAAAGGAGTGGAAATTAAACATTTCATTTGTATAACAAGTTAGTTTTCTATTCTTTGCGCCTAGACGCATGCGCATTGTGGTTAAAAATATTTTGAAATTGTGACGTAGTTTATTTAATGTTTGTACTTATAGGCTACATCGAAAAAAGAAGAAAACAATTATTATATTTGTACATTTATTCATTTATTCCATGTCGGCTTCGGTCTTCTGAGTGTCATTCATACATTTATTAATTTTATTTATGATATTTGGCAAGACCTTAGTTAGTAAAGTCTTTCAAGATGAAGAACCAGCCTGTGACCCTGAGCCTTTTAGACCTACGCTTCTTGATATACAGCAGGCCTACTCTATGCTTAGTTTCTAAGTTAGATAGCCTATACTTGAGAAAAGACATTAATAAGGGATCACTTGAAGATCAGGGCCCCTAGCCTTCTTTAGTTAGTCTTATAAGGCTAACTAACGAAAATATCACAACCTTACCTAACCAATCGTTAGGTCAACTGTACGCCCTTGACGATTGGTTAAGTTAGGTCGTGATATTTTCATTAGTTAGCCTTATAAAACTAACTAAAGAAGGCTGGGGGGGCCTTGATCTTCAGGTGATCCATTTTCGTTAGTTAGCCTTATAAAACTAACTAAAGAGGGCTGCGGGCCCTGATCTTCAGGTGATCCTTAATAAGTTGGAAAGGGTTCGAGCTAGAGCAATCACAGTGAATCCAAAACTGAGAAGTAAAATATTTAAGGAAAACTTAGTTCAACTATGATAGATACAGTATGTATTCACTTACAAAAGTGTTGACTTATAGGAGAACTAATTCGAGTACTTAAAACTGATAAGTGACTTTGATAATGTAAATTATAGGGAGTTATTTGATAGGGATACAGAGTCATTTACAAGAAGAAACGGATATAAATTGAGAGTCAAAAGTTTTTGAGAATGATGCTGTGAAATTCTTCTTTTCATGTAAACTTAAATTCTTTAAACTTTCATGCGTTAGACATTTCATTGTTAGACATTTCATTGTTAGACAATTCATTAAACTTTTCAGTAGACATTTCAGATTAGTCTTTCCAATTGTTTAAAAAAAATTGGGACAATTTAGACATTTCAATTGACTTACTAAAATGTCTACCGAAAAGTTTAACTAATGTGAAATGTCTAACGCATTAGACATTTCAAAATTCCAAAAATTAGGACAATGAAATGTCTAACAAAACATCTACGTCTATTTAGAGTGTATCATCCATTTAAAGTATTATCGCTCCGCTAACGTGTCTTTCACGGCGCTGAAGTTTATAAAAGTAAAATATACAGGGTGTTCCATAAGTCCGGTCTCATAGGAAAATTTATTTTAAATTAAATTTACAAAAGTAATACATTAAAACTAAAACAAATGTTCAAATTGATGTCTTGTTTTGGGACCTTTTTTTTTTGTTGCAGGTAGAATAACATAATGACTAATATGGAAATGAGTTACACTCCTGAGGAAAAGTCCTCCGCCTTCCGGTACATACTCGTATCATAGATACTAAATTATTATGTTAATAGGTATAACAATTCTCAATGCCATATACAAACTGCTTTATGAATGAAGCACGTACAACCCGTTCATAAAAAGTCATGTTGTAAAGCTCTTATATTTCTTCTTACAGATATTTATCAGTAAGAAAGATGGAGTTTCACTACAAGACTTCTTGAATCAATTGGACATAATCGCACGAGATTCTTACTATTAATATAAATGGCAAATCAACTCGCAAACTGACGTTCAAACGATATTCTCATGTGACGTCATAACTACAAATAACTTTTGCTTCATTGATCGCGCAATAATCCGACTACAATGTTTTGAACAGCTGTTTATCTGTTCCTCCAATCGTTGATGTTAACAATGTAATCCAAGACGAACAAATACAAATAGTACTAAATTTGTACATAGAATGTACGTGGAAAAATAAGAGAATTTAACAGATTCTACCCTATTAAGGAAAGGCGACATGTAACAAGCCGACACCATATACATGCTAAAGCAATGGAATTTTAACTCTGAAAAATGTCTTTATTTCTTTGAGTTTTATATGTGGTTTAAACGACAAAACGGCTTAATATAATATATATATATATATATATATATATATATATATATATATATATATATATATATATACATACGGGTTCATATTTGTAGAAAGTTTGTTTGTATTACTTAGAAATTCATAAAAGATTTGCACTATATATATTATATATATATATAAGAACATTTTTAGTTTTAATATATTATTATTATTATTATTATTATTAATGAATAATAATATAACCAGATACCATTTCACACAAAGAATCGTATAAGGAGTGTGTTTATATTATATTAATATATGTATTACACGCATTAATTTATCCTAAGTGGAACCAGTCTGTTCTGTAAAAGAGTATCATTAGTAGATTTATGCTGAGGACGTGATAAGAGCTTGTTTAAGAAAAACCAAGGCCAAGCCTCATGGGATGGGGAGAAAACATGCATAATATGACTGTTTAGTCAGTGATGAGTGTAAAGTATACTGAAGAGTTCAGAAGACGCTTCTTCAAAGGTTCTCACAACCATAATGACGTCTTGCGAACCTAGAAATATGTGACTGAAATTTATTCCTCCGAAGGAAGAATGACTTCCATCGAGGAATCAGAGCCGACAGATGAGGGTCAGAATTTCCTACGTGGGAGTTCCGTTATGACAAGGTTACCATCCTCTCACTAAAAACACTTAAAAGCATTCATACATACATACATACATACATACATGGATTCTGGTACGACCCCAGAAATTAAATAGCTGATGACAGAATCTTTAAATTTAATTATATTGTTCAAGCCATTTGGCGAGAGCCAATCTCGTGAATATTTGCCATCCCTTCTATAATCAAACCTCTTTTATAATCGCTATTATTACTTAATAAGAAGGGACCGCCTTCAAACGATGCCAAGCAAAACTTCGACAAGAGAAATTTTGCCATCAGTGACATCATGTTGACAACACCTGACAATCATTCATGAGATGTCAAGGTTATGATACAGTGTAATGGCACAAAACCTATATACTGTAACACAATGTGCTCATAGTTCATTCGCCAAAATAATTTTGTTTCCTGTCTAGGCCATCAAGCAAGTTTTGCCTGGGAAACATTGTAATATATATATTATATATATATATTACGGCCTTTATGCGAAATCGGCCGTTTGCAAAAAAGGCCGGCCTTTTTGCAAAAGGGTTAAGTCGTGATATTTTCGTTAAACAACGAAAATTTCATGACAACCTAACCAATCGTCAAGGTGGACAGTTGATTTAGGTTAATTTAATGTCCGGTTAGGTCAACTGTCCACCCTTGACGATTAGTTAGGTTGTCATGATATTTTCGTTCTTTAACGAAAATATCACGACTTAACCCTTTTTGCAAAAAGGCCGATTTCGCATAAAGGCCGTAACATATATATATATATATACATAAAACCTTTGGTTAGCTTCCGCCCGAATTGTTCATTCTGACGAAGGTCAAGCCTTTCACTCCACCTTAGACCTACAGTTTAACGTGGAATCCGAACCACGCCCCACCAGCAGTCCAGCGTCTTAACCACTAGGCCACCCAGTGTACCCATTTATCTACCAACCATTTTCTTTATTGTGTGGAAGGATGAACAGCTGGGTTTTGCTGCTTGCCGTCGGCTGCATATACTAACTCTTATGCCCAGCACTTGCTTGGGGTGGGCTGATTGTATTAAATTTTAATTATTCAAATCGTTTTTTATTTTTCGTCTGTATCACTCCTTAGATTAAAAATATTATACATATACTTAGCGTTGTATTATAAAATCTTAAGCTAAGCTTCACAAATCATGACACAATGTAAAGCTCAAGATTTTCATGGCTGCGTTCTTTTATAGCAGACCACCCCCCCGCCCCCAATTAATGGGGGTTCAATTATTTGGTCAATAAAACTATAGTCATGAAAACTTTAAGCTTCACAAATCTTGAGACATTGTGAGGCTCAAGATTTTCATGGTTGCGTTCTTTTACAGACAGACAGACACACAACTTGCTCTTGTATATATATATATATATATATATATATATATATATATATATATATATATATATATATATATATATATATATATATATATATATATATATATCAGCTATCAAAAAGACCCGTTTCTTATTGTTATATAAAAAGTTACTCCTTTTTATTGATTTTATTTAGTTTATTGTTTTCAGTTTGTATACAGGGTGTCCCATAAGTCCGGTCTCATAGGGAAATTTATTTTAACTTAAATTTACAAAAGTAATATACATTAGAACTACAATAAATATTCAAATTGATGTCTTGTTTACGGACCTTCTTTTTGTTGCAGGTAGAATAACACGCAATTGCTAATAAGGAAATACAAAGGACACCAAACAGTAACAAATCGGCTGGTCCTACGACGCTGTCTGTTTATAAGAAAGGGAGGTCAAAAGATTGAAGAAAATTTAAAGAGAAGTGGAAATTCTAAAAGATAGAGGGTAGAATGCGAATGAGAATTCTACTACATTACTTTTATGTGCTAACAAATGCTCTAATTGTGGGTTTAATTAAAGCAAGATAAGCATCTAATTTCTTTTTTAAAGGACTCGGATGAATTACTTTATTATTCTAAGCATTTTAAACAGCTGTGCTAAATCTCCTCTAATCCGCCTTTATACAAGTGAGAATAATTAATATTTCTAAGCGGGTGGTGTATGATTTGTGTTCTAATCTTGGGAATCATCTTAGTAGACCGACGCTGCACTCTCTCTATGTCTTGTCGCAAGTATAGAGACCAGAAATTAACGCGGTATTTCAAGTGGAGCGTAGTAAAGAATTATATAATGTTAGCATTATTTTTCGGACTTAACTCAGATGATCTACCGATAAATCTTAAGATTCTACTTGCTTTTCTAACCGCTTTGATACATTGCTTACTCGGTTTACTCGTAAGAGTGTCGGCAACAATACCTAAATTTTCTCTTTCGTAACACTCGTTTGTATCTTGTCGCGCATAGAATACTCTTCATCAACGTTGTTTCTGCCGATATGCAACGTTTTACATTTATCTACATTCAAATTCATTTGCCAAATTTCTGCCCATTCTTGTAACTTATTAATATCTTCCTTAATCTTCAAACGTTCCGTTGATGATTTTGCTCGTCCCCCCTCCAATTTGGTGTCACCCGCAAATTCTGAAGTTATGCTGTTAATTCCTATGTTGATGTCACTGATAGAAATCATATGTGATCCCAAAACTGATCCCTGAGGCACGACGCTAGTCACACTTCTCCTGATGTCACTGATAGAAATCATATGTGATCCCGAAACTGATCCCTGAGGCACGACGCTAGTCATACTTCTCCAATTAGACGCTTTGCCATTAATGACCACTCTTTGTTTACGTTCGCTTAACCAATTTTCAAGCCATTTGAGAACATTACCATCAATTCCGTGAGACTGAAGTTTAGCTAATAATCTCCTATGGGGCACTTTATCAAACGCCTTTTGAAAATCGAAATATATAACATCTACTATTTTACTCTCGTCATATATATATTTACGATATCATTAAAGAAGTCGAGCAGATTAGTAAGATAAGAATGATTGCGTCGAAGTCGTGCTAAAAATCTTTAATTAAATTATTGATTTCTAATTGATTAATTATTCTAGCCCCGAACGATTGTCTCCATAAGCTCACCAACTACTGAGGTTAAGCAAATTGGACGATAATAATTTCCGGGAAGCGATTTGTCTCCATTTTTACATACTGACGTAATGTATGAAAATTCACAAGTTGTACAGAATAAGTGGAATGATAAACAGATGTACACTTGGTTACTAATATATCAACTGTGACAGGAATACACGTCATAACATATTACGAGTTCCTTAAATAATAATAATAATAATAATAATAATAATAATAATTATAGGCTATCATGTATAAAAAATCCTCCTATCCATTACTTTTTCAATCATAAATATGCATAAAAATAGATTTTTACACGAGATTAGCTACGCCAAGTTATGAAAGGATAGTTTATTTTATAAAATCTTTTAGAAGTATGAACGAAACAGACTCTTGGGCCTATTTTCGTTATCGAAGTCAAAGAAATGCAAAGTATTTAAGCAAAAACTACTGATGCAAAACTAGAAGTTTAAAATGAATCACCAAATTTAAATTCACTTATGTGCAGGGTCTCCACAATGTCGTCACCCCAGTAACATATTAACTGATTTTTGTTTTTCTTTCAGACCTATTTGAAATGTGTAATAATAGCAGCAACTATACGATTGAACAAAGCATATTGGCTAGTACCTGGGTTCATGAGCAACCACGTAATGACAAAACCATCGAAAATATTCGCACAGACTTCCAGGTCCGATTCAATGGTGCAGCTTCTTTTTCGGAGGAGCCGCACGATTGAATCGGTCCTGGAAGTCTGGTTTTGCCATTACGTGGTTGCTCATGGACCCAGGTACGAGCCAATATGCCTTGTTCAATCGTATAGTTGCTGCTATCACACATTTCAAATGGGTTTGAAAGAAAAACGAAAATCAGTTGGGGTGACAAGACATTGTAGACACCTTGTAGGTCATTCCTGCAGACATTTTTAAAAGTAAGAGTTTGATATTCTTTTAATGAAAATAATAACAAAGATAATTTCTTTAACATTCAGGTAAAGTTGCTGGACATTTCTCTAAGCATCTTGTTCAGCAATTTGCTAAGCATTTCATGTTCAACACTTTCAACGTCCAGAAAGTTGGAACAAATCTGAAACATTTTACCCATTTGTAAAACCAGATAATTATCTAAATGATTACTCCAATGTCGAACAAAATAATTAGTGAGATATCTAGAAATTAATCATTTGAAATCACTACAAAATTGGAGCAAATTCATATTTAGCGAAATATTCAATTTATTCTTGAGCCGTGTTTCTCAGCCGGATTTTCCCCCACGACCTCCGTGTCAGGGTCTTAGGTCGGTGCGACCCTTTATCATCCTACAGGGGTAAACACATTCACGAAACGGGTTTTGTTTTTGTTTTATTGCGCACAAATTACTACTACAAACTACGACCCGGGGAAAGGGGAGTCGCGATCTATTGTTTGAGAAACACTACTCTAGAGTCAAATCTATTCAAAGGAATCCAAACATAACCAAATTGTTAAAATTTAAAAATTTTGGCCTTCAACAAAATTAATCCTTGGCCTTCTTTTATTCGCCGAACTAAGAAAAGATTTATGCATGTGAACAGATTAGAACAGTGCCCTTCAACCTTTTTATGCCTACCGCCCACTTTTACTATTTTTATGTGAGATAAATTAGCCAACCGCCCACCAAAATTAAAAATCCAACAAACATATATTAAAAATTATGTATGGTACATTATATATATTATATAATAAAACATTATGCATTTACCTTTAATTTAGTGAGTCCTTGTGCTTGATGCTTGGAAACTAAATTCCGAATGTTTGGCTCGAATTTAGTGAGGAACAAACGAATGTCCCCTCTTTCAGGGATTTTTAAAGCATTCTTGTGTTTGGTAAGAATGTGATTCACAGCACTAAAACCTGATTCAACTAGGTACGAAGTAGGAAAAGCGATCAGTAATTTAAAAATCTTTTTCCACATATTGGGATATACATTTGACATATTTTTATTTTGCCAAAGCTGCATATAACCACCGTTATTGAAATTTCCCTTGCTTTCATCATCATGTCTGAGTTCTAATAGCTCCTCTTGACATGTTACATCAGCTTCAGTAACATTTGCAGTAAACGGGTTTACCATCCAATCATATACTTCCATGGTTAAAACATCGCTGAATCGAGTTTCAAAATCAGTTTCAAGTTTATTGAGATGATCAATAAACCTTTGTGCATCAATTGTTGTTATGTCATCCTTAATAGATAACAATTCTGGAAACTGGTGAAATTCCCTTTTTGAAAGATTGTGACTGAATAAATCCAGCTTTTCAATGAATAATGAGATAACTTTTTGGCAGTTCATGAGTGTCATATTGGCTCCTTGAAGCTGCAAATTACAATCATTGCATTTCTTAAATATTCCTGCCAAATAACAAGCATCATTTTTTATCACTTTTAACTTTTGGCTAAGATCAACTTCATTTTGGTCTTCTAGAAACTGCACTACGCTCTCATATAGTTCAACAAAACGAGTTAAACATGCACCTTTCGAGATCCATCGGACCTCTGTGTGTAATAATAACCTAACAAATTGTTATCATTGTCATGACACAACTGACGAAACATTCGATCATTTTTTGCATACAATATTGTAAATTTTGTTGAATTTTACAAGAATTTTATAAATTTTCTTGCCGCCCACCTAAAAGCTTAAATCGCCCACTTGTGGGCGATATCGCCCAGGTTGAAGACCGCTGGATTAGAACCATATTTTAAAATATATTTTAAGTACATATAAACAATTTGGCGTCATTTTTCCTTAAAATTAACTGATAGACAAAATTTTAACATAAATAATTTCTTAAGTAGAAATTCAAGCAGAAATTAATTATTTACTCTAATTGGTTCGCGTCATAACTACATATCATAACTGTACAAATTAGGACACTAAATTGAGATTTTTCCACCCTTGAAACGATTTGATTGGGTTTATAGTAAAATTAAGTCATGCTCTCAACTTAAAATCCCATCTATTTTTAAAACTGAAACTTGAGACTAACCAAAAATGCAGAAATGACCTCTTTGCCTGAATTGTAATATGGAGACTTCTGAAAATTCTAAAGACCCGTTTTTTAACTTTACATGTATCGTATTCTTGGGATTTTGTAACACTTTTTTGTACTCCTGATAAATTACTGTATCATGTGTCTGTGAATATACAAACATTTTATATTTTAAATGTGTAATAATAACAAGAATGATGTCACATTTTGCTTCGGCATAATTTGAATTTTGTTATATATATATAGGGTGCGGTATAAGTCGGTTTATCCCCGCAAGGGGGTTCTAAGCTCGTACTCTTGAGCGCTCTTTGTGCTCGTTTGTACGTGCTTGTTCCTGGAGGCTTCACGTGCGCCCTCCCGGCCCTAGCACCCAAGGATGATGGGGCTCGACCCTGCAGTCCTTGTCATCCTTTGGTCTTTTTCCACTTCGACTGTCCCCTCTACCCTTTCTTTTTCCTCTGTCTTTCCTCTCACTTTTTCTTTGTTTTTCCGCCGAGATATGCCCTTTTAAATAGAGGCGAATCGGTTCTTCCCGAACTTAAAAAAAAAAAAAAAAAATAAGTCGGTTTACCGAGAATAATAGAATCAGCTTGTGAAGAATAATATTTATCATTTACTACAGAAATTATTCAAAGTGTCTTCCATCAGTTTCAATACATACGTTGCATCTTTGAACCATTGAACAACGAATAGGGCAGCACAGTTCTTTGTTATTATTCAACGTCTCGAACTCTTGGCGTATCAAAGTCATCGTGTGATCGAAGTCCCGAGGTTTCTGGCCCTTGACTCTATCTTTGATTATACCCCACATTGAATCATCACATCACAGTGATTATTCAATGTGGGGTATAATCAAAGATGGAGTCAACGGCCAGAAACCCCGGGACTTCGATCACACGATGACTTTGATACGCCAAGAGTTCGAGAATAACAACAAAGAACTGTGCTGCCCTATTTATTGTTCAATGGTTCAAAGATGCAACGAATGTATTGAACATGATGGAGGACACTTTGAATAATTTTTGTAGTAAATGATAAATATTATTCTTCACAAGCTGATTCCATTATTCTCGGTAAACCGACTTATGCCGCACCATATATATATATATATATATATATATATATACTTTTTGCTTAAAGAGAGAGAGAGAGAGAGAGAGGAGAGAGAGAGAGAGAGAGAGAGGGAGAGAGAGAAAGAGAGAAAATAAAACACTTTCAAATTTTATTAATTTCTTTTGAAAAGCTTTTTTAACAAAGCTAAAATTCATTGAGAGAACATTTGAACCCAATGTGAGTAATAAGATGAAGCCAAGTTGTATAAGCGACAGTCACGTGTATTCCATTGTGTTGTACTTGATATGGCCATGAAACTATGATAGTTTCAAGGGTTCCCTGGATCCTCTTGGTGAGGATATATATATATATATATATCGTAAAGAACGACGCTTGTATAGGAGATATTCCGCGCGGAATATCTCCTATACAAGCGTCGTTCTTTACGTTATTTATACTGCGTGTTCTTTGCAGTTGAATGTGTGTATATATATATATATATATATATATATATATATATATAGGGTGACCCAAGATAAAGTAGCCTCATTATTTCTAACTAATTCAATGGGGGCTACTTTATCTTGGGGACCCCCCCTATTATATATATATATATATATATATATATATATATATTTTAAAACTATTATCAGCTGTGTTTAAGGTCAACATTCTCTACATGAATCTTTTAAAATCTTTTAGATAAATATGCAGATAAACCTGAGAAGCAATGTCTGTATTCAGTTACATATCACTGGCCACTCGGCATTTGGATATCGGCATTAAGTTTATCTATCTCGACTCAGATTTATCATGTATACAGTATACATGGTACCCAATTCGTTTCCTATAAATGAAGCACCTCCCCATATATATATATATATATATATATATATATTATATATATATATATATTGATCCAAAAGTCAGGATACATTAGGGAAATTATCTGTTTCACTCATTATATTGGTTTACTCATAATAATAAATACTTAAACTGAGACTTATTAACCTCGATACATTTCTCAATTCTTCTTCTTTAGTGACATTCTTCCAACATGACTCAACATAAGAGGGGAAAACTTGAGACATTCAGCCATTATTCGAGTGTTCAATTCCTTCAAGGATTGACGATAATCAGCGCAAACGACAAATTTCAAATGACCAACTTCACTCGCTAATCTTTCGTTAATTTCCCATCCATGTCTCACCTGGAACAGAGAAAACAAACAGTATTAATATAAGTCATTTTCCCCTCTGTGTCCTCACTTTGTTGTCACCCTATATATACAGGGCGTCCCAAAAAAATGTATACACACTTTAACAGCTGATAGCTCAATTGATGTTTCTTTCTTTCCAAGTTAAACCCATTAGAATTAATAATGGCAGTCAGACTAAGCTTTGAACAAAGGAAATTCATTCTAAAATGCTACTGGAAGTGTGAAAACGCAGTTGAAGTGCAAAGACAGTTTAGGAGGGAGTTTCAAAACAGATCCACCAACGCGACTTACCATCACTCGAATTAGAGATAAGTTTGAAGCCGATGGAACTGTTCAGAATGTCCACAAGAAGCGTTCCGGAAGACCACGGACATCGACAAGCCCCACAAAGCAAGAAAGAGTACTGGAAACGTATCACCAAAGTCCAAGAAAATCTTTGCGGCAAGCGAGTCGTGAGGTAGGAATTTCAGAATCGTCTGTCCAACGCATTTTGAAGCGCTGTCAATGGAAAAGTTACATTCCAAGATTAGTCCATGCTATTAATGAAGATGATCCGGACCGAAGAGTGGAGTATTGCGAGTGGTACTTGGCACGATGTGGATGTGGACTGGACGAAGGGGTTTCGTAGAATACCTTCCTGCGTTCACCAGACCTCACACCACTAGACTTTTTTTTATGGGGATACTTAAAAGACAAAGTCTACGCTATAAAACCTGCAACAGTCGCTGAATTGAGAGCAGCCATTGAACGAGAATGCACACAAATACCAAACGAAATGTTTCGTGATGTTTGCGATTCCATTGCTTCGCGTTATCAGCAGTGCCTGGACCAGAACGGACGTCAGTTTGAAAACAGGCGTTGACAAAACAATTAAATAATGTCTGTAGATTCTATTACATTTTGAAAATGAAATGTATTTTAATAAACACTGCCTTTATAATTATTTAAAGTGTGTATACATTTTTTTGGGACGCCCTGTGTATATATATATATAAACTGGGATTTAAAGAATTCCTGCACGTATCTTAACAATTGAATGTGGCCTTGTAACGTTGCTTGCGCTGCAAATGCCATTGCAGCACTGATATTACATGAAAGACCGTCTCAAAGAAGCACATTCGACTGCTTATATATAAAATGAAATACTGATAATAAGTTCTGGGGGCTTATTTAACCTCTTTCGTAACGTGTGACGAAGGGGACCTACAAAAAACTTTACGTGGGATCTGAGCCGTCTACGGGTCGCACTTCATCTGAACGCGGAAGACGGTTCTACCCCATCCAGCTATTAAATAGGCCCAACATCCTTCAACTTTGCTGATCTAACGGGAAGCGGTTTTGCGACGTGGCCACGACGTAGCCCAGAAATCTACAATCTAGATTCTAGAGTCTAGAGCTCTAGAGTCTAGACGATTGGTAGACAAGACATAACATCGCCACTCAAAAAAACTAATTTAACCTAACTGAATCTAACCTAACCTAACCTGACGTAACCTAGCTTATGCTAACCTAACCTAACCTATGATAAACTAACCTAACCTACTTTAATCTAATTCACAATAATTTGTCGATGTAAAGTCGACCAGATGTCATTAGTCAGTAAAGAAAAGCATAATTTTTCGGTCTCAACATCAAGGAGAAAATTTATTTATATATATAGCATTGAAATAGTTATGATATTATGTAAAATATTATATATATATATATATATATATAATATATATATATTTATTTATATATATAGCATTGAAATAGTTATGATATTATGTAAAATATTATATTTTCATTATTACAAAGAAATTGTAGATCTTTATAAAATAAATAAAAGATATTTAATAAGATAATAATCTTACAATAAACACAGTATTTTATAATGAAAAGCACGACACGAGGCCGCACAACGACAACTCTTTCTTCACAATTTATCATCCCCAGTGTTATCATGGTAATTCGGTATGATTGCCTAGGAGACAGACAGTATACTATATAACGTCATAACATCAAATTCCAATACATATTGGTTCTAGATGTTTATATCCATATTTTCTTAAAGAACTTCTGGATATAATGGGTGTCCCAGAAATCCCCAGAAATCCCAATCTATTTAATTCCTTACAAGAAATAGATTGAGACTTTTGGGACAACCTGTATAATGCATATGCGTGAACTAAATTATATATTGAAATTAATGAATTAAGTTCATTTTCATGAACCTTAAGATTTATTAATACATTAATTATAGAAGCCTATTATATATAGGTCGTCCGATAAGTGAGTGGCGATTCTGTCAGTTAGCATAGTATACTAATATCTTTGATATCTAATAAATGTCTGCTTTTTTCAATTAAGCTAGCTTCACATGAAATCCAAATTTTTTAATTTTACAGAAATAAACATGAATTACTGCAAAATTAAAAATTTGGATTTCATGTGAAGCTAGCTTAATTGAAAAAAGCATAGACATTTATTAGATATCAAAGATATTAGTACACTATGCTAACTGACATAGAATCGCCACTCACTTATCGGACGACCTGTATATTCGCCTTTCTTTCTGTCTGTCTGTCCTTTATGCAAGCGCAAACCGTTTGACCTAGAGCTACCAAATTTGGCACGGGAACCTCTTATGGGATGAAGAATGTCAACACAGAGTCGGTCAGCTGTCTGTTTGTCTGTTTGTATTACGGGCGGCAATGTGAAGCTCAAAATTTTCATGACTGTGTTCTTTTCTATAGTTTTATTGACCAAATAATTGAACCGACAGTAATTGGGAGTTCAATTATTTGGTCAGGGGTGTTTTGGGGGATATCTGATCAGATTCAGAAATCTTGACACAATGTGAAGCTCAAAATTTTCACGGCTGCGTTCTTTTCCGTAGCTTAGCCTGTCTGTTTGTCTGTTTGTGAAATTTATCCTGGGCAGTAATGGTGGAAGGGTGGGAGTAATGGGGGAGGGGTGGGGTAATGGAGGGTGGTGGGATAAGGGGGAGGGGGAGGAGTAATGGGGGAGGGGGTTAGCCCCCAAGTTGCATAAAGGGGGGTGAATGGTTTTGGGGGGCATTCAGTTGACCTAACCGGGCATTCAATTAACCCGGGCAACGCCGGGTACCTCACCTAATATATGTATAATATATATATATAAAGACGGAATCATAAAGAAAAGAGTAAATTTTCAGAGTACGTTTCAATTTAATTCAACGTCTTTTCAGTGAATGAAAAGTAGTTAAGATAACTTACAAAATTCTAGGAAGAATTTATATATGTATATAATATACGTATTCTTTACTTCGCCGATTCAACGTGTATATATATATATACAGGGTGTGTGTATATTGTTCAATCATATGTGTAGGAAATGGGAGTTGGAGGTTCGACTCAGGGCTACCAAAGCCAAATTTAATTGGGGTGGCCCACGAGCCGTCTGACAGCGACGTAAGATACTGAAAAGACAACTGTTCAGCTCTGGGCAGTACTGGTGTTCAAACCCACGACTCAGAAGAGTTTAAGCACTACAGAGCGGTACCGTAACAGATCGAGACACGGGACGATTTTTGTGTAAGTATAATCATATAATTTGGAAGGTTCTAAAGTTCTGTTAAAAAAAATAAAGACGTATCTAAAAAAAATATTCAAATACTTTTAAATTAACTTTAATTAAAAAGCAATTATAAAATGTTAAAAAAACATTTTCTCCTAATTAATATGTGTTAATGTTTTGTTAATTCCTCTTAACTGTTTTGTTTACGCTGTACACACACACACACACACACACACACACACCACATAGATATATATATATATATATATATATATATATATATATATATATATATATATTACATCACGAAAGTAACACAAAATACCACGAAGAAAATTGAAACACGAAATAGTGCTTGCTCAAGTGCTTTCGTTTAATGCTCCTGATGATGTCATTAGACGAAAGCACTTCAGCACTATTTCGTGTTTTCATTTCATTCATATATATATATATATATATATATATAAGCAAACAACCACAAGGAAAAGGAAACACAAAGTCCGAGCGCTTTCTTGATATATTCACATTATCAAGGAGGAACAGAATAATGTGAATATATCACGAAAGCGCTCGGACTTTGTGTTTCCTTTTCCTTGTGGTTGTTTGCTTATTAATACGGTCACGTGTTATTTTGTGATTTTAGTGCATATATATATATATATATATATATATATATAAGATTTGTATTTTTTTTTATTAAGTGAAATAAAAGCATGAAATTCTTACTATACCTTCTCTACACATGGGGGGAATTAGTCCCCTAGTGCAAAACTTGCTTTATTTAATGTCCTTTCAGCTTAAATACGAGGAAAGAGTTCTGTCCAGCAAATTTCCTGCGGTTTGTGATAAAGGAATGGTTACGATTATCACCAGATCTAAACTCTCGTGACCTTTATTTGGGGGATTATTTAAAAGAATCCACAAACACAATAGAAGAATTGGAAGCTTCAACTGAACAAGAAATTTCTCAAATTTCAACAGATACTGACCAGAGTACTACAAAATTTCGTTGTTCTTGCGCAAAGAGTTAATGAGCCGAGAGAACATCACATAGAGCATGTTTTGCACGAGGGAACTAATTCCCCGTGTGTAGAGAAGGTAGAGTAAAAATTTCATGCTTTTATTTCATTTTATATAAGAAATTACAAACCTTTTAAAGGGTTAGATATTTTAAAAATTACCCAATATTATATATACATATATACTATATACATACACGAGTGTGTGTGTGTGTGTGTGTGCATATATATATATATATATATATATATATATATATATTATACTGTATATATATATACACACAGAGTTTGGCAGAAGAAAAGTATGAGGTGAAATCAGGATAACGCAAACTTAAATATTTTCTTCAGTGTGTTCCCAAATTCTACTTTTCAGAAGGTTCTTGTTTATTTTGTCATTAAAGTTTATTTTGAGATTCTGATTCTCGAGAAGTTTTCATCACTTTCGTTAACTTTTATGGTTTCACGCAAAAGTAGAAAGAATTAATAAAAAGGAGAAAATGATGCAAAATGACAACTTGTCATATAAACAGTCGTTGTGTGAGAGAGAGAGAGAGAGAGAGAGAGAGAGAGAGAGAGAGGAGAGATAGATATATATATATATATATATATATATATATATATATATATATATATATATATATATATATATATGTCAAATTAATAAACAGTAAAGATCTAAATTGAGATAAGCAACCAACTATGTATATTATACAGGGTGGCCTATGATAAAGTAACCCCATTGAGTTTTATTAAAAAGAATAATGGGGCTACTTTATGTTGGGACACCCTGTACATACTTAAAGTCTTTATTCATCCATGCAACTGATGCAACGACTATATTACAGAAAAAATGTTCATTAAAACATTTGTATAAGCAATGACGGGACGCACGGTGAAATTGAAGCGAAGTTTCATTTATTTATTCAAGGAATGTGATCAGGTCTCATGAGAAGGAATGTGAAATGTGGAAGCATAAACTGCATAGTGTTATACCGTCCCCCGCGACTGTAAAGTGTCGACACTGAATGGGGTTAAAGATTCTGCTACTCTCTCTGAGTGGACCACTCGACTAAATGACAAATTAAGATCGATTTTGTCCACGGTGTTCTTATGAGAATACATCAACAACAAAAAGACATTCTTATTTATGGGTTATAGCTATAATTCAATGATTTAGATTAAGTTACGTCTAGTGAGGTTAAATTAAGCCGAGCGTAAACACATAACGGGGAATTGTCGAAATAATTTAAAAGATTTTGCGTGTATTTTGCTCTAAAAATGCGAAAGATTTCGTAATTAACATGATAATTTAAGCTACAAATGTATTAGCGATTTTGGTCTATATGTATGTGGCATAAGGTGGGAAAGATATGTTTAAGTTAGTAGTTATTAAAGAAACTAATTAGATGCAAACTCCTTCTGAACTCAATCATGAATTGTGTCGTTCATCCAAAAATGGGCATATTGTGTGGTAGAGTTTATCCTATGGTTATTCTGTATGAAGAACGATATAATAAAAAGTTAAGATAATATATATCGGAGAGATTTGAATTAAATGTTGCTATTACCTCGAGTGCGTAGGAAGGTTAACATCGTAAAACACTTCTACAGTAGACGCGAAGTTGTATTAACTTTTATCCCGTCGTCTGGTAGTGTGATGGTAGCGCTCGCGTCTACATGATTCTAAATAAAACTGCAAGTGGTTAAAATGCTACAGGTAGTAGCCAAATGGTAAAAGTTAAAGGGTAAAAATGCCATAAGGCAAAAATGTCGTAGGTAAAAATGCCATAGTATACATAGTATATATTATTAAAGATAATACGACTACAAATATAATATGCAAGTTCCTAGTAGATTAATGCATGTAATACGTCTGACAATATGAAAATATATTTTAATTATTTACATGATATTTTACGAATTTTTAAATTAAATTATATCTTCCTGTAACATATGAATTTAAACTTTTATCTAACCTAATCTAACCCGTACATTTTTTACTATATGGCATGTTGAATCTATGGTATTATTACCTATGGCAGTATTACCTATGATATTACCTTTAGCATATTTACCTCTGACATTTTTACTGAACAATGCTCAGATAGCAGGCATCTATTGAATCGACGAATTGGTATGTATTATATCCAAAGGTGGGCAGGACCGAGTTCCAAAAGGACCGAACTCCAGGAACTCGGTCCTTTTTAAGGACCGTGAGCGGGAAAGTCGGTCCTTTTCTCAGTGAGGACCGAAATTAGGAGCAACGGTCCATTTTTAAGGAATTCCGGACGGTCCGGTCCGGACGGTCTTTTTTAGTGATTTTAGTGTGTTTAGTTATTATTTGAAGTTCTAAAGAAGATGGATCGTTTCCTCCAGAAGACTCAGAAAGAGACTGAGACTGAACTGAAACTTGTTTCAACACCTGGAGGAGACGAAGAATCTACTGATGTTAGTGCTTCAACTTCAAGTCAAGCAACTGGAGCTCCTAGCGGAAGAACTGAACCCGGCAATCCCTGGCCGTACCTGGACAAATACTTTGAATACCTGGGCCCCAAGGGTGAGCAGAACCTGGAGTACAAGTGCTTGCTGTGCCTGCCGAACAAGAACATCCTCTCGACAAGCAACAAGATCCAAAACAACCTCAAACGACATGTCTATAGCAGATGATGTCTATGGTGGAGAGGATTCTGGCAAGAGCGGACTCAGGCAAGGACACCAGCAGCAGCGAGGGTGAGAATGACCAGGACAATGACGACTTCTTTGAGGCTCTCTACGAGGGCAGGGAGAAGACAAGGAGACCGGGACCAAGTTGGTGGAGACATTTCTCAGCGAGAGGCCTGTGAAACCCTTCCTCTTCAACAAGGACTCGTTCCCCAGCCCGGCGTTGAAGGACTTGTTCATCAAGTTTAACACGCCTATCCCATCCAGTGCCGCCGTGGAGAGGCTCTTCTCTTTGGGGAAGGACGTCCTCAAGCCGAAAAGGTCAGGGCTCAGTGACAGCCATTTTGAAATGCGTCTTCTTGAAGGGAAACTCAAGCATTGAACTTAATAACTTTTTTTCGTCATTTATGTATTGTATTAATTATAATTTACGTTAATAAAATTAAAGATTTCCGGTGTCTTTAATTTCATTTTTCATTTTAATCAAATTTTTCACTTATATTATATATAAGGACCGAGGACCGAGTCGTTCCTAGGTCCTATCTTCAGAAAGGACCGGGACCGGGACCGTCGGTCCAGTTTGAGGCAAGGACCGGGACCGGGACGGTCGGTCCTTTTTGAGGCCCGGGTGCCCACCTTTGATTATATCCCAGTAGCAGACTATGTTAATGATAGGATTCGTATAGCGGTCGGCCAGGGTTATCGCGCACGGAATATATCAAGAGCTTTAGAAGCGACACTTCAGTGTAATCAGACAAAATCAGTTCGAAGTACCGCCTTTGAGCTAGATACTAGTAAGTTTTATGACCACTGTATATTAATATTTGGTGTGTATTTTGCAACCAAGGAACCACTGGTCTTTTTTTTTAAAGAGTTCAGTGGAGACATCGTGAATGTGAACAGTGACCCTACTTTCAGACATGTTCTTTACCAAAGCTGCAAGAAACTACTAGCCTGAATGTTGTTTTTAACAAGACGGCATACCATCGCATAATGGGACTTTATTAACAGCACATTTCCAGGTCGATGTACTAGATGTCGCGGCCGCCTAAAATTGGCTCCAAGGTCGCATAATTTCACGCCTCTTCACTTCTACACCAAGAATAAACTTTATCCTACAGACCACGAACTCTGCAACGAATCCAAAAGAAAACCAAAGCGCCACTGAAGAAGTTAGTCGTAAAGAATTCGTCAGGAATTCGTGAAGGAATGTATGCGTCGATGGGTGGAATGTTTGAAAAGCGGTAGCCAAAAGGTGGAAGTGTGAATCAAATTCTGCTTTGCGAAAAAAGAAATTCAGTATTGGTAATTGAAGTTGGAGGAACTTTTATTTTGTGCGTCAAATTTGGTACAATGAAAAATAAAACTAATGAGTTTTGAAGTTCTCTCTCTCTCTCTCTCTCTCTCTCTCTCTCTCTCTCTGTGCTAAAATAATAAAAAAATAATAAAAATGCACTAGTTTAATAACAGGAACCCCCCCCCCCCCCCCCCGAGTGAACCGAAAAGTCTTTGAGGTTTCCTCTTTTCCTTGTAACTCCTTGTAACTATATATATATATATATATATATATATATATATATATATATATATATATATATATATATAAATTTCAACAACTAAATACATCACTTCAGCTTATGTAAAATTAGAATTAAGAATATGTTGTAAAAATACACTTCAAAGGGAAGTGATAAAATTATCTTTTTGCCGATTTTGCAGCGAAAAGGAATATTCATGATCAAAGTATAGGAATTCCAATAACTAAACCATTACTTCAGCTTATATAAAATTGCCATTAAGAATATTCTGCAAAATGCACTTCGGTGTCAAAGCAATAGTAAGAGCATTTAATTAAGGAAAACGCACACACACACACACACACACACACACACACACACACACAGCTTTGGCTACCGGATAAAACTTCGACATTTTCACATTTTCAAATGTGGATGGTGACATTTAACCTAATTTAAATAACCTAATTAACAAGTTAACCTCAACTTGCGTAGCCTAACCTAACCTCCATGATATTCCCTTTTTTCATGATATTAAGTTATTTTTCATAAAAAGTAAAAATGAAACTGGCGACCTTGCTTTTTTTTTTTATTGGGGTTGTTTAACCTCCTTCGCAACATCTAAGATCATATGACGGAGGGGATCTACAGCTTTACGTGGGATCCGAACCACGGGTCGGTATATAACCTGAGGGGAGAGGACGGTCTCCCATCCAAATACTACCCAGACCTAATGTCGCTTAACTTCATTGATCTCCGGGAAGCGGTGTTACGACATTGGCAACGACGTAGCCCTGGCAACCTTGCTAATGTCGTTACACAATACACATATGTTTGTCTCGTGATGAGCTCTTTGAGTATCCTAAAGATTGTCACGAAGACGTAAGTTACCCAAGAACACACATACACACAAACAAAATAAATAATAATAAGTATATATAAATAACTTTATGTACACTAGACATTTCGACATTAACTTCGAGGCCTTTAGGGCTACGTCGTAGCCAATGTTCGTAGCCAATGTCGCAACACCGCTTCCCGTTGATCAGCGAAGTTAAGTGACATTTGGTCTGGGTAGTAGTTGGATGGGAGACCTTCCTCCGTGTCCAGATTATGTAGCGACCCGTGGTTCGGATCCCACGTAAAGCTGTAGGTCCCCTCCATCATATGACCTTAGATGTTGCGAAGGAGGTTAAGCAACCCAAATCATTATTATTATCGGGTCAATCCCAGAATAGGCACCTGATGTACCTCAATCCCAGATGAAGCACCTGCGTTCAACCTCAATCCCAGAATAGGCACCTTGCAAGGAATTAAATAAAAAAAACCTGATGATTACAAAATTTATTGTTTATACAAAGTTTATTACAAATGTAATAAAGGCAAAGTTATAAAAGGTTTAAAGTGGTTTAATGAATAAAGAAAAATTTTAGATATTATAAATTCCTGCAATATGAGCCCGAATGTTTCTGAATCCATCTGAAGCAAATCTATCTTGCCACATAAATTGGTATAGATATAGGTTAGGTTAGGTTAGAGTTGATTTTTTCAAATATTGATAAAAACAATGAAATTATATCTCTAAAAACTGTTTATATTTTTTTCTCCTCAATCCCAGATTAAGCACCTGTGTTTTGCCTAAAAATGATTTCAGGTGCCCATTATCCTCAACACCATCAGGATTCGAACCCCTAACCTCAGTGTCTTCACTTTGCTTATATAGAAAAAATAGTGTTACTCAGAGCCGAGGGCATTGGTACGCGTAATAAGGGTAGCTGTGGTGCTATACTGATACGTAGAGCCTTTTAATAAAAAAAGTCAATGTTTATTTAGTCATGGTTGTTTATGAAATTAATTGTGATGGAGAATTAAGTCCATCAGATTATGTGTAGATGCAATTTCGGTGTTCATTTACGTGAACGAAAATGTTTACGTAATAATTAATTGTTAAATAAGTGAGAATTTTTAATTTTTTATTTACTTTTTAACAAAAATAACCACATAAATAATTAGTCATTTTGTGACTTTTAAAATCTAGTAATTTTGGGTCTCTCATTTATACCTTTCACGAAAACGCTAAAAGTAAATTTTAAATTGCTGCATGTACTCTCTCTCTCTCTCTCTCTCTCTCTCTCTCTCTCTCTCTTTCTCTCAATGCAGTTATAGTTCCCTAAATTGTTTTGGCATTGTTTGCAACGCGATAATTTAAGCTTGAAATGCCCTTGTTAATCCATTTAAATTTTTTTCATTCTTGTAAAATAAACACTTTTTTTCATAGTTAAATTAGCAACTTATTTTTTCTTAGTTTTAACTAATTTGTTTTTACGACACTAGTGATAATTAAAATATAGTTACTTAAAGTAATAACTATGACTGCTTTATTTTAGTTTGTCATATATACTGTATACAGGGTGGTTACAAAGTCCCTTTACATAAAAAAAAAGGGCAACATAGAGATATGCTGTAATTTCACTGCAAAGGGATTTTGTTGTAGCCTCTCTGTACATATTCTTAGTCAACATTCCATCCCGAGAATAATTTTGAACTATCCTGATAAACTATCAGATAAATTACTGAACATGTTTTTTTAACAGACCCACAGTGTCTGGTTCAGGTGCATAGATGCAATCAGTAGCAATGGCCGTGAAAACCGATATACTTGCCCATGCAAGAAGTGTTTACAAGTTAGAAAAGATAAATTTAAAAACCATACAAAATCTCCGAGATAGTAAGAGCGTTCCTTCATTCATATGCGCGACAATCATCAGCCTTCTATTAAATGGCATAGCGAAACTGGGATACTCCCTGTCCAACCAAATAAGGGTACGTTTCCTAAACGTTTCGTAGACGTTTCCTAAACGTTTAGTATATGACCATCGTTTGGAAGCCATAAAATAAAATACTTCTTCGTCATTTCATTTTATTCAACTTTAGATTTTTTTATGCAGTGGTACCACCAATATTATCTGACCACCGGATGTTACCTATTCTAAACTTTATGAATAACGCGGACCTTAACCCCACCCACTTCTGGGTAGAGTTTTCAAATATATGATTCTCTTCAGAATCTTCGTGTTGGCAACTACTTTTTCTTTAGTAATTTTACTGACTCTTGAAAGGACCAGTCAGTCGCGTTGCTACACCAAAAAGTTAAGACTCAAGAATTTTTGTAATTTCTCTCTCTCTCTCTCTCTCTCTCATATATATATATATATATATATATATATATATATATAATTCAATATAAAATAATCAGCTATATCTTATCTCATTTGTTTAAATATACCCTGGCGTTATTCCAAATGTTGACCATTAATAAACTCTTTTATAAAGTATTACGTAATCTATATATTACCTTCAAGAATTACAGTATATAGGACATCATATATATATATATATATATATATATATATATATATATATATATATATATATATATATATGATGATACACACAGACGGTGCATGGAACAAGGAACTCTTCTGGGAAAATTAAATCCACTATAGTCTGAATAAGTAATGGTAAATGACAAACACTATACCTTGTTCCATGCACGGTCTGTGTGTATCATGAAAAAACCTCAGGGACCATTCTAAGTTCAATCCCATATATATATATATATAATATATATAATATATATATATATATATATATATTAGGGTGATTCAAAAAAATCAAAGTTTTTTTTTAATTGTTCAACCTGTATTTTTGTTCCCTATGACAAAAAAGTAGTGTATACCAAATTTGGTGAATTTTAAATAAAATTTACTATGTGCTACCAGGCGTCAAAGTTTCCCTCTTTTTCAATTTGTTTGTTTTTACAACTTATGATTTTATGTTTAATTGTTTATATTTCAGAATTTTTAATTAATGGTTTATATACTAGCTTGCTTTTAATTGTTGCTTGGAACTCGTAATTTTGATACCAATTAATCGATTATGGAAGCTAGGCCTAACTCACCATCACCCAGTTGCTCATTTGGGAGAAGTTCTACAAGAAAAGAAACTGAAGTATGGCTAATTGGGCAGCCCTCTGCAGTACTAAAAACATCCGTATTACCATCAGAGAAGGAAATGATGGCCCTCTTCATGCACTACAGAAATATTAAAAAGCAAGACATTAGAGAATCATGCTGCTCTACTGCAGATGATGTGCTAGCAATTTGGAAAAAAGTAGGAATACCAGCAAAACAAAGAATACATGTAGTAGATAAAATTCAAGGAATACTGAAGGAATGACAGCTGCTTAAGAAAAACAAAGCAAACAAATTGAAAAGATCACAAAATTTAAATAAGAAAGAAGAAAAATGGAAAGATAAACTGGAAAACTTATTTGACATTGCTCATGAGAATGCTATGCAGCTTATAAAAATAGAAGATGATAAGAAATTCTTGAAAATGCAACGTGAGAAAGGACGTCATGGAAAAATGGGTACCATTGATAAGGCTGTTGCTAAAAAGGAGCAAAGAGCAGCAGAAAAGTAACAACGTTATGAAAAAAGGAAAGCAGAAGAAGAGATCAAAAGAAAGAAGAATGAAGAGGCTGTCATACTCACCAGTACATAATCAGAATCAGAGGAGAGTAAAAGTGATGAATCTGGTTTCTGTGCTGCACAACCTTCAACATGGAAAAGTAAGGTTGGCAAACGTAGAAAATTGTTTGATGATAAATTATTAGGAAGTCTTGATGTTGCAAAATTGAGTGACAGAAATGCGTCTCTTTTTAATGCAAACAATCAGACATCGCTTGAATGGGACATCTGCGAACAAATAAAGTGCATGTGTTTCAATACAACGGCAGCCAATACTGGTCCTAGAAATGGTGCAGCTATTCTTCTAGAACAAAAATTCGACAACGATTTATTGTGGCTGGCATGTCGACACCATATATTTGAAATTATGCTGGAAGCTGTTGTTTCAAAGTCTTTATCACCATCTTCTGGCCCAGATATAGTCCTTTTAAGAAGTTCAGAGAAAAATGGTCAAGCATTAATAAGGAGGACTACGAGACAGCATTATCAGATCCAGATATCTATGAAAATATTCATGACATCAAAGATGACATAATTATATTTGCAACAAATCAAATAGATACATTCCAACCAAGAGACGATTACCTAGAACTATTGCAGTTAACAATTATTTTTTTGGGAGGTGAACCAAAAGTTGGAATCAAATTTAAACATCTAGCGGGACTTCATCGGGCTAGGTGGATGGCCAAAATTACATATTCATTAAAAATTTTTATGTTCAAATCTCAGTTCAAAATTTCAGTAAAAGACAAAAAAGGACTAAAAGACATCTGTCTATTTGCTACTCGGTTATATGTAAAGGCATGGTTTACAGCTCCTGTGCCATCTTGCGCTCCTCGTCTTGCTCTGGAATTATTACAGAATCTTGTAGTCTACAAACAAATAAATGACACAATTGCATTTGTTGCTATTAAAAAACTGTTAGGTCACCTCTGGTACCTATCAGAAGAACTGGTAGCCTTGGCCTTTTATGATGATGAAGTGCCTACTGAAACGAAAAACAAAATTGTAAAGTCCTTGCAAAATACAACAGAAACGCTTCCTGCAAAACGGGCTTTTCTAGATCCTGCACTTATTCCAACGAATAAATTAGAAGATTTTGCCACATCGAATACTCAAAGATTCTTTACAATAACAGAATTTAGTTCAAAATTTTTACTCAAAGATGCTAAAGAATGGCATAATGATGAAGAGTATAACTCCGCTAAGAAATCTATCAAACAGTGGAAAGTCGTGAATGATATAGCGGAAAGAGGAGTAAAATTAATGGATGAATATAATAAAATACTACACATGACGAAGATCAAAAACAATTCTTGCTACAAGTAGTGAAAAACTACAGGGCTGTTTACCCTGATAGAAAGAAAGAAACATTGATGAAGTAAGGACAGCTACAGTAATGTCTCAAATATCATGCTAGTTTAATTATGCATGCTTGTGGTTATGGTAGGACCTACGGGGGAGCTTTCCACATTAAAAAAAAGCAATGCGCCTTGTAATGTACCCCCTGGGTGGTGTGGAAAAATTTGACAATTTGAGTCGTTCTGTCAATTTTTAATTGCTGGTAGCAACCCTTAAAAATTAAAAATTTGCTAAAATATTTTAGGATAGTTGTTTTCATGCTGAAATGAACCATTTAAAGGGTTGAACACAAAAAAAAAAAAAAAAAAAAAAAAATATATAATATATATATATATATATATATATATATATATATATATATATATATATATATATATATATACAAATTATTACTATAACAACTGAGTCTAAATATAGTATATTTACTATTTTAATAATAGGTACTTACGTATTATCGGGACTACAAAACTGTTTATTATGTATTTTTGCTCTCGTCATTTTCGTTTAAACTAAAGAAAATATCACAACTTAACCTAACCAATCATCGAGGGCGTACAGTTGACCTAACCGGACATTTTCCGTTTTATTTTGTTTTTCGTAGCTAACCTGTTAGGTTAATTGAATGCCCAGTTAGGTCAGCTGAATGCCCGGTTAGGTTAATTGAATGCCCAGTTAGGTCAACTGTACGCCCTTGATGATTGGTTAGGTTAAGTTGTGATATTTTCGTTAGTTTAAACGAAAATGACGTTTGGTAGTCCCGATAATACATAAGTACCAAATAATATTTTTGCCCAGTTTTTAATCATTTAAAAAGCAAACTTTAAAAGGGGCGACTTTTTTATCAGCATTTCTTTACGGATAATCTTCAGTCGTATACTGATTACAATCTGCACCCCATTTCCCTTCTCTTTTGGGTGTGGTTATGGTCAAAACATCGTCTAACTCTAAATCTAATTTCATTTCAATATGTTTGTTATCTAATCTTTTGTCAATTGTCTTCCCTCTCAAAATCCGTATGAGAAGAGATTACCTGAATTTTTGAGGCGTAGACGCGGTGTGTTCAGGTCGATTAGGGTTTTATATACTAGTGACATCAATATTACGTCACATTTACGTCATTCATTATGTCAGAATGACGTCATAAAGCAGTTTATATTATTTCCTCGGAAATCGTTTCTCCTTCCCTATCTTCTTTTTCCTTTTCTTCTTCCTCTTTCTCTTACTTTCTTCAATCTTTATAATTCCCTTAAGGGCGACCTTCGAGTTATTAAGGCTCAAGATTATTTAAGATGTCACCCCTCAGTGCCACAAGTGCCACTTGAAGCAGATAACTCCATCCGACAGATAAATTAAGCATCTAAATGGGCTGTATTACTCAACCACTGTACCTTAAATAACAACTATGTATGTAAATATAAATAATTAAATATATAATATACATATATATATATATATATATATATATATATATATATATATATATATATATAT